>ML675644.1:12545582-12878410 GCA_007922155.1 Mesoclemmys tuberculata | reverse complement strand
TACGCACATCCAGATATTTAACAGTATTAGAATTTTCCCATTTCTATGAAGTTGCAGAAGAAGCTACACTTCTCACCCCAGGGAATGGAACTGTTAATTATCTGCCTTCGCCCTGACATTCCCTGAATATCAGATGCATATGGAGAGATTTCCAGTTCTAGTCTATGTTAAGGAAATATTGACATATTGACATAAACTAGACATATGTCCAGGACTGAATTTCCCTCCTTTTAAAGTGAGGTCAGCAGGCCAGCCAGTTCACGTGGGAGATGTCTTTTTTTATGCATCTGTTTGGGTCAGGTCTCTCCATACATTGGGCTTAGGGCAGAGATGTGCTCTGTGTTTCCTGAAAGTTGCACAATACAGAATTTTTAATTGCTTCCTACTTCTCCTCCACCACTCCTGTTTGCCATGGCTTCAGCCCAGCTCTCACACAGAGCTGTTTTCAGGTGTATCCAGACCAGACTTTACAATTATTTTGAAATGTTTATAAATACAACACTGAGCAGCTCCTGTCCCCTGTCTGTGCTTCTGCAGCTGTTTGGCAGAATCGGAGGCGAGAGGGCGCAGACTGGGTTGTATATGAGAATAGGAAACGAGGAGGGGTAGGAGTGTCTTGGAGGAGGTACAAAAGAGAGATGGAAAACTGAGCAGCAGAGCCAATATGGATGGGGGAGAATATAGGCTGGTATGCAGCTGTGCACCCTGATCTTTTTAATTAAAAGACCATGCTATAGTTCAGCCATAGGCTATTAGGCTTGATGCAGAAATTGCTGGTTGACAGTTCAGCTCTGCCTCTGCCCCACTGTGGCACCACAGTGCCTGTAAGGCAGAACCCAGCCACTGGATTCTCCATGCCTCAGCTTTCCCATCTGTAAAACGCGAACATTTCCCAACCGTTTTACCCTGCTCTGAATTCCTCAGCTGAAAGTTCCTGTGTACGTGCAAGTGTTATTAGTCATCATGGGCTTCCCAGATCATTTCTGCAGCCCAAAGAAATTAAGATAAGAATCTCAGGCTGCTGAATTTTTTAGCATGAGAGTCACCGAAGGCCAACAGGAACTTTTAGCATCTTTTCCTCCAGAAAGAACGAATAAGAGCACAAATTCTAGTTTCAGCTTATTAAAGTGCCCCTTTATCAGTTTCAGCATGGCTAGTTTAATCAGGGAAGTTAAATATTCATGAGGCTGCATTTTATTGTAGACAAAAGATAAAAATTTGCTCTAAGTGCTATTCAGAAGAAGAATGATGACGATTTAAAAAGCCATCGGTAATGCCACTTGATATCATTATTGCTAGCTGCTAGGGTTCCTGAGCCATCAGGAGGGACAGCAAACAAGAGGCGGGCAGCTGGAGGTGAAAGACTTGCTATCCACAGGTCTTGCAACCAGAGCCAAGGATAAGTGGATTGTCCAACCTGCCCATTACCCAAACTCGTGCAGTGCGTGCTCATCATGCTAAGACAGAGTGGCACAGGGAGAATTAGTTTAGCCATTTTTTTAAACAAGGCAAAAAACCAAACAGATGAATGCACAATAAGAACAGCCATCACTGGCTGTTCAAAAGGAAGCAGAGATTTCAAAGTCCAAATGCACTTGCTGCCCTGTGTGTAACCCATGGAACAGAATCCAGCAGACAAGAAGCCGGTTATACATATAGAAACTTTTTGAGCAAGGAATCAGTACATTTTCCCACTGGAACTGCATGGAAGTATATTTAGCACAGGATTTTCTATTATGAGTGAAGGTGAGCAGCTTGCTTCTGTGTGTACAGGAACTGTAGAAGCTTTGCTAGCAGAGGCCCCCCAATTAAGCAAGGTGCTTAAGCACCAAGCCTAACTTTAAGACCATAAAGTTTGTTGAATTGGGGTCAGAACTTGGAAATTGATTATTTATTTAAATGGATGAGCAGGGGACAAACAGCCTTCCCTTTTCTACCTCTCTGGATTTCAATTTTTACTTTTCTTTGCCTCCATCAAAATACGGCTCTAAGAAACTAAGGGCAAATATCCATGCATAGAGCAACATAAAGCGGAGATCAAGCATGCAGAAGTAAATACACTGCAAAAGCTGAGTTTACTGTGGCCATGTTGCACATATAGTACTTTGTATTTCTCTTACACTTTTTAAACTCTACATTAATAACAAAAGACTAATATATTCAGACTATAAAATATAACAAGTGGGCAGCAAAGATGAATTATCATTGAACAACCTTCTTTTGGGGTTTTTCCTGATTTTTCCGTTTTTGAGCTCACAACATTGACATTGCGTATTGATGCTATTTAACAGTCCACATTTAAATATTGTTGGAAATGAATTAAGGAAGGAAGAGAGGTCTCATTTTGCCACCACAGGCACCTCACTACTAACATTAATTAGTACCACCTCAGATTAGGAACAAAAATCAGTAGAGCTAGCTGAAAAATGGCAGTTTCCATGAAACATTTTGTCGTAGATTACAAAAATAATTTTTGTCTAAATTATCTATAGAGAAAAATTGATATTTGTGTTGCAATTTGAATGTTTGAAAAATTTCAGCCAACTTTTTGTTTTCAGGCTTTGGGGAAAAAACTTTTTTGGGAGCAGGCAGCATTCCCCAAAAACTGGGGTGAATCAAAAAACTCAGTTGTCCATTGAAAAATGGTTTTGATTGCAAATTTTCAACCATCCCTATATACCCAGTCTCTGTAATACTTGTGTGTTTTACAGATTGCATCAGGTGTGGAGTGAATGTTAGGGCAGGTTGAGTCTTCACTAACTTTTAATTGTGAGAGGGAAGTTTGTCTTTTGAGTGCATAGAATTAGACTGATCAGATGAGGAATCATCTACCTTTGAGGAGAAACGTGTTCATTTTTAGAGACTAAAAGCTTTGACTCATTTTCCAATCAATCATTTTAGCTAACAAGTGTCTTGAGCAAAGCCTGCTGTTATGGAAAGACCAATCAATCTGTTAAGGTTTTTCTTTTCTTCCTCTCTACCCACCTCTTCATCAAGGCTTCTCTTGCAATCATGCACCATCTGCAGAAGGCTGATACACTTCAGGCCTTCCTTCCATTGGACATGTTCCATTTTACCTTTACCCTCAAGGTTTCAGAACCATGGCAGCTGTAATTTTAGAGGTTAAAGGTTATTTGTAATTATTCACCCAAGGATGTGACTGAATTTTCAGGCTACGGATGTTTGAATATGACTAGCAGCTTGCCCAAGGAGAGACAGTTTGCATAGTTTGATTGGCTACCTAAGTCACATGACATTGTTCCTGATTCCTGACTAGATGACTACATTTTTTTTTAAAAAAAAAGGTGAGCAACTAATAAACAGTAATGAATTTCTGGACAAAACTTTTATGCTAAATCCTCAAAACCTAGCACTGTGTTTCTTTTTTCTATAAGCTAATGGCTTCAGTGGATTGTTTTCTAAAACTTTCTTCTAATCAGGGAGCTGGTTTAATGCTCTCTTTAGCACATTTCAGAACCCTCATCCAAGTTACATAGACATGGCCAGATCCTCAGCTGGCATAAATCAGAGTTATGCTGATTTACGCCATCTGAGGGCAGGTCTACACTCCCGCTTAAATTGATTCCATTTTTGTCGCTCAGAGGTGTGAAAAAAGTACCCATCTGCATACATCTTCACCAGACATGCTACACCGGCACAGGTACATCAGTGCAGCTGTAGCACTTCTAGTGTAGACCTGCCCTGAGGATCCAACCTATTGTGAACAAGTGAGATCTAAAAGCTGGCCCTTGTTATGCAGTCTTAACTCTTTTCTGAATTATAACATTGCCCTGTCTGTCCTCCCTTTACATCCTGCTGTTAGCTGGTTTTCTCTGCAGCTGCTTTTCCACTTCCCATTTTCTATGGGCTCTTTGCCTACGCTATTACTCTCTGATGTGGAACTCGAGGCTGTCTAGCTTTAGGCTGCTCCCATGCTTTTTAATTTTCTAAGTACGCAGCATCCTCTCATCCTTTTCATTTCCCTCATCATGTTAGCAATATCTTCAAAGAACTCCAACAGGTTAGTTAAGCATGACTGCTCCTGCTTGAATCCACAGTGGCTACATCATCCTTAAGCTGTGCCATTCCACACATCTCTTGTGACTGATGTTAAACTTAACCATCAATATTTCCTCATTTGTCTTTTGACCCTTTAAAAAGAAAGCAGAGTTAGATGTTTCCACTTTAACAGTCTCAGGAATCTCTCTGATATCTAGTAAAACCATTAAAAATGCCCTCCAAAGGTTCAGCTAAATTCCTTACTTCTGTCTAACAATAATACTTAGTGCTTCTTTGGTATTGCCCTAAGGGGCAGTTAAGGATCATTGTCTCCATTTTACAGATGGGGAAACAGACATGGAGAGTCAGATCATGATCTGCCCCATGCACAGTTGTACCCATGAGAAATGGGAGGGCCACAAGAAACCCATCTCCACATTCCATTCCTGCAGAGGACCCTGAGAACTAGGACTGGTCCCTCCCTGGGGGAAGATCTCCACTAGAAGTGCTACAGAGGCAAAGCTGCACGGATGCATCTGGCGAAGTCGCTGTATGTCAACAGGCACGCGCCCTTCCATCGCCAGAATCACCCACCTCTGAGAGAGGCAGATTCTGTGTTGTTGGGAGAGCATCTCCCGCTGACGTAGCACCGGTGTGGAAAGCACTTGGGTCGCTGTCCCTGGTGTTGCTCCGGGGAAGGGTCTTTTTCACATCCCTGAGCAACGCAAATGAGATCGATTTAAGCGGTAGTGCAGACCCGCCCTGGAAGTCGTGGTGAGGAGGACGGACCTCCTCACACAGAGATAAGGGATCGGTCTTTATTTCCTGGGCCCCGTCAAGTGACGTGGGTCACACGAGATTACGCCCGGGTCATGTGACAGGGCTCAGAAGTCATTGACATCACTGGCTTCTGGTATGGAACCGGTCACTGGATGGCCTCGGAGGGGAGCTCATGCTGCATTGCATTAAGGGATAGCTGTACTCCTTTTCCAGGCTTGGGAGCTCCAGAAGGCAATGGGACCTCTGAGACGTGATGCCGGGCCTGACCTCAGCTCGAATGGCATCACCCCCAATGAAGGGCTGTAGTTGAAAGCCCAAAGAGAGCGTAAAGAAGAGAAATGAAGTACCTGAGATTAAGACCCTGTCTGGGGTTCTTGGTGGAGCCCACTGATGATGTGGTCCATGGTAGAGCCATGAAATTCAGATCTGGGGCCAACTCTAGAGGTTTGCCTTGAGTGTGTGTTTGTCTGTCTCCTAATTACTACAGCCAATCATAATTTGACTGAATAATATACTGCTTCTTAGTGCTTGCTGTATCCTTTTTATGGTCGAGTGTTTGTGTCTATGTACATTTCCTTCGTGTGTAGTTCACGGTTTCATGGTCCTGCAGGTAGCAATTGTTCTAATGGAGTTATCCCCAAATTGATCTCCAAGCAGAATTCCACTGTATTACTGGTGCCCTATGTGCAAATGCAGCACCCATCTGCTTTGTATTATTATTATTATTATTATTATTAATGTCACTTTTCAGACCATATCCCCGCTTTTAATGAATAGTGACATCAAACACACATAAATTAGACTGTAAACTGAGGATCATAATTAAATTGAGTAGACTAAAAAAATAAAGTACGTCAACTAAATCCCAATTTACATACTATTATGTACAGTCTTCAAGGTTTCAGCAGAACAATGGATACAACTGGGAGATTATAGCAAGTTTTAAATTTCGTAGGGATGATTTGATATTCTATCTGCACTGCAAGCAAGTCATGTTGCATCAGATCAAATCCTGATTTCATTCTCCTGCTGCAAAACCTTTTGTTGCCTCCCTCTCCCCCTACTTCTTCATTATGGGAATGTAATTTATCGAAGTGCCCTTGAGAGTTTGCTGCACAGAATAGATGTAGCTTTATATATTTTAAATTGCTCCTTGGTTGCAGAGCGCTAGTGGTTAATAGAAAGATAATGAAAATATGGAAATTAATTTAGCTTCGTGCCAGAGCTGAAAGAAGAGTTTCTCTAACTTGCTATAAAGCCAGAATATGGGCAAGTTTTAGAAAGAAAAATATGATTTAGAAATTGTTCTATAGAAGCTATATATAGAGAGTGGGATTTCACACAAACACACATACACCCCTATATATTCAATCACACAGAATATTTACCACAATTCCTAAGAATGGAACATAAAGAAATTCCAAATAAAACAGCTTTGAACACTTTAAGAAAATACACTGAAGCAAATTATAACTGTTACAATTAAGCCTCATGGCCCCTTTTCTCTTACATATGACTCTCTCTGGTTCCCATTCCTTGCACTCTTTTGAGCTTAAGTACAAATTATGAAATATCAGAGTTATATTAACCAGGGTAAAAATGTATCAAAGATATAAATCATCTTATCATAAAGTCACTTGCTCTTGGCCAGATTTGCAACACATCAGCAGATTGGGTACCAAACGCTTTTGAAAATCTAGCCATTTATTTTGGTGCCTCAATGAGAGCTGAACTGTTTTGAAAATCTGGGTCTAGGAGCATAGAGTGAAGAAGAAACTTCCTCCATATGCATGTAAGTTGCCGCATTGGCCCATTGTTGGGCTTTTACATCTTCCACTAAAGCATCTGATATTGGTCACATTTGGAGACCAGAATAAAAGAGATGAACCAATAATCTGGTCCACTTTAGCACTCCACAATGTTTCTAATTACTGCATATGAGCACTGATTTAGCATCAACAGGTGTGCTTGGCACAAGCACAAAGGAAAACACAGCCTAGAGATCAAGTGGTTCATACTATAACCAATAGTGGGACAGCATCAGTAAAACACAAATGGATGCAGAGAGGATGGATAGGAGTATGAAAATTCCAGCCAGTGACCAAACCCCATCCATACCCATCTTGTATGGTCCAGGTCAGTAGACAGGCATTCATGGCAGATCAATAAATGAAAAGTTGAGTCAAAACCATTACCAATTTTTTTTAAATGCTAAGAAAACTGAATTGTTGACATTATGTTACCTTAAATAAGTAGTAAAGGGGGTAATCTCAGATAAGAAAACACAGCAGCGTTGAGATTCTGATGGGCTGTTGTTTTATGGTAAGTGTAGATACTGTTATAACATTGTACTGATGATCATTTGTCTCTAGTTTGTTCACAGATCTTTCCTCAAATATTTTAGAAATTAATCTAATGTAGACCAGAAGCCCATCTCTTTCTCCTCTTGCTTTTAGTCTGGAGAACCACATTTCTACAAATCCCACCTGATGGAGTGTCAATATTTGTGCATTCCAGTTTAGACACAAAGGATGAAATCCTGGCCCCATTGAAATCAATGGTAAAACATTTCACTCCTGTATTCAGGGAGGAACATAGAGAACTATGATCTGGGAATATCCCAGATTATTAGACACCAGAAAATTGATGCAAGAGTTATATCTAAGAATATCTAATCCAAATCCCTATTATTAGAGTGTAAGGGTGATGTTCTGATTTACTGAAATTAAAGAAATTACCTGTTTAAAATATTTGTGACTGCCAGAAGTAAAAGGTGGTGGCTGCTAGAGAACCTTTTTTTTTTTTTCTATGGGAAATGACTCAAACCGCAATAATGTGTTTTTCTGAATTAAATAGATAATTTTACAGACTGTTGTGTAATAAACACAGATAAACACAGCTGACATACCTTATTAAAAATTAGCATGTCATATTTAAGCCTCTTCTTTTGATTTGCAAGTTAATAAAACCAAAGCCCATTGCCATAGGGAGGGTAATTAATTAGCCATCTATAAAATGAATGTTAGGGGGAAAAGACATTCATTCAAGTAGTCCAGGGGCATAGTAGAAGCAGATTCCAGCAACAGAAGTGGTGTTATACATCTGCCACATGATCTTATCTTCTGAAATAATTGCATTTTTCTGAAGAAGAGTTCTGATCATGATAAGAGATCAGAGTAATTCAAATGGGATCTTCAAAGTCTGGGGGAAATGACTTGAATTACCAACTCTTTTTGTTAACTGAAGCCACCTCCAGAAAGGAAGATATTATAATGCAATTCAGACAATGTGTGATGCAAACTGCAATATCCTCCCTCCCTCCTCTTTTTAAAGTGGATTTAATATGCTTTAGTTTAATTCACTGAACTAAGCCAAATTAAGGCCATGCTAATTCTCAATGAGAGTCCACACAAAGGATTTAATGTGGTTGAACTAATCTGCCTTAAATCCACATCTTTAATTAATTCAGATTACTTTTCCTGAGTGTCCCTCTGTGGACAAGCCATCAGTCCAGGACTTGTGTGCTGAAGCTGCCAGAAAGAAGTGGCCACTGACCAGTGAAGTGGCAGTGTTTGTGCAAGGTGTAGCTCTTGCCTACTAGAAGCTGGACTCAGTGCTCTAACTCATTTCTCCCAGGATAAAGACAAATGTTAAATTGTATCTAACTTATCACATTTGACTTAAACGGGATTCATTCCGATGACCTAGGGGTGAAAGGATTACTCAGCAAATTTAACATGAAGGGCCCGTGAGCCATTCAAGTGGTTAAACTTTCTTTGACTAAACTTTGAACGGAATATGTTCATACAGCTTTAAAAGTGTCCAAATAGATCCTCCATGCTTTCCAGTATACTGTGTCTTGCTATCGTTTCCTCTCCAGTGCCCTGCCTTCATATTGTGTCATGATTTGATCCTGTTGGATTCCCTATGTGTTAACTGTAATAGAAGGAATCACCAAGGACTCTAAGAGGACACAGTACCCTTCCTTTGGATCAGGGACTGAGATAACATTCTAGTATAACGATGGGGGCCCGGAGCTGATGTACCATTTTTGGATATGTAAAAACCATTGTGGTCATCCATGATCACAAGGCACTGAGCAGGAAATGTAATAACTATGATGTCCTGGTTCAATTCTAACTTGGATAATTGCATTCTACCTCCTTAAAATTCCCCCTCCAGTATCAACTGAGTGTAGTCATCTTTTTCCCTTCATGTTCTAACCTAGTTGGATACCCTTCAAAAGTGCATCCCACTATTGAATAGCCTTGTTGTGAAATGTTAAAGAGGTGCTGTGATTCATGCTAGGTGGGTTTGCGTTCTGGATTCCTCTACAAAGTCAAAAGATTTGGGTACTCTCTACAGATGTAAGATACTATTATATATCTTTGAAAGAGGTGGGTACTCAATTAGCTGTGTAACCGTAGTTACTTGCAAAGTCTAAAGGCTTCATGCAGATTTAAGATGTAAACAAGCTTCCTCTCCCTTTGCGTGTGAAGACTGCAGCCTCTTGCCATGTTTAAATCATCATGTATTGCTGAAGTTCCCACCCGTCCCCCGCTAGAATGTTGTTATAAATAAGGAGCTAAAGCAGAGGTCCTGCTCTCAGTTGTTAAATATCTGTTTGTGATGAATTTGGCCAGCATATCCTCATCTAGTGGTAAATTTGTTTTTAAAAAATGCAGAAATAATTCTTTGACCTTTATACTGTTTCTCTAAAGTCGGAAATGAATGTTACTGTTAACATTTATTATCCCATAGAGTCGTCACACATCTGCAGGGATGCTGTTTTCTTAAGAGTGGACTTCTTATTTTCCTAACTTATCCAAACAGATGATGATTTAACATGAGGGTATAATTCACATTTTGTCAAAGAACCTATGGGTGACAAAGTAAGAATCCCATGATTTTCTAAGAGTCCATAAAAGAATAATGCACTTGGGTAATTTACATTCACATCCTCCCTGTTCCCTCCAAGGAGACAGACAACGATTCACTTACTGGGTTTATTTACTTCAATGGCACTTTTCTTTCTTCTTAGAGAATGCAGTGTCCATGAAAGGTACCAGCCTATCTCATACCTAGAAATGAGTGGAGACCCCCCTCCAGGAAAGATGACAATTGACAATTTTGGAGACCAAAGTCCTCTATTTATCCATGGGATACACACAATCTGGGTAGTAAAAATACAGCACTTGACTTGCAGGCACAATCAGTTGTTTATATATCCAAGTATCATGGGGTCTGCAGGTAATTGTGGATGCAAAAAAGAAAAGCCTTGTGAAGGCTAAAAATATGACCCCAAAATTTGCATCGCTGCGTGGGAGGAAAACTGCAGCCTCTCTGTGCCCATGACTTTGTGCCCACAACATTGTTTATTTCTGGCTCTGCTTCTCCAGAGGCCAGCATCCAGTTTCATTTTGCAAAGGGTCTATGTCAGTATCACTCACAGCTAACAGTCCCAGGCCTCCATTCAGGGGAACAGGATGTGTGGTCTCAGACTCGACCTATCCTCTCCCTGTTATGTGGGGGACGAACCCCGCAGTGCACAGTGACGCCTCTATTTAAGTCCTGCAAAGATCTTGCCAGGGTCTTCCAGTAAAGAGAAGGGCCTGCTCCTGGAGGCATTACGCCAGGACCGGGTGCAATATGCACCTGATATCTCTAATAGGAAGGACAAAGGGGGAAATCTTGGTCCATCAGCAGGGAGCAATAAAGGACACAGAGTTTTTCAGCTCAGCTTTACACTCCGCTTTGTACTGCTGGATGCGGAGAGCCAGATCCTCAGCCCTGATGGGGACTTCTTTTGAGTTGCTTTGGCAAGAGGACTTTAAGGTGTCTTATGGCAACCACTGAGGAGCTATCCCAGGGCAAGCTGGGGGGTGGCTCAGGAACATCTCAGGGGTGGGAGCAGAGTGCAATTCACTGGCACAGAGCAGTCCCTCCTCTCACAGTTAGAAGCAGTCCCTCCAACACAGGGGCAAGGCATGTTAGCAGAGGGCAAGATGGAGAACGAGGCTGCAATGAAGCCCGAAGATCATATTCTCCTCCTCTTATTCTATCTGCTCTACGGACAAATCAAGGTATTCGGATTACAGCGCTGCCTGCTCTGCACGGGATTGACTTTTAAAAGCAGAAAGGAAGGAATTTGCAAGGCACTGTCATATTGTCCAGCAAAAACACTGCTTCCTGCTTGACTGGATTATAGCAGAGCTGTGTGTGTCATACAGTTTCTTTCTCTCACACACATGCGTGTCAGCATCAGTCTGAAGCAGGACTAAAAAGACCAGACTAGTGAGCTGCAGCCATGCTTTCGGAGGTAACACAGTGAGGCAGGCTCTTATTGAACACTGGTTAAGGGAGACAAGTAGCAATGGGGATATTACTTTTGGGTTTTCTAGAAAAAAATAGGTTTTCAATACTGGATCTTTGAAATGAGCAAGCGCCATTTACCCCAGTCCATCTGTATCGCAGCACGGCTAATGAATATAGATAGCGGAGTCCGTGCCTGGAGGAGTGAAGAGCGACCCCCCTCAACCAAGATGAATGGTCAGTGTTGGGACATTTCATTTGTCACCAAGAGGCAGATGATATTAGATGAGAGAGCAGTATTTCTCCGCCCCCCCTTCACCGCCACCCTTGTGCCTCCCTTTGTTGAAAGGGCAATGGAAATCTTGTGGCAGCATGTGTCTCCTTTCATGGAGGAGGAATCAGAATTGACTGGTGGCGCTGGCTTTTCATAACCCACAGTCCTGTCGCTCCACCGGAGGCACACACCAGAGGAGGATTTCTCTGATTTTGGCACCCTCAATAGCACCCATTCCAGGTAAAATGGGGGGGAGGAGGGGGATGGATGATGATTAAGACAGGAGCCTTATAGACATCTAGGTCATTGGCTGGAATCCAGCTCGGGTTTACAGCAACACCCAAAGGGCATGTCTACACTGCAATTAGTCACAATTAGTCACTGCGGCTCATGGAGCTCAGGCGAAGGGGCTGTTTAATTGTAGTACAGACATTCAGCCTTGGGTTGAGCTCTGAGACACTCCCTCCAACTCTTTGCAGGGTCCTAGAACCCGGGCTCCCCCCCAAGTCTGAATGTCAACACCACAGTTAAACAGCCCCTTCGCCTGAGCTCCTCAAGCCCGCGTCAGCTGGCACAGGCCAGCTACCAGTGTCTCACTGCAGTGTAGATGTATCCCAAGTTAGCCCTTTCGTAAGCACAGAATGTGGTCAAGGCAGGGGAGGGAACTGGATGGTTCGGGGAACCGGCGATTCAGCCAGGATCCCTGCACACATCTAAGTCCTTTGGTGCCAAGCTAGCCTGGCTCAGCTGCAGGCCAGAATTATCTGTAACAAACACAAAAATCCAGTGGGCTTTATTAAAAATTAAATTTAAATGCATCGTGTTTCATGCCTGCCTGCACCAGCCACTCTGCACCACCTAGGGATTAATGAGAACAAGAAGAAAGCATTAGAAGGAGAAGGACTGAAGATGGGGAGGAGTGAAATTTTCCAAATGTAAGATCTGAGCGGTCTTACATGGATGAAGAAGACTCCAGCTCACATTGCCAGCTCTTTCTTTGGGATTTCTGAAGGGGTTAGTTGTTTGTTTGTTTTTTCTGTTTATAGTACCCAGTTCTGTAAGGCAATGAACATCCCTTCCCCTTCAGGACAGACTTGTCTGTAGGTGAAAAGACCTCCTTATAAGTGACCCTTACCACCCTTGAGTGGGTAAAGGCACCGATTGACTGAGATCATATTGCAAAGGGTGGCGAGCAAAAGAATGACAGAAATGATTAATGTGGGGTTCTGTGTTAAGGCTTTTCATTGCATGTTAATGACTTTGGACTAGCATGGTATCCAAGTTTGTGTAAGACATTTTCCTGAGTGGAATAGCAAACAATGTAGCTGGAGCAGATCCTATGCAGAAACCTCGCTAGAACAGAAGCACAATCAGCTCCGTGGCCCACAAGACAGTGAACAGTTATGAGAAAATCTGAGAGAATATAATTTACAACAAAGGAGACAGTCTGCAATATAAATGGTGAGTGGCCCAGTAAGGGTATAACTGTAGAGAGGAACATGAAACCATCTGCAGTTGCACATAGCTGCAATCCAGGGCTCTTTATTTTTTAAATGATCTATCATACCAATTACCCTTCTGAGGAATCTGCTTGTAGGCCCTGTAAATTTAGAAGATGCCATTTCCACCGTCAGCGGTTGTTACAGGTCCGATCCCTTTGTCCAGGAGGTTGTAAATAAAACATGTGCTGTTCAGTGAAAGAGCTTCCCTTTTTATATTTTGAAAGGACTATGTCCTGGAGAAATCCCTAAAAGGTTTCTAGAAAGGTAGGAAAAGAGAAACAGACTCAAGAACAACCTACTGTCATTAGACAATGAATGGAGAAAGCAGTTTGGATAAGGTAAGAAAACTCACACCTACCCCCAAAGTTAGCCCAAAGGTGGTTTTGTGCATCAGCCGTTGCTCTGCAGAGAAGTTGCTGCTGGTGGACAGTTGTCTGGTCACATGATTTTGGCTCTTCTCTTTGTTTCCCTATGGGAGTAGGTGGCAAAATGAAGAGCAAAGCAGCCCGTGCGATCATGCTTTCCTTTCAAAAAAGACAAAATATTTATTACTCCTTGGAGCTGAAATGGACCCAAATTCTCCATGTGCATGTCATTTCTGAAAGGGCACAGCATCCAAGGCTGGCCACAAAATTAGTATCTTGAGTGAGTATATGAATGAATTTCAGTTCATCTCTTCTTATTTTCTCATTAGTGTCTTTGCCACAAGCCTGCCGTAGGACAATTTTATGACAACAGAAGTGATGCTGAATTTACTGTCTAATATGTCTAATTTGAACTCAAGCATGCATGCAGCCTGGTTATAGCTTAAAAATCTTGGACCAAGCAGACGTTGCATATTTTGTGACTCAGTATAGCAGAGTTACTTCCCCCGTAGATTGTCAGCTGAGATGGCTATAGAGCAGACGCCACTGCGACAGTACTCAACAATAACCACTGTGGTCAGTAGTAAGTGACTGCAAGATTGGGGTCTATATTTTCATTGTGCCATAGGTGTGCCAGGCACTTTATGAACAAAGAAAAATGAGAAGTCCTGGTCCGGAGGACCTTACAGTCTAAGGTGGCCTAATAAAGCAAGTGATGAATAAACAAAAGGGGTAGAGGCATAAGAGTTTTGGAAGACCAGGGTGAAAACAGCAGCAGTTCAGGATATGCCAGAATGGTTATTGTTATGTACCTACCTTCTTAGTGCTACGGTTTTGGGGCGGGTATTTTGTTTGTTTTGGTTAACCGTCTTCCTCGCCAAGCAGCTAGGCTTTTATACACACTCATCACAGTGGCATATAAGTGCCTTTTAATATGAATCAATTAACTGATGTGGCGATGTATAGACTGCAGAGTGAGATGCAGGCCAAAGCTGAAGTAGTAATGGCTGGGGACAGGCTAAGTGGGCAGGATGGCTAACATCACATACACACACACACCTTGCCAGCCAAACCTTTATTGAAAACTGAAACCAAAACACTGAATCTTTTTCAACTAACTTTTTCACATTTCAGCTGGAGCTGGGAGCAATCGTTCCATGAAAGAGGTTGCTGTCATGATCTTTCCAGTCTCCTGTGGGGGGGTAGTTTGGATGACCAGACCTCCAAACTTTTTTAATGCTCACCCATCACTGTCCAGTATTGAACTCACCACCGTAATTTTCCATATCGTCTCCCAATCACTAAACGTGGCTGGAAGGTGTCACTCTCCTCAAGCTTCTTTCACTGGGCTCCTCGGGAGAATATTACATGCCATCATTCAGCCATTTTCACCCCAGCAAAAGAGGAAGACACCCCCGCAAGAAAAGCTGCAAAGCAATTATTCTCTCATTGACCCTGCAAAGCCCTGGCCGTGAGGAGAACATGGCATTGATGTGATTAGTGCTGCTGTGCAACGTGCAATTCCCAATCCAAAATGAACGTCATGAGGAACAGGCCAACTAAAACCATTTCCAAACTTGTTCGAGGCACACAGGGCAGCTGTGACTTGACTACTCCACACACACTCTTCCCCTTTTCCCTCTCACCCCCAATTATTCTATAACCAATATCCAATTGCTTTCCCCGATGCCTCTGAATTCAATATTCTCAAAAAGATTCAGAGCATGTTTCCCTGAGACACGTTCATAACACAAACCTCCTGAGGCAGACCAATCTGGCTGCAGCATCCATGGTTGAGCAGAAGTCAAATAATCCCCGGCAGAGAATTACTGCTGCATTTTTATTGAGTTTTTGGCCTAAGCAGTGAAGTTATTTTTGAAAGCTGGCTGAGAAAGCACAACAACACGGCAAGTTTTGTGATCCAGTCCCCTCTGTGTCCCCCCAGCCCTTAAACGAACACAAAAGCTTTTATCTAGCAGGAGCAGTTCAGACAGAATCCGCATCCACTACAGGGACATCCCCATCAACATTCTCTCTTAGTGTGCATTATGAGAAACCAGGGAGAAATTTTGCCCTCGGATATATCGTACGTGCTTCACTTTAATAGGTGTGCTTGCTGGAAGCTCAGGGCAGAGTGTGTTAGAAAGAGAGAGGAGACCAGAGATGCAAAACTCCAATTCAAATTCAAACCTCTCTATACTTTGGAAGTGTATATAAGAAAAAATGCCTAATGTCTCAAAGATATTCTTAGACATTTCAGTATAACAGCTGGTTGGTGGTGATCTCATTAATAATATCTAACAGTTCCTAGGATAACAAACACCTCAGCTTTGGGTTAATTTCCTTATTAGGTCTAATTTTTATAACACTGGACACCACACCAGCTGGGTGCTTTAAATACAGAGATTAAAACAGAAATAAGAGCACAACAGATAGCGAGCACAAATTAAACAAAATCAAAGTGGCTGGCCCCGAGCCCTGAAGATCATTCCACCTTAACATTACTAATCGCAGGCATTATAGCGATTGACGGTCATGCACTATAAACAGGAGTGTTGGGGTGGGCATCTGTATGACTCAACACCACACAAATCTCTACAAATCCAAGTCCATGAAGCCAAGAGCTGCGGTCTGAATCTACATTTCCATCATCTTAAAAGCTATCCGCCAAAATTCACTGGTTGCAATGCTGGTGCAAGTCTGAAGTCAGCAGAGTTGTGCACATGTACTCCGGTGGTAAATTTGACTTCGTTTTTATAGACCATAAAGAGTGCACTTTAAATTTATGATATAATAAAGTCCTAAAACTGTTAAAAAAAATTTAAAAACCCAGCACTCTTCCATGTCCCAAGGTTGGCTGAGCTACAGAGAACTGTCTCTTGCCCATCCGCTTGACAAGGATTATATGTCAAGTTCACCACATTGTAAATCAGATCCATTAAGAAAATAAGGGCAAGAGCCCAATGTTTCCAGCCTTCAAGAGGCAATATAGTAGTGATTAGTGTCTGGAAATATAGACAGTGCAGAAGCTACAAAGAAGAGGAACAATCCAACTTCTAAAGATGCTTTACTGGCCTTGCCTCATCAGAGCTAAAAATCTTCAGGGGAGGATTTTGGTCCAGTGGGAGAAATCTCCAATGAACAAGAGGCAGGTGCCGCTTTGAAGCAGACAGTGCCAACCTTAGGATTCTCCACTTACACGGCTCAAGATGTCAACGGAGCCTCTCAATGGAATTCTGTCCTATGCAATGTACTGCACAAGCTTTTACCTTTCTTGTCTATGGCAGTGTCTCTGATATCAGTGACTTTGCTCAGAGGAGGATTGTCACATGAGCTTCAGAATTAACACTCCCTTGGACACATCCTCTCAGGCTACGCAGATTCAACAAGACAATCAAACAGTGGTCTACAGTCCCTTTAGTGATGGCCCTGAAGCAGGAAGGTGAAATCCAAACTTTCCTATATGTTTCTGAAGTTTTTTTTGGGGGGGTGGGGGGAACAGGAGGGAGGCAGGGAGAAAGGAAATAGTTCCGATCTTGTGTTGTACTTTGCACTAATTCTTGGGAGATTTCCAGACCCAAGAGGTTCTGATTTTCATGTAAATCATCAGATGTTTATCTAAAATAAATCTTTTAGGGTTTAATCACCACTACCTGCCAACTGGGGAGCCAACTTCTGCAGCAGAATGGACCACCAACGCTGCTCAATGATGCAATCAAAGAAGAACGCCACCTCATACAGCAATATGTAAAGGTAGTCTTTGATTTTTTTTAGACCAGATGGGACTATTATGATTATCTAGTCTGACCTTTGCACAGCACAGACTATAAAATCTAATCCAATAATTCCAACATGAAGCTCAATAAACTTGGTTTAAACCACACGGCTTTTAGAAAAACATTGTCTTCACAGAAAGACTGAATGAGGGGAGACCTCCCTTGGATGGGTGGATAGGTGGGTGTGCACGCCATCATAGAAACAAACAGAAAGAAATATGGTCTCTTCCACAACCCTCTCCATCCAACAAATATTAATTCCATAGCAAAGCAAACTAGGGGAGGAAGGTCACCCTCACTCTGTGGAGCCTTTGGTGTTATTTTATTCCATGAGATTTATCTTGGACAGACATTCCTCATCCTTTGTCCATGTAGGACATTTTCAGACAACGTAAAGTGCAGCAATCTGTCAATCGGAGGACCCGTTTGAGAGGCAAATCCTTTAGCAACCAGTCTAGAGAGTTTTCCCTGGTCCTTTAGGGACAACTGCTGAGAATCACTTAAACCGTAAGTGGGCAGTTGTTTCCTTATCAGGAATACAGCATTTAAACACCTGGGCTCCCTCGTTCACTAAGGGGGAATGTTCAGAGGAACCCAATCATGTAAAACCATGCAGGGAATCTGTGATGATCATTTTTGCAGCTTGAGGCTGTATTTAAATGCAAACTCCCTAACCTAATATTCTATTAATCTAATAACCAAGCACCCATTATTTGAAAGAGCTCCAGAGACAATAGCTCATTGGCATTAGACATTTTTCTCAACAGCTGAAGTATCCTTTTAACTAAAAAGAAAAAGAAACAAAGCATTCTATTGGTTTTTTCATGGAGAATTATCAGGGAGGAACAGCAGTTCTTGGACAATGTGGGGCTTTTAAGCTGTTTTTCCATGAATATTTCTGCCCTCCCCCTCTTGTCACTGGCTCATCCCTCTAGAGATATTTTGTTTTTCTTTGCCCAAACTTGTTGGTTCCTTTTATCTGGGCTGGGCTGGTGTGGGTTTCAATTGTATTTTGAATTGCTTTTGCACAGCCTCCTGGATCATCTGTTGGGAGAAGGAATCTTTTTAAAAGACATTAAAATAATATTTTTAAAGTGAATTCAGGACTGGTGAAAAACACTGGATTGACAGCCCTTGCTCTGGATTCATTTAAATTGTGCCTGCTGAAGTTTACAGACACCATGTATTGACATTTACATGCAAATACCCATTGTCCATAATTAATTCTTCCCCAACACAGTCAAACTAATGTTCTCTGCACCCCTCAATTGCTTGCCACTCATTCAGCCAGCCTACATACCATGTGACTGAGTGTGGAATAGATAAAGAGACAGCTAGGAAGAGGCTGAAAGAACTGAGAGGTTTTGCAGCCTTGTTCTGAAGATCAATACATTCAGGCTCTGATGGGCCAACATGGGAAGGAGATTCCTGGGCTGAGGACCCCAGAATGAAGATGTCTTACCTACAGCCCTACCGCAGTTACCATAGTATCATAGGAAGAGAGGGCTTTCTCCATAGGAGAGGTAGAGCGCAGACAACAGTAGACTAAGCTTCCTCCACGCTATCCTGGTAATGTGCCCTGACCCAGATCAGAAGGACGGTACGTGCCCATGGAGTGGAGCAAATGCAGAAACTCCTACAGTCCCCAGTGTGATCCAGCAACAATAAAACCCCAAGCGTAACCATCCTAGTGGCCTCTTATGAGCAGATTATATTGCTCTGTTTCTCACTGGCCTCTCTGGTGTGAGTGGGTTACCTCACTGCTCACAGCCCTCATGTTGTATCAGCTTCAATTACTCTGGCTTTTCTTCTGTTTCGTTTGGATTTATGAGTCAAGCATTCCTTGAAGGCCAGAGCCCAGCAAGAACAAGGACAGGCTTCCCAGATACACCTACTAGCTGCTGCAAGGCAATGCCTTCTTTAGTCACCAGATCATGACTGCAGCAGAGGGCGGGGCTGGTAAGGAAGAGAAATCCCTTTCAAACACATTTGTTAGCTTTGCTAGGGTGTGTTGGGTTTTGGTTTTTTCTCTCTGTTCAATATATAAACTTGAAACTGGCTGCAAGTCTGTTTATGTAGCAGGTTTGTTTGATGAACTGTATTGTGCCTCTTAGTTTGGTAATTCTGTTTGCTGATCCCTGAGAAGAAGGATTCTGTTTGCTAATCCCTGTACTTTCCCCACTGTTGGGGATATATCATGGGGACAGAGCTGTACAGTATTTGGTCATCGACTGCTCAATGGGGGAGAGAGCTGACTGAAATTCAAAGCTCATACTGTATTGGGAACTCTGCATAGCTTCGTATTAGAGCCTTCCATCATACAGAAAGAGGCCTGTTGCCAGGAAAATTAAAACACAGTGACGTTACCCTGAGAAAGCAAAAATCAGTCCTGAGCATCAATATAGAGTCAACGAATGAAGTCCCCAGAAGCAGAATCCGAAGACCTATCATTGTCACGCACTAGGTGAAGCTTATTGGGGTAATAACAAGATGGGGTGGCTTTCCTTTTGTGTTCTGTTTTTCACGTACCATGAGGTGGGTGAGAACACTGGAGGACTCTATGTTACTAAAACTAAAACTGCCTCTTTTTTAAGAGAACTACTGAGAGGGAGGTTATAACAGCAGCTAGCATTTAAGCCATGTGCACGCAGACTGATTTCCTTGAGCCTCTTCCAAACTCTTCTTTCCTGCAACGTGCACTCCCTTCAAGTTGCATGCAGATTGCCACACTAATGTTGGTTGGCATAACTGCAGGGGGGAAGGGCTTCTGCCTGAAAGTGAATACTTTTGGGACCAGATCCTCAGCTGATGTAAATCAGGGTAGCTCCAGTGTCACTCATGGATGTAACCCTACTTTATACCAGCTAAGGAACTCTGGTCCTCCATGTTTAAAATATATAAATGCCAGTGCAGGGGTGTTAGAACCATTTGTATAGGAGGTGGGGAGACAGAGCCATTGAACCAAACTGTAAACCTTGCATATGATGGAAACCACTTCAAGCCAGGAGGTGCATCAGCTCCTAGTTCCAGCACCTATGTGTCAGTGTGATAACCACCATCTTAGCTGACACATGGGGTATTGAAGCAGGGACCTTCAGAGCTGCCAGAGCATCCGCAGTCCCTAACCTGGGGCTTCAACGGGTTCAAATCTTTTTCTGGATCAGGCATGGAGAGGAACACGTGACACACACTTCCCAGTGAGCAACACCAGGGCTCAGGAGAATCTCTACGCTAGTAAGCTAGTGCGTACGCAAGATGAAGGTCACCCTCAAATTTTCAGACAATGTTCATTTTTGAAAATCAGCAGCCAAATTCCAAGGGCTAACAGCATTTGATAGTAAGTAGCAAAGCCTTTCAGATGAGATGGCAGGCGAATTCCCACAATCCATCACAGCATCCCCTTACCCAGAGCCTAACAAGAAGGTATGAGAGTTACTGCTATTGCTACTGACTGTAAATGGAGAGTCTCTGTTAGATGAAATGGCAGCTGCCAATAAGCAGGAGGGGACTGAATTTAGATGCACCAATCATTTTCCATAGTCCAAACAGTTGGTAATGACTTTCAATGACTACTAACCCAGATCAGATTTGAGCCCGAAGATGAAAGACTCCATAACCCATTACAAATCCCAGTCCCTGAGTCAACCAGTCTAGCTGGTAACTTCTAAACAGAGACAGAAGAGGACAGCAGAGGGAACTGCCTGCCTTTTCTTTTTTTTCCCCCCTCACCACCTATCCCCCTGGCATTGTACCATGCTTATTACTGCAATAGCCATGTGCCTGTACTGTTCTACTCTATTGATTAAAATACAAGACTGGTTCTGAACCAAATACAAATACAAGGTGGTTCTGAACCGAAGCCTGAACCACATGGTTGCAAGAGGTCAGATTGTGTTCTGTTCAGGCTCTTCCATGGCCCCTTTCACCATAATATCGAAGATCTACATCTGAACCATGTGGCTCAAACCCAGCTCTTCTGAGGGTCTATAAAACATACATGAGGCCAGCTGTGCTTCGCAAATTTTAGCCAAATGGCGATTCCAATTGGCTTCCATCAGAACGGTGCGGCAGAAATCCCACACAACACTTTGAGCAAACAAAAGTTCTCCAGAGATTCAGTGTGTTCCACAGACAGGAAAAGGGTTACAGCCATGAGAAATGGGTTCTCAGCGCATTCCCTTCTCACACACACCCTTACTCTCTCTCCCTCGAAGAACAGCTGTGAACCAGCTGAAACATAAGAATCCTGCAATCTCTCTCCTCCAGACTGCACAGTCCGTTCAGGGTTTAAGATGATTATACAGTTATTTTTTGTAAGAAAAGCCAGCTGAGTGGGAGAGACAAATGGGCTTATTTCTCACCCGGCTACATAACAGATTACTAAGAGCACTAACTCATCTGTCTTTGTACTATTTTACCTTCATTATAGGTTGAAAATGGGAAGTCATTTTTCATAAGGCTGATCTGTAACTAGTTAGAAATGAAAGCGTTCAGACTTGGCATGCACTGGAAAATTGGACTACCATTCTCCAAGACACCCTGGATCTTGTTGTTCCCTGTTTAACATTCACCAGTGCAACTCCTTCTCCAACCCCACTGAATGCCGAAGCTACTGTCCCTGACCCTCTTTTGAGAAAGACAGCACAAAACCCACAGCAAAAGAGAGAAATGATCAAAATCAAAAGGTAGCCACAGAAGATGCAATGGGATGTCAAAAAGAAGCAAGTGTACAATGGAGAGACAGGTTTCAAAGCTTTCTAAAAGGACTAGGCAGTCAGAGCTTCCTCCCCTGTGGAGTGGAGTGGAGTGGGTCTTTCTTTCTTCCTCATCCTCACCCTTCCCAATTCCTCCTTTGCTTTAATTAGACCAACTGTGCCTCATGTTTAAAGAGCAGGCTTAGTTGTGACAGTCAAACTACAGCTCACAGGAGGGAACAGTACCTCCAAGATGGTCATGCAACATGACTGCCTCACCACACAAAAGGGACTTGGGGAAATCATAACTATTTCACTGTGCCTTTTGTAATAGTTATAACTTTATTCCCTCCCTGCAGCCTCTGACTGAGAGCTGCTTTCTATTCTCCTAGATCTCATGGCCAGAAGGGCACATTATGATAATGTAGTCAGATCTCCTGCATGACAAAGGCCAGAGAATTTCACCCCATGATTGCTGCATCAAGTTCATAATTTCTGGATGAGCTACAGCCTATATTCTAGACATAGTCCTAAACTGGATTCCAATATTTCAAATGATGGAGCATCGACTCCCTTCCCTCTGTAAACTGTTCCAAAAGTTAATTACCCTCCCTTCAAAAACGTTCAGGTTATTTCTCATCTGAATTAATCTAGCATAATCTTCCAGCCATTGGATCTCATGCCTTTATCGGCTAGATTAAAGAGTTCTTTATCAGAAATCTTCTCCCCATGTACATACATGTAGACTGCGATCGAGTGATTTCTTAATCTCTGCTTTGATAAACTAAATCGATTGAGATTCTTAAGTCTGTCACTGGAAGCCAAGCTTTTGCAGACCTTGAATCATTCTTGTAGTTCCTTTCCTTTTTTTTCCAAATTTTTTTAAAACTGTGAACACCAGGACTGGACCAGTATTTGAGTAATGGTCTCTCCAATGCCCTATAGACAATAACATTGCCCTACTCCTATTTGAAATTCCTTTGCTTATATATCCCAGGGTCACAGCAGCGCTCTTAGCCACAGTATCAAAGATTTCCCTTTTCTTTTGAATCCCAACTGACTGGCCCCCATGAACACTGCTTGGCTTATTTGAGTCCCAAGAAAGAACTAGAGCTGCCATTTGTTTATGTTCTTGTGAGACAAAAGCATTGAATTAATTTGCTTTGGAACAACCACTCCCTCCCCCCAGAAGTAATTACATAGATTTTAGAAACAGATACATGAAAAATAAAGGTCAGCTCTTCAGCCCTGACAATTTTGACAGCTTCTCTTGCCAAAGGGAAGAGGATTTACAAGATATCCATGGCTGGATTTCTGTGCCCCTTCATGCTTTATGTTCTTTAATTAGCAGAACCGTGTAGCTTTGCTTTCTGGTGTTGTCACCCCAAGAACGTGGGGACTGATATTTGATCCGCTGAGAGAGAGTACAGTTTATTACGTATGTAATAATGCATTGCACTTATATACTGGAGCGGCTTTCATCCGAGTATCACATCAGAGTGATTTCTAAGCATTAGCTCACTGAGGCTTGGCCTACCCTAGAGACTTTGTTCGACCAAAGTCAGCTTTTTGCACCATAACAACAGTGGTGTACACACTGCAATCCCTCCACCCGCTCCACTGACCCAGCTCCTCTGATTTTGCCTCATTAAAACCACCTTGATGAGAGGCGTAGAGCTTTTTGCACCAATCTTTTAGCGACAAAGCATCAGTGTAGACACTGTGCTTGCTTATATCATGGTAAATGGCCTCCCGGAAGTGTCCCACAATGCCCAACCTGACCGCTCTGGCCATCAGTTTGAATTCCACTGCCATGCAGCCATCTGCCCCTCCTCCTTTAAGGTCCAAGGAATTTTTGAAACTCCACTTTCTGCTTGGTCGGCACGGAGAGCTCACATCTCATCTTCCTAGTTGATCATGGTGGCTGCACGTATCAAACACTCTCCCGCTTGGAGCACACCAAGCTTCTGGATCTGATCAGGATTTGGAGAGAGATGGCCAAGCAGTCTGAGCTCCGCTCCAGCAGAAGGAACTATAACACTTACAGTCAAATTTCTTATTTAATGGCAGAGAAGAGCTATGAACGGGATATGCTGCAATGCCGTGTGAAAATCAAGGAGCTGCGGCAGGTGTACCAGAAGGCTAAGGTGTCAAACAGTCACTCTGGTACAGAGCCAAAGACCTGCCACTTCTACAACGAGCTCCTCAGCAGCAACCCCACCTCCGCTGCCAAGAAACCAATGGATACCTCCATGGACCCAGAGGCAGCAGACACCAGACTCAACCCCAACGAAAAAGTTGTGGATGAGGAAGGACTGGGTCGTTTGGCGATGTAGGAAGTCAGAACTCCTTCTTGATCCCAGATATACTGCATGACCAGCCGTGATGTATTCAGAATACTGACAACAACAGTGGAGAGCAGTGCAGGATTCATCCTTTCAGATAGAGAATGGAGGCTGGATTGGGAGGGTTACAGAGGGCACTCAGGAAATTGGGATTGTTGAAAAATGCCATGAAATGCAATTGGAAACCCATGGAATGAGAGGCGATGGAAATCACTGTATCGTGAGACATTGAGCCCACATCCACGATGCACTGCGATCCTCTCCGCCTTCCCACAACTTCTTGCAGCACAAGGGAGTGAGTTGCACAGTGGGATAGCTAGATCATCCCCTGTGGACATGGTTCAGTGACCAAATGAGTGCTGTGCGGACAGGCACAAGCGTTGTTATTACAGTGCTTTTTGGTCACCACTGTAACTTGCATCGACAACACTTTCTAGTGTAGACAAAGCCTAAGCCTCACAACATGCCAGTAAGACAGGAATGCAGGGGCAGGTTCTGTAGAGGTGCAAAGTGTTATTAAAACTACTGTTTACAAATTGAATTCTAGAGGTATTAATGACTCCTTTTCTCTCCCTGCACCTCCAAGACCCCACAGCATGGTAGCGGAAAAACTAGGAGAAAAAAAACAGCAGTCCTGATAGACCAAATAACCATGTTAAAAAATATGAACATGATTATATCTCACTGTGAAGAAAGAGATGCTGGCTAAGAATGGGGAAAGTCCTTTCTCATTCTAAGATCTAACCACTGAAACCATAGCAAGCACTGAGCAAGGGAACTGATTTTTATAGACACATTCCCGTCTTTCGTGTTTGCCAGAAAATAGTGATTCTCCTTTGAGAAGATATCAGTTAAATGAACCAAACATGCTATACATCATATCATACATCACTAAAGGAGGGAATTCTTAACCCAGGTCTGTTCTGTGATGCTCAAATATGAATCAAGATAAAAGCCTTTCCAAATATCAGTGTTGCTCCGGTCTGGCGTGCTGCCTGAAGTGGAAAGGAAAGATTTTTACTTAGTTTATTAACTGCATTTTGTTTTGGTTCCCCTATTTTTTATTTTTAACATATGAATGTTCAGCACAAGAGTCTATTCCTGTCCTCCTGCCCTCACCCAGGGTGCAAAGAACTTTCAGAGCATGTTCCTGGCTCTCTTACCCCACTTATAAAATGTTTCTTTCAATGCAGCTCAATTCCTGCAGGAAGGAAGGGAATTCTACAGGCATTGGACAGGCGCTGAATGCTGTTAGTAAGGAAATTTGGAGTGCAGGTTGACAACCTGCCTGTAATTCAGATAATACACTCACCTGTGGTACCTGAAGTTATGGTCCATGCATTAAGGATCAAATAGACATTGACATAATATAAACCATAATGTATGTGAGAGGGTATTGATTCGGGACAGTGATCTTCCAATAAAAGCATTGGGAAATGTTCCATTCCATCCATGTCTCAGTGATTTGGAGGAACCATCCAGATGAATGATTGCAGGATATGAGAATGTATCTCACATGTTACCTTTGAGATCATCATTCGGAAGAAATGGCTGTTTTGGAAGTTAGTAAAAAGGTCAATTCCCCTCCTCTTCCATCTACACTTTTTTATCTGCGTTTCCGCTCACCACATGGAACCATGGCATGTTACCCCTGACTTTGGCTGCAGACTCCCATGTGTGTTAGATGCCCAGAAATCACTTTGGCTAAATAGAGCAGGTAGGAGGGGACAAGTGAATCAGGAAAAGAGTATTGTGATTAAGAAGCTAGCCTCTGACTCAGGTTATTGGGGTTCAATTCCCAGCTCTGTCAATCCCCCTATAAAAATGTATCACAATCACTCTGTTCCTCAATTCCCTGTTTCTAAAATGGAGTTAATCCTCTCTCCTGGTATGTCTCACAGGAGCAATGTAGGATAAATCAATAAATAATTGGAAACTAATGATGACTATGTAAATTCCTGTACTGACACATAGATATGTTAGTTAAGGCCCTGATCATAGTTTCACTGAATTAAATGGCAAAGCTCTCAACCATACAAGGAACAAAATTGGGCCTTAAACGTGTATATGTGACTATATTGCCTCATTCGGTGTTGACCAACAAGCAGGATGAAAGGAAGTTTTTCTATCGATTTCAATGGGACCAAGATTTCACCGTTATATTAAAGATAATGAATGGAGATCAAGTGATATTAGCTTGTCCTTTGGACACTTATCTTGTATATAACCTTCAAGCAAAACAGTAGGGTGGGTTCCAATCCAGGAACTTGAATCTGAACGGCCTTGAAATCTGCAGCTTCCACTTTTGTCCCATTTCTCATTGGAAAAAGACTGGCTCTGCATAAACCATTATGCATTGAAAAACACCTGCTCAAATTTGTCTCAGACTATTTAAAGTTAATTATTTAGTCACCTCTAGTGGTTATAAAACATGGGCTCATCGGGGCACAGGAGGGTTCATAAAGACAATGGCCGGCACCTTAGTAAGTGCCACATTCTATCCTGGAAGAAAGATGCAAACCATGCAAAGTATGATTTCCACATAGGACCAGTTAAACTCAGCTAGTACCAGCCTGGGAAGAGGGAGGCTCCTTTGGGTCTCAGCCTAGAAGTGTTGGTGTCAGTGGACTGTGAGAGTCTGAGTTGTGGCTTTGGCAAGGGGCATGCACAGGGCCACATCCTCAGTATATAGCAGAATGATTCCATTAAAATCAATAGAGCTACACCAGTTGAGTTCATGGCCCACAGTAAGTGCAGTGGATCTCTGAAGCCTTCATTGGCTAGAAACTATAGCCATCTGCTTGACAGAAACCCGGTGTTTAACTTTCCTAAAGGCATATTTCAAAATCATGCAAGTCCCATTGCATGTACAATTGCACCCTCCTGATTAATAGGCACAAACATCCAGAGCCGAGGGCTAGGAGAAGGTTTGCACACACACACAGCCTTCTATGCTCCTGACTCATCGTAGGCTTGCAGAAAAACCCAATGTGTGTGATAGAAGTCAGAGCTTCAGCTGGTGTAAATCAGCACCGCTCCATGGAGGTCAAAGGAGTTACCCCAGTCCATACCAGCTGAGAATCTGACCTATGGTATTTACTTGTATAAATCAGATCATACATGCAACTGTGCATACACCTCACTGGATATGAAGCTGTTTGGAAAAACTATTTCACTTCATGCAGGCTGAGAGCATCTCTATCCTTTGCCTCTTCCCTGTGTGGGAGGAAGAATGCATGTATTTTAAGAGGTGTGATGTGATTTTTATTGTATGACTAGTCACCTGCTTTCTGTGACCTTCCAGACATATTTAAGAGGGAATTTGACCCCAAGACCAACTTGTGGGTGGGGAAGAAATCAACTAACAAACAACACATGTGCACAGGCAGTTTGCTTTGGCTGTCTCTTCCCCTTGCTAACATTGCACAGATTTGTATTTCTCCTAAGAGCTTTTGCATTTCAGCTCAGTCCTGCAGAGAAAGGCTAATCCTCAAATTATAGCAATTCAGCTGGTTGACACTGGGGGCTGGGGAGGGCACAGATGCAGCATTTTAACCTGACCTAACTGCTGCCTGGTTCCCATAAGAAAAGGAGGGTCTGCAGCTTCGAAGCTGGGAGAGGAAATGCTCATTTATAACCCTAGTGAAGCCTGGGGGGAGGAGGGGGAAATGAGCACTGCATGAAAGAGTTGAGATGGGTTTGCCAATAGTGTTTGGGGTCCAATACAGTAAGAATTTACTCTGCTGTCGTAGGGCAGTCTGAGCACGTTTATACACATCCGTTTTGCATCCCACACCCAAGAACTTTCAGTCTCCACTGGTGTATTTACAGTAGGCTTATCAGTTACTCAACCACAGTGAAAGTTTCATCCTTAAAGCATCCTCCAGGTGGTCTCCAAAGTAACATCCCAAAGAAACAGATACTGTCCAGTGCTGGTTGCAGACAGGAAAAGCAATGTTTGTGAACTTTTCTTTATATTCTGAGCAGCTGTTTGGCTCAGCTATATTGATGTCCTGTTTGGATGCTAACTGTGAACATTCGAGTACCCAGTTTTTCAGTGGCATATCGTGTATCTCCAGCACCTGGGGTTCAATGCTTACATTTGCACACACCCCTAGGCCTCCGCACCCCCTACGCAGTGATGTCAATAATAATAAAATGCTGAAGTTCAGCCTATGCTTTTGCACAGACGACATGGCTGCCTTGCCTGTGTTTTATGTAGCAGCACAAGTAGCAAAGGTAAAAGGCTGTCAGGAATGCACCCCCTTCTTCCAAACCCATGAAGCCCTTCCCCCGCAAAAGAGTAACATGGACTGTATAAATCATAGCAGAACTAGGTTCTTACTCCCCAAGAGAAGGGCTGCAGGTGTACAATTTCAACTGTAGTTCACAAGTGATTTCAGGGGATTGAATATCTGTAGCACAGTGGTGGGTTTCAGCTTTTCCTGAAATCTTATCCCCCAGCTGGACTGCACAAGTGCACAAGTTGCGGCTGCTTATGTCTCCAGCCTTCCGTACTCATGTCTTTGTTTCCCAGAGCATTTTGTTTCATTTCAGACACAGGCTGACCACTGGGGGTGGGTGGTGAAGAAGGGGAATGTGAGTGAAAGTTACTGTCGCTGTGTTAATAGCGCTTTACATATAAGGATGTGTTTTTCCGGTAGTGGGAGTCGTGCTGTGTTTTTGTTTCCGACAGTAATTATCGGTATGTCATGGCAATGCACCCCATTGGTTCTATGCAAATAGGAGTCCTGAAACTTTATCATCTCACCTATCGACAAGAAGGTGCCCCTGGGGGGACTTCACTCGGTGCCCATCTTAGTGTTTGTAACAGGCCCAGCCATTAAAAGGTTCCCTGATTACTTCAGCCTCTCTGAATCCATTAGGATAAAGAATCGCCTTCCAACCTGCCCATGTACAAACCTGACAGACTCATGGGGAGATAGCAAAATGAAGCCAGCCCAGTTAGCAATGTGTAATTTGCCCTTTGGTGGTGCATCAGTCTCCCCTGCTAGGCTAA
The DNA here is from genome assembly GCA_007922155.1 of Mesoclemmys tuberculata. Taxonomy (NCBI): domain Eukaryota; kingdom Metazoa; phylum Chordata; order Testudines; family Chelidae; genus Mesoclemmys; species Mesoclemmys tuberculata. The sequence goes on along the minus strand of ML675644.1, from coordinate 12,849,343 downwards.
ACTCCTGCTGCTGCTGCAATTTGCACAAATAATACACCCCTTTCATATTTTCTAAGTTAATGGGGCATGGGCAGAAAGGAATCGCAGGTAGCTGCTGCAAGACGACAATTATTCCTCTGCTAATATCTCAAAATGATGTTGAGAGCTGGTCTAGAGATGGTAGAAGAGCTGGTCAGATTATTGGATGGAAATAAATTATCTGTCAAATGTAGCTCTTATTTCTGTTTGGGGACTGTGCTGATTTCTGTGTAACCACACAATTTTCTGCCCCTTAGTTGTTCAAACTCTTCCTTTTGGTTTATTTACCATTCGTGGAACGGGATGTTGCTTCGTCTCCCTGACTGTGCGATGGTTTGAGATTAAGCGGGTGACAAACTACATTGTATAAATACTCATTGTCACTCACCAAGAGAGAGCTGCCATTCCTCAAGAATCTGCATGAACGCAAACCCCAGTGGGGTACCAATGCGGGGCGGGGAGCCAGGCCTCCGGGCACTGGCCTGGGGGGGCGCTGGTCAAGCCTTCCATGACATGCAGAGGGTGGAGGGGTGCAGGAGGCTCTGGGCGGGAGAGGCAGGTGCTGTGAAGCAGGTAAGTGCGAGGGGCGGTGTCATGAGCGACAGAAAATCGCCGAGGCACAGGAGGAGGAATGTGGCATGTACCCCTCCACCCCTCCCACAGATACAGATGTCCCTCCCCCTTGTCCTACCCAATCTCCCCCCATATTTGGTCTTTATCGCCTTCATTCCATTCCATCCTTAACTATGGTTCACATGGGCATGGGAGAAGGGGGATGAGACAGGAAAGTGATGCTCACGATTAGCCGTCTACGCATTTCGAAAGAGTTGGACTAGGGTGTGCCACTCTACTCATGCGGAGAAGTACCTTCCATGTGAATGGTGGTAATAATAATATCCGAGTGTCACATAGCACTTTTCATCCACGGACCTCAAAGCACTTTACAAAAGGAGGTCAGTAACATCAGCCCCCTGTTAGAGATGGGGAAACTGAGGCCTGGGGCAAGGAGGTGACTTACCCAAAAACACCCAGCAGGCCAGTGGCGTGCAGAGCCAGGAATAAAACCCATGCCTCCTGAGTCCCAGAGCTGGACCCTATCCACTAGTCTTGTTAAATTCAGTGGGCCTATGCATGAAAAAAAGAGGCCATATTCAGAGTAAGGGTGACAGAATCCAGCCTTTTGTTTTTCCACAGAAAATAAGATACAAACAATGGGAGAAGTAGTCAACGCACATTTCACATGATACAGCTGATATGCTTGGATCAGCTCAGATCATTTTGCTATGACACACTGAACTTGGATTAGTCATTCAGAACGAGACACCCTCAGCTAAATGTACTGTTCACAAACCAAGCTGATCGAAAGTGAGACTGACAGTGATAAACCTGAGTTTTGAAAGATTCATTTAATATTATTCTGGGTTCCCTTATGCTTTATTTTATTCCATTTATTACTGTTCAACCACTGGTCACCCCCACGTGAACAGGGAGACTGACACTGAAAAAAATCAAGCCATGGAAACAGTGATAAATGCATGGAGGAGCTTATCAGCAATAGCTCAGGATTGCTCCCCTACCTCAAAAATTTATACCCTTGCCCACTCTATTATGGCTGTCCAAACTGTACTGATTGTATCTCAGCTAAATTGCAAGCTCCATGAAAGCAGCATCTTCTTCTGGGTTTGTACTGAAGCCAGCACATTTCCAATGTGCAACAAGCAGTCTGCTTGGAGCAAAAAGCAGAATGTCACTTCCTTTATACATTGCTTAGATTCTGAATGTTACATTCTTTGGGCTAGGCATCAAGGTCCAATCCTTAAGCAAGGCTTCAGTAGACTTTTCACCCAAGTAAGTACAAGGTAAGGAATCCTTATGCCAGACTCTTCAGAAAACACTGGTAGGAACAACAATTTTCATTCTACTGCAAGAAGTGCCCCTTTTCTCCCCTGGTTCCTTTTGGTTCTAGCTCACCTGCCTAGCAATGCAATGCTATGCAGACACACTGCTCCCTCCTAGCCCTTCCAAACAACAAAGGACTTCATAACTAACAGAAATGCCAACCCAAGGACTGCCTCATTGGAGGCAATTTCTGCTTCTGCTACAAAAGCCTGGACTTTTCAGTGGGATGTAGAACAGCCCAGTCTTCCTGGTTCACCCCACACCTCCATCTTTGGGCTACTGGGTGTGCGTGTACATCTCTCTCTCGGTCTACTGACTAGCCTGGGGAATTCTCTTCTCTTCCCACAGTTCAGCCTTTTAAGTGTATCTTTAGTCCCACAGCAAGAAGCCCTGCTGCTTTAGAAACACAGCTGTGTGTTTCAGACCCCTCTTCTGCCATTCCTCCATAACAAATACAATTATCAGACCAGGGCTCTTATTACAAAGACACCTCCCCTAGAAACATTGCATTTTACCCTATGTAGTAGATGCCTTTTAAAACTGAAACAAACCCCCCCTGATACATTTTCTTAGTGATTTACATACTATTAACAATGCTCAACATTTATAAATTGCACTGCACTTTCAAAGCCCTCCACAAACAAACAACCAGTCTCTTCTGTCTCTCTGTGCTTTATAGAAGTCAGCTGACAAACTCCTCCCTTCGCAACCAGGTTTTCACATCCGTGAGGCTAATTAACATCAAGTGGGACACATTTCCCAATTGTGGCTGGAGAGTGAAACCTATCAGAAGACAAACCCTCTCCCTACCCCACCCAGTATACCTTCCTTGATTGAACAGTCCTTCCAAAAGTGCTTTCAGAGTGAAACCTTGCAAAAACACACATGCACACCTATTCAGTTTGAAAGCCTGCATTGATGTGCAACAAATCCACAAATGCCTTTATTGAATGAGCTTCATTTCCACACAGCAGCTTTAGGAAGAGAGCAAGTCCTTCTCCTATATCTGGGCTGCTGCTTACAACCCTATAATGATCCTCTCTTTTCCTTCTTACACCTGCTGAATGGCTTGGTGCATGCCAGGAATCTAATGTTTGACTTTAACATTATTCAGTCAAGGGCACACAACTTTCTTTGGCTCTGTTTGCACTGACGCACAGTTCTCTTACATTCTGTTGTTTAATTAAGGCCACCTGATGCCCAAACAGTGTCTGAGCACACCACAGTAAACCCTTTTAATGCCATGCTAACAAAAAATACCCCAAGTGTTTCTCACTTCCACATAAACTTGGCCATCGTGCTGAGGAAATTAAAGCAAATAGAGAGGGTCATTTTACCAAATGCAACACTCCTGCTGCTCTGCCACCATTACTGGGGCTAGGTGTTACATTATGTAGACTGTCAATGAACTATCAGATGTAATTTGGCACAAGAGGTGCATAGCTGCCCTTAGAGAAAATTTTACAACTCTGCTTACTGTGCTCCATTGCTATCCAGGGCTCAGTGGTGTACAGGCTGGCTTGTAGCTCCCTGAGTTGTGGGCTTTACTTACTCATCTTTTCACAAAAAAGAAGAAGAAAAAAAGCAAGAAAAGAAATGGCGGGGGGGGTTGTTTTGTTTTTTGTTGTTGCAAATTTGGTGTTTCTTCCAGGTACAATGCACTGCATGCTGTAAAATTAGCTAAAGCATGGCCAGGTGCTGAACCAGATTATACCAGCACCCCTTCTGCAGAGGCACTGCAACTTGAGCCAGCGGTACCCACGCTCACCCAGTACTGGGATCCCCACATACCACCGCAGTGTCGCCTCAGTCCTCACCTTTCCATCCGTCTGCTTTTTTGGCCTCAGCATTGCTTTGCCAAGTCCGAGCCCCAGGACCCCAGCACCTCCAATGCTGGATCCTCTACCACACCCCCACCCTCCTGCCAGTATTCCTGAGCATCCTCTGCTATTACAGCAGATCCTCACATTGCTCTGCCATTCACCTCAGTCCTGACCTTGCAAGACCAGTCCGGGGGCTCCCTAGAGCGGAACTGTGGATAGTGTGCAGCAACCTCCATGAGGGCCTAGCTATTCTAATGCCACCCGTGGACATCACATCTCCAGACTTATTTGTATTAAGCAGGCTTTGAGCTAAGGTTTCGGAGGTAGAAAGGCTATTGTGGAAATACACCGAGCCACGCACCTGAACAATTACATTACTAAATTCTGAAAAGACATTCCTGGAATCATTTCTTTTGGAACCATGTAATGGGTCCTTTCAAGGAAACAGGCTGGGGGGGAGGAGGGGGAGGGGAATGTAAGGATGACCAGCTCCTCCCCAAAGTGGGAGAAGAGGAATAGAGGTAGAGCATACTGACCGAAGACTAGAAAATGAGTGGTTTGATGTCAAGGTTGCAGCCTTCACAGAGCACCACCTTCGAATGACATGGTGATCTTCAGATCCTGTGGTGACTATTTGAGAACCTGGAGAGGGGCGCCCACCCACCGTCAGATCCTGGGGTGCTAGGGAATATATAAGAACCCAGAAGAGAGAGAGAGAGAGATCCTAGGTGTATAAACCACTTTGATGGAGAGTTCACAAACTGGCCAGCAGGAGGCAGCCATCAGCAGATAGGCAGCATGAATAAGGCTTTCAACTGGGAGTCAGATCTGGGTTCTAATCCCAGCTCTGTGGTGTGACTTTACGCAAGTTCTTCTCACTCTGTGCCTCTCTTTCCCCTCTCAATCCTGGTTTGACTTGTCTAGTTTGACTATAAATTCTTTGGGCAGGCACTACTGTCACAATTCTCAGGGTGCCCAGGTCTGTGAGTCATTCTGTTGCCCCCCTGCCTCCAGTGGGAAAGACTTGCTAGTGCTTAACTGAGTGTCAGCTCCCTGATGTCTCCAGTCTGTCAGCCACCCAGACAATCTCCTTTGGACTATGCCAGCCTTTACTTTGCCTTGCAGGTTAAGAACAGCTGCACCCTAGGCCGCTTGGAACACTCCTCTGCGGTTTCACGTCCTTATCCACTTACAATAATACCAAAGGAACAATCTACACACCAACGGGCATGACTCAGCTCGGGACCAGCTCCTATACAACAGCACCTCACGGAGATATATCTGTAGTGAAAACAATCATACGTTGGTGATCAAAGATCAAGAGCTAGGAAACAGTGAGTAGGGAAGTGGAAAAAGGAGGGTTACATATAAAACCAAATCAAAACAAGATGCTACGAGATTCTTAACTGTAACAGGTTAACCATCTGTGTAACGAAGCTTATCTCACCCCTAATGTTCTTTGCAATGTTTCCATCCAAGGAGGATTGGGATCCCATTTTCACTGTTTACTTCCTCAGTGTGGGATAAAAGGGCGTCTTTTTACCTTGCCCAAAGTTCATTGTCTGCCCCCAGAAATAGGGAACCCCCTATGGTTCAGCTTCCAGTCTCTTGTGTCCCCATTGCCTTCCCATCCCCCTGCTGACTTTGCATGTGAATGGGGTTTCCATTGTACTGACTCACAATGCTTACTTTACATTTCAACAGAGATACATCTCTTCACTCCAGCCTGGAAGAAACCAATTTTTCTCTTTGGTTGGTGACCGACTTTAAAACATATTTTCAGGACATATACACCGCTCCTTAACTGTCATCTGTACACATCTTGCAATAATTAGGAGGATCAGCATGATGTAAATGTTTATTAGAGACCTCACGTGACATCAGTTATGAAGAAATACCATGAAATGTTATCATATGTTAGGGGTAGTGAGTTTGTCACGCCTGTTAGAAATTGCTGTTACACAACAATGAACCTGTTGGCAGTTGGCACTGAAGGGGTCTTAGGATCACAGCTACTTCTTACTATGGGTTTGTACAGTACTTGCACTTGGTTATAGCCTCCAGGTACTGCTGTGGATGAAAAAGTACTACTGAATTTTTCCAGGCTAGCTAAGATGCCACCGTTGCTGGCTGGGACATAGACATGCATTTAACTAAAGCAAAAGAAACAACATCTCTTCTGCAAACAGTTGTGGCCACAACAGTCTTCCATGCTTGGTCAGTTTCCACGAATATTGTAATGCACTCACTGGCCTATGACTGTGGACACCGCCGCTCTCTGCTGGATGGGCTACTTCAGCTTTGCTCCAATCTTGATCAGGTTGCAATTGTCTTGACATCGAAGCCTGAAATGAAGTGACAAGCCTTACTGACAGCCAGTGGACATTCTCATTTAGGTCAAGTGAGTGCTACAACGCAGAGGCCATGTCTTCATATGTTTCCGTGTAGTGCCCAGCATAATGGCCTCTGGGGGTACTGTGTACATGAGAGTGTCATTCAGATATGGCTACAAAATCAAATCCAAAATCCAAAGTAGTTAAGGAGTAATAGAGTTTAAGTCCAGAAGGGACCACCGGATCATCTGGTCTAACCTCCTATATATCACAAGCCATCAACACCACCCAGCACCCTACACTAAACCCAACAAGCAAAATGAGACCAAAGTATTACAGCCCACACAAGACTAGACTGTTATATGCCACAGATGGAGAACAGGAGGGACAAAAGTGCACCAGTGGCCAAGGCCACTGCAGAGGCAAGGGAATGTTAAGCGAGACGTACCCAGATAATCCTAGCAAGTGACCCACAGCCACACCCTGCAGAGGAAGGTGAAAACCCACCAAGGTCACTGCCAATCTGACCTGGAGGAAATTCCTTCCTGAGCCCCCGCTTCTGCCAATCAGCTAGAGCTTGAGCAAGAGCCAGCCAACCACGCACCGGCAGCACTATTTGTTTTTCCCATGCAAATCATGGGACTTCTACTTCTGAAGCAACAATGGATACCATAGCCCCGGGGTATTTTGATGATAGCTGAAGAGGAGAGCATCTAGCGTTTCCTGACTTACTGAACCAGAGTCCCTGCTCTGGTTCCAACAACTTTGTGCAGCACAAAGGGGCCAGCATCAGTCTGCAGCTAATTTGGTCTCACAGCAGGAGGGAAATCTGATCGGATGGAAAGCCAGCAGGACCAGCGCCTGCGACAACTGCCAGCCCAGCCCGGCACATGGATAGGCCAAAGGAGGAAGGAGTGTGTCGGTGGTGGGGAGCAGTAGAGTGTCACTCCTCCATCTCAAAGCTGACCTATGGGCTCTTGAGAACTGTGGCGAGCTAAAGAAACGAGAGCAGCCCTTAGATTGCTCTATTACACATTGGCTTGAGGGCTGGTGCAGCTTGCAAATCAGGAAGTTGTGACCAACTCCTTGCCACTCCACCACAGCTCCTGCACCATGTGGGTCTTGACACGAGAAAGACTCTGGCCCATTACCTATATTCATTAATTTTTACTCTTCATTCTACTAAGATTGAAGCTTGCATACATCCAGTAAAAATGATCAGAGCGGAGATGTACATTATCCCTCCCACCCCCCATCAGGAACGTGGAGAATAGGGGCGATCAGGAATCAACAGAGCTCAGTTTGCAAAGAACCAATAGTTCTGTAGAGCACAAGCTACTTTCTGTGATTATGAGCAAGCAGAAATTGTCCATCAGCCTCAGGGCTGCAGGATGTCCACGGTTCATGGAAGTAGATTGCCTCTTGTAAAAACTAGAAAGCAATATTGAGCAGCTGGCCTGTGTCCAGACACCAGGATGTAACAGGGAGCCGGGTTTGTTACACTGACACAATTTATGTCTTTAACGATGATATCTTTTCTTTTCCTTCTGGTAAACCTGGCTAGATCTGGAAACCAAGGAGCCAAACTGACATAGCTCCATTGAAGTCAATAGAGCTACACAGTTCTACCTCAGGTGAGGATATGGCCCCGTGTTTTGCTGAGCTTCAATTTAGTATCCCCATGCAAATATTTACACTAGTGATGGGTAAACCTCAAAAAATTCAGAGCTCTAGTTCAGATATGGGTGCCATCCAGTAGCTACTCCCTGCGTGGAATTCCCACTGGGTTTTTCTTATAGGCGCCTATTACTCCCCTGTCCTGATTTTTCACACTTGCTCTCTGGTCACCCAAGGCATTTTAACTCTTCCATGTCTGGACCCAGCTATATCCCAGAAAACAGATGTGTGCAAAAGAAAAACATTAACCACATTTTTTTTAACCTAAGAAAAGAAATTGGCTCTGGTTGGGATTAGGTTTGGGCAAAAGTTCAGGGCACATGAAATTTGTGGAGTGGGGTGGATGAGTGGTTCCTATTTTATTCCCTCCTTAATTCAGTCCCACACTGAATACTGCCTGAAAGGTTGTTTGGTTTGCATGGAGGGTCAAATAGACCCTCTGGAGCAGTCTCAGACCTTTAAAATCTCACCTCTCTTGGCAGAAGGCAGTGCCTTTCACAGGGATCCCTTGTTAATCAATAGAATTCACACTGAATCCCATACAAGATTGGTGGCATGTTAAGGCTTAAGTGTGAGATTGCAAAAAGCCGCCAGAAGATATCAGGGAAAGAAATCAGGTCCAAATTCTGCCCTCAGTTGCACCACATTCATTGCATAGTGATTCCATTGAATTTAGTTACTTGGGATTTGTATAGAGAGGAGACTGCAGTCAGAATCTGGCCTGTGAAATGGAAATATGAAAGCAAAATTATTCCAGTGGGGCTCTTTAGAATGAACCCAAAACAAGGTAAAGAGAGCTGGAAAGAAATTCAGAGAACTGCAGCGGACAGTGAGAGAGAGATGAATCCAAGCCTCCGGGCCTGGGCCACTCTTGAAATGGGAAACGCTGATTTAGCTACAGAGTCAACAGTTTTCCTATTCTCTAATACAAGGGATGGGCACTTTCAAACCATCAGTAGCCACCCTCTGAAAATTATCATAATAAGTAACAATGTCTCATGAATTCAGAGACTGCATGAATGCTGGCAGCTCAAAGCTGGTCTATAGAGAAGGTCTCTGTGGAAGAGGCTGGCAGTGAAAAGAAGAAGAGATTGCACCATACTGGTATAAGAATCGTTCTACAGCCTGCAATGCCCTAACGCATCATTTCGATTATTTGTCTGAGTTTTGTCAGTGGCGGGGAAAATGTACCCACATCTTGTAGCAGTTGACAAGACCAAATCCCTAGGAAATCAGGGACTCCCTGAAATCCACTAGGGACTTTGCAGTTGCTATTAATTTTACATGGAAGGCGCTTAGACACCAGGATGATGGGCGGCAGTATAAAACCCTAAGATAGAGAGACAGATAAATCTCTCCACTTTCCCAATAGCACTTTCTGATTGGCAAGATGGATATTGTATAAATAAAATCACGCTACTTTATTGTCGTTCTATTCCGAAACATGGAGCCAGTTGGAGAAATTTCCAGCAGATAATGGAGCTTCGGATTAAAGCTTCCTCTGGTTTACTGTAATGATGGTGAAGTAAGATTCTCTGAGTTCAGCGCAGGAATAGTTGACACGATATTACACCTTAATCTAAGCATCTCAAAGTGCTTTGTGCACATTAAATACTATGCTCTTTTGATCTTTTTCTCCCCATTTTACAGATGGGCAAACTGACAGAGAAAAGCTGTGACTTGTCTAACGTCACACAGCGAGTCAGCAGCAGAGCTGAGAATGGAGTACAGGAGTGTTGACTCCTAGTCATCCTGCTCTAGTCATAAAAGCACACTGCTTCCCAAAGGCAGGATTAGAATGCAAGAATCTTGATAGTTGCCAGGGTGGTCCCATATGAGCAAGACAAAATGGGTGAGGTAACATCTTTTATTGGACCAACCTCTGTTCATGGAAGGGGCATGCTTTCAAACTTCACAGAGCTCTTCATTTGTTTTAGCTTAGACACTCTGGTTATTTTTCTCAGACATGAAGAAGAGTTATTAGAAGCTCAGAAGCCTGTCTCTTCCACTAACGTAAGTTGGTCCAATAAAAGATATTACCTTGTCTTGCGCAAGGATTTTGACTCACTCTACTACTCTAACCAGTAGACAGCACAACCCCCCTTGCAGTCACGATGCTGCTTACATTTGTAAATGCAGTAGCAAGTAAACTGGTTTTCTTTTCCAGGGCATTCGGTACCATATTGCTATGTATATGCCGTGTTTTGTCAAAACAATGCTGGAATTCTGCCAGTTCCCACCCGTAGTTCAAGAAGGAACTCTGGTATTTCTTATGATGGAGCGGGGTCTGGACTGATGAAACTCTCCTCTCCGTTCTTACCTCTGCCACCCCACCTCCACAAACGCCCTTACTTTCCCAGCACTTGAGCAGAACAAGAGTCTGCTATTAATTTTGTATGTTTCCTTGGGTTCTCTATAGAGTGGAAATGGCCAAGACAAGGGTGCACCCTTTGCAGAAATGATCAGTCAATGGTGAAGGTGTATGGAGAATAGGGAGTAAAGTAATTACCAATTAAAGTACTGTCTCTGTGCTACTCCGTGCACCAAATGTTTCATTTTGTGAATGTCTTCTCTGATTTCATGATAATTCATCAGAACAGTCAGAGGTGGGGTAATATTTATTAGCTCACAGTCTGTCAAGACATACCAAACCAAGACAGCTTCTGATTGTGAATTACCAGATCTTTGGAAGCAAAATGGACTGTGCCTGTAAACCTGGGCACATACTTGGGGAGAGAGGAGAGGTTGTATGTAAAACATACATAATCACTCAACTGCAATTTCAGTATAAATGCTTGCTTTAAATCCTTGGGTTTTTTTTGTGTCTAATCAATAAAGTTTTGGACTTGAAGTAATGCTTTTGTATATTTGCCAATTCACCAAGTAAATCCAAGGTCTCTGTAAAAAAATAACCTCAAACCTACCTGTCACTGTTTAATGTTGGACAGTGAAAGGGTTTAACTCTCTGGGCCTTTGAGATCAATATCAATACAATGTTTCCCCAACCAACCCGAACTCTAAACCGAATCTGAGGTCACCAGCCAACTCTAACCCTAACCTAGCACAAAGCCACAATCTATCCCTCCCCTCCAGTCGCCTCAACTCTAAGCTTAGCCCAGGGCCCCAAAATGGCCCCAGGCCTAACCCTAGTTTGGGCCCTGTACCAGAGCAAACCCTAACCTTAGCTTGGAGCTATGATCTGGCCTGAGCCCTAAACTTACTGTGGGGCCCCCAATCAGCTCCAATTCTAATGCTAGCCTGGGGCTACCAACCGTCACCACCTCTCAACATTGCCAGAACCAACAACCAGTCCCAGTCCCAACTCTAGTTTGAGGCCACCAATCAGCCTGTTTCTGACCAGTTGCTGGAGTCACTCATTACCTCGGGATCTATAGCTTTATTCAAGATGTTTTTAAAAGCCAGTTTTGTGGCCTTGTGTTTGGGAAGAAGAGCTTGAACTCCTGAATCCAAAGCTGCAGTGTCTGCCTGGATATTCAAACAGCCTGTAGAAGGCAAGAGTAGAAGAGCGCAGCAGACCTGGACCACCCCCATAAACAGGTTAATCCCTATTGCTGAGGTAAGAGGGCTCCCTACACCACAACAGGCCAGCTTCTTAGTGGACAGGGGAGCTGCTGCTCCCGAGGGCGGAGAAGGCCCTGCTGCTAGTCCAGGAGGGAGAAGGCATGCTACTGCATCTCTGAGAGGGATGGAGGGCCCTCTACCAATGCAAGTATGGAGTGGGGCACAGGCAGAGTACAGGAGCAGCGCCATGGGCTTGGAACCCTGGGGCTCCCATGTTGTGGTGTGCTAATGCCTTGGATTGTGGTCATCTGGTGCTGCTTTCTACTTCCCTACTCTTTGAAGTTATGAGCCCTCGGATTCCGGGCTCTCAGCTCAAGCAGGGTGCCCCTAATAGGGAGGCAATGCAATATTTGAAATGGTCTACAGCCATCAGGAAAGCAATGCCAAGGTTGGATTGGAAAACAGCCTAGCAGCCTCTCTGTGTAAAGCCCCCAGCAGGGGGTGGGTGGGAAGAGCTTGTTTTCAGCAACAGAAGGAGATGATTCCATAACTGCAGCATGTTTGTGCCAGAAAGGGAATCCTTTTCTGTAGAACAAAATCGGCACTAAATCACTCTCAGCCAGGAGACGTGAGCCCCAAACGGTGCTAATTGACCCACCACTTCTGCTGCAGAGGACACAGTGCTGGGGCATTCATGAAATGGATGAAAAGGTTACATGTCCTCATCCCCCTAAATATTCACTCAGCTGCTTGCTCTGATGGCTTTTTCTCTGGGCAGAGATGCATTAGCTGCTGGCTTAGTACATTTCGAAAGGAGCTTCCAATCTGGGAAGAATTTTCACATGTTCTTGTAACTGAGCCAAAGAAAAACCCACTGGCCTCTCACATGGTTTCCATCATTGTTGTTTAGATGGTGAGCTCTTTGGAGCAGGGCCTGTCTTTTCATTATATGTGATGATGGTGCCTAACACATTGAGGCCCCACTCATTTGAACCTCCAGCTATGATTGCAGCATAGACATTAAATAATAACGATATTACATCTAATTATTTAACAACAATATTTGTAGCGGCTTTCTTTGTTTCTTCATGAATTTCTTGCTGTTGCAAGCTGTCAGACTGATAGCTCTGGAGACAAAAGTCCTTTGTTAGTCACCGGAACAGACACAGCCCAAGTGGCAGCAAAACAAGCTTCTTCACACTGCTCCACCAATTTATCTCAAGCCTTTTTCTAGCGGGAAAGGGGGATTTCAGTTGTCATTCCCATTGAGTGGTTGTCCTCTCTGCTGTGACAGGCCACAAATGTGCCAGTGGTGCTGGGATGGAAGGAGGAGGTTATGTGAACTGTTGACTGCTGGTAATTGAACTGAGACTCACCAGATCCTTCCATCAAGGTCATCAAACAATCAAAAGACAGCAATCAACTATGAGCCATTGCTGACATGGAAATGATTCAGTCTGGAAGCCTGAAGGTGAAGTCCGTTAACAATTCTCTGAGCCATTCATCCACCCCATGGTTTTTGTTTGAACACAGACTTTGATCCCTCGATCTTCTCCCTGCACAGAAGTCATGATGCTGCACCTTTGATATCACCTACATTTCCGTGGTAAAAGACCGCGATGCTACATACACAACGGAATAGCATTTCCTTGCAGACTAAGAAAAAAAATTGGTTTTTGAAGGAGAAAAGTCGCATTCCAAACACAGACACTGCACCAGGATGAATAGCAAAAGAGAGACAGAAAATGCCAGCCAAGTACATTGTTGTTTGGGTAATTGTTATCTTGTTAAAGTTTCCACCGGGGTAAATACCTCCTCATAAGAGGACAAGATGATTAGTTAATTTTTGAAACTTTGCCCTGTGAAATACTAGAATCCACAAATCACCTGATCCCCTACTTTCACTCTGAATACACCTGAGGAATGGGGATACCTCACAGGGATGTTGAGAGGATAAATTAAATAGTTTGCCAGGCACTCATACACTACAGTGATGGAGGCCATAAAAATAGTCCGATAGATGAACATATAGACAGTCAGTCAGTCCTATCCCATGGTAACATATGTTAATGATGAAGTAGCAACAGACTCTGGCAGTGTGATGGCATTCATAAGGCAATGCTTTGAAATTGGCACAAAATGAGAAACCTTCAAGATTTAGGAGTGAAAGCTGAAAGAGTGCCGAGTGTGAATTCTCGGAGACAAAGCGGCGTCTGACAGGAGAAGAACCATTAAATTGAATTATAAAGGGACTTGTGTCTTGGAGCAGGGATATGTGTGGCAGTGACAGAGGACGGGTGTCTTCTTTCCTGGTTCTTTCTCTTTCTCTGTCTTTCATCAGTTTTATACCAGCTTATCTGCACTGACTCCTGATTTACACTGTTGTCAGTGACAGGAGGCTGGGGCCCAGGATTTTTAACCACAGCATTCATCTGAACTCATCAATAAAAAAGCAGCAGATTCTGCAACATGCAGAGGGAGGCAAAGATGCTATAAGCTATTCAGAGGCGATCACATTTATTTCGGCTTGATCCTGTGGGGTGTGGAGATCCTCATACACTCACTAACGTCAGTGCTGGTCCGATGCCCAAGTGACTTCCATGGAGTTACACCAATTTCCACCAGCTGAGGATACAGCCACTGGGAGCTGAGGGCACCCATCATCTTACAAGGTCAGCCCTCCATGAGCTAGGACAACGAAGAACATCCGAATCTGAATTCTCTCCCAGCACCTGTGGCCAGCGAAGGCTTTAAGTGGGAAATGCTAATCCTTTTTAATAAGCTGACCTTTTGGGGTTGTACTTTGCTGGTTTTAATGAGCCCGCCTGCAAGGCTGATTGATTTACTTGTATGGTGCTCTCAAGCAAAAAATTTATTGTAATTAAGTTGTTAGTTAAAGGAGCTTGCCTCCAGGTCACCATCTTTTGGTCTTGAGCTCATTAGTATTAGCCTCTCACATTTATTTCTCATTCATTCCGCATGTAGAAACTAATGAAAAGATTCTCAACATCATTTTTCTTTCTTTTTCTTTTCTTCCTCTCCTCCCCGCCCTCAGCCTTTGCTGAAGTGGTTATTTTGGCAGGAGATGGGCATGAGCAAATGGAACTGCAGGCTAGAAAGTGTGGGCTTCTCTGTGTGAGCAGGGGAACAGTGCGTGACTCACAAAACCACATGCACCGGGACTAACACACCAAGGGCACTCTTCCAAGTGCATGCCCTTATTCCAAGATGCTAGAGGGCAAAAGGCTTGAGTGCATGATGACCAGTGCACAGTATCGTGGGGGACTTCCATGGAGGTTCAGTTTGTGACTTGCTGTTCAGGAATCCAGGAGATTTTTTTCCTCTCATGATACTAATGATGCACACTATTTCTAAGGCAAGCAAGGGGTCTTCATTCGTATTACATAATGCTATCAGACTGCCAAGGATGAAGATTCATTGCAAGAAGAGCCAACAACAATTGCTGAGGTGATGTCTCAGTCTGCACAATCTTTTCACCAGGTTTATGAAACACACAAGAGCTCTCTCTGTAAGACAAATTCCACCGGAAACTAAGGGGGCTGGGTGAAGAATTCAACCTTGAGTGTGTTTCAATGTAACCAATGAGACATTCCGCACTCCAGAGACCCTATAGCCCTAGAGAGAATCTTGGGATCCTCTAAATCCTCAAATCCCTCTTGAAACAGCAGGTGGGCTATCTAGGAAGCCAGCTCACCTCCTGAGTTACGTTTCTGACACATTGTTCCTTCAGCAGAGCCACTGACTTCCTTAGCTGATTATTGCTCTGATGAACCTGGACATGTTAGGACATTCAAAGGAGATCAAAGTTTGGAACACCTAGATACCAAGAATGTGTGAGACAAGGACTGTAAACTCCTTTAGGCATACACTGTCTTTTTGTTCTTTGTGTGTACAGTGCCTAGCACAATGGGATCCTCTTCTATGCCTGGGATCCCTAAGCACTGCTGCAATAAAATAATTATTCTTATCATACTCGTTACTCGTTAAGAAACAAAGACATGTTGATGTCAGTGGATGAAGTAGGGAGGGGAATCAATAATTACCAAAGAGAAAAACCAAAATGGGTAAGGAAAGAAATTCTGTTTTTAAAGTATGGTTTGAAAAGTGGCAATATAGGTGGGGTTTCCCTATTTACTACCTCACAAAGGGTTGCAGATCAACCATTGTTTACATTACAACAAAAAGAATTTCTTACAGCCAGGTCTTCAAATATCCATTTTGGATGTGAAGATCTAGTTATTTTCTTTCCGTTTCTCCCTTCATCCCTAGTGATGGGCCCAACCTGGAATACCGGCTCTGAACTACTTTCCTCAAATTTTGGAATAGAAGCTGTACCTCCATTTCATGTTTTGGACCCAGCTAACAAGCAATAGCAAGAAGCAAGAAAGATTCTACAGTTGCAATCTGACAAATTTCTTAAAGATGCATAGGCCAGCATGGTGTGCAGTTCACTCTTCAATAGTTCCACCAGTTCTACAGTAAAGAAACAGATATGGCTAAAATACACACAGGACTCAGATATGTGGAGCAATACAGGGTTGGGCTTGATTCTCCATTGCCTCGCATCTTGCACAGTCATTTATACTTGTGCAAAGTGTATAATGCTTAGAGCCGATCAGAACATTTTTGCTGAAATTTCATTTTGGTTAAATATGCTGTTTCAGCTAAGTCAAATGTTTCACAGAGATGTATCGGTTTACACAAAGCTTTCAATGGGAAGGTTAATGGATGGTGGGGGGAAAAAACCAGAGAGGCTCTGTATAGTTGAATGGTCAGGGTACTATCCTGGGATGTGAAAAACCCACATTCAAGTCCCTTCTTTGCATGATTCAGAGTGATCTGGCCTGCAGAACTCTGCCTTGAATCAGCCTGGGTCTCCTACATTGCAGGCCAACACCCTGACAGCCTCACAATGAATACATGCTCATTTTTCTGACCATAATCATGCAAATATTTTTAATTGAACCTCAACCTGACTAATTATGCAGCTCAATTTTCTTGCCTGCAATCAATGGTGGGTGCAAATGAGAGGATTCAGCCGTGCATCCCACCACCTGATTTGCACGTATTCAGATGATTATATTGTATCACTTGTACCTGCAATTCTTTGCAGATACTAAAATGATATTTTGAGAGAAGCCCATGAATTTAGCAGTCCTAAGACACTCAGGTTTCCAAGAGCACATTTTTAATAGCTACTTTTAAAAAATATTTGAAAATATAAAAGATTAGCATAACTGTTCTTTTAAGCATCGCATCAGAACTATGACTGAAGTGCTGCTGTTTAATTCAGTCATCGGACTTGGTCATAATGGGTTCCTGCTATGCCAGTTGTAATCAGGCCAGGAAATATAGACAGCCATTGGACTGTGTTACCAATAATGTAGAAGGGCCAAGTTCATAATCAAATGGAACCATATCATGTGTTAATGGCTGCAAAAGCGATAATTATGGTCTCATGTCTCCGCTTTCTGAGATGGATTTACATGTTAATGACCATAACAAGCACAGGAGGCAGTGAGGTGTGAGCAGACTGCCAAGGTATTAAGGACAACAAATTGATCAATGGGTGGCCAGGAGATGTTTTATGGTCAATCCTGAGAGGAACAGTCTGGATTTTAGTTGTTTTATCGATGGCTGTTCAGGTGTCAAATGAGAAAGAAAGGCCAGATGTTTTGTAGCGGTCCAGTAAATAAAACATGGAATTAAAGTCCTGTCTTAAATTAGTGAGGGGTGATTGCAAAAGGTTTGGAGTCAGCACAGAGAAATGGCCCGAAGTCCTGGGGTAGGAGGGATTCCTGCTTTGTGGTCACCCAGTTCTACCCACCCCTAGTTAAAATATAACAGGACTAGTGGAACTGCCTTAGGGCATTGAAGTCAGTGGGAGTTTTGCTGTTCGGTAGATTCCGATTGACTTCAGTAGACTTTGAATCAGGACCTGGAAGGTAGCAGGAGTAGGTTCTTAGTGAGGATACTCTAGTGGCAATCCCTTTGTGGTGAATGTAGCTATATAACACTACAAAATCCTCCGATTTTTTGCATCCATGATGGTGTTTACCCTGAGGTCCTGGCCAAATTGTAACTTAGGTAGTGCGAAGGGACCAGATCCTCAGGAGTATTTAGGCTCCCCATTCCCATTGATTTCAATGGGAGTTAGATCCATATACCTTTGAGAATCTGGGCCATTCTGCCTACCTAACAGCCCCCAGCGGTTTCAATTACATACTCTGTTCTCTTCCATTTCCTCTGCTAAGCGGTTGTGCAGATCTGTTGCTGTACAGGGCACACTCTCCGCAGTGAAATTGGCGCTGCCTTGTCAATTTCGGCGGCGGAGGGGGAGACTCAGCATCGCAGGGCACACTAAAAAATCACACTAAAAACATTTTAAAAATCCCGCGATACAGTGAGGCCGAGATAAGTGAACCGCGATATAGAGAGGGACTACTGTATTTAACTCTGTGTTTCACCCAAGAGGTGGCAGCAAGGAGAGACAGATAAAATGATCATGTATATTCCTCACTGCAGTGTTGTGCGGTTGAATTATTAAGCAGAGAATTCTGCCCTGGGTTGTGCGTAAACAACTCCTTTTGAAGTCAGGGATGTTGCTCATCTATACCTAAGGGCAGGATTTGGCCCTTACCTTTATTTTTACAGCACTTTGTACTTCTATTGCACCTTTCATCTGAAGATCTCAGTGCATGTTATCCTCATCTTTGTTCCTGTATCACGCGGTGTTGCCCATTCTCCAGCTACTTCAAACCACTGTCAATGTGTCACTGCTAGTTTTGGGTCCAACTTGCTTCCGTTCAAGTCAACAGCAAAGCTGTCATTGACTTCAGTGAAAGCAGTCAGATTTATTTGTGAGACCACTTTATTTATTTATTGGCCGCAGCGGTTCTGTTGTAAACCTGAGCCATCCTTTCTGGTAAGATTTTTCCGAGCAGGCTCAAAAATCCCTTTCCTCTTAAACTGTTCAAAAGTAAGGTTAGTGCTGCAGTAGGGACCACCCCTCTAAACAGCAACCTTAGACAGAGGGCTCAAGTGAGCTTTCACCGCACTTGTAACTGAATTACGCTTGCAGAAAGTTGCCCTGCTGATTCCTTCTCTGATAAAAGAAATCATATTTAAAGCTATACTTTCCTCACTTAACATGACTCCAAACCCACGATGAGGATAGCGTGAAAACAAGCGTGCTCTTCTGTAGATCCCAACAAAGGGAATTCACTGACTACTTCCGCAGTGGAGAAAAACGGTTACTAACGTGAAACTGACACATTACTCATGTCAGACAGAGTAAACACTGAGCTGACTTCTGCGGTAACTTAGGGCCTTTTATAGTATTATGGATAGACAAACCGGTTTGGCTAAAACAAGAACTAACCTGGCATTTTGTCCGTAATTTGTGCCAAACAAACAATTCTTTGCTTTATGCTTTCAGGCAGAACCAGTAGAGGGGAATTCTATGGGAAGAGTCATTTTGGTGATATTTCCAACCCAGCTGGAATTAGGAGTTACAGGGTATATCTCATAATAATAAACCCTAGTTCCCACTGAGTTCTTTTCATCAGTATATCTCAAAATGCTTTACAAAGGAGGGTCATGTCATTATCCCCATTTTACAGATGGGAAAACTGAGACACAAGGAGGTGAAGTGACTTGCTCAGGGTCACCCGGGAAGGCCAATGGCAGAGCTGGGACTAGAATTTAGGTCTCCAGAGTCCCAGTCCAGTGCTCGCTCTATCCACTAACTCTGTTCTCAAGAGATCTCCAGCCCCAAAATCCAGGAGTCTTTGAATTGGAAAAATATGAATTTTTATTTCATGGTTACCTTTGCTTAACCAAAACCTAACCCCGAATGAGGCCCTGCTCCATTGAAGTAAAGGGTCAAGCTCTCAAAGGCAGTCATTTTTGGAGAGGGTAAATTTTAAAAGATTTCCACTGCTTTCCAACTCAGGCCTCCCTCTACAATGTGTGTTCTGAGCATGGCCTCAGTAGGCATCTTTCCTCCTTACTTAGGGTGTGATCCAAAACCCACTGAAGTCAATAGGGGCTATTCATTGTCTCTGATGGACAAGCCCTTGACTCTTCTTCCTTGAAATTACCAACAGCGGACATGAGGGGAAACAAAAGCAGTGGTTTATGGTTATAAATGTGAAGTAAAATTATGGGTCACATAAATACAGAAAATAAGGGATTAGCAAAAAAAAAAAAAGAACTGAACTAAATACACAATAAATCAACAAGATAAACACTTGGGCCCAGATCCACAAAGATCCACTTAGATGCCTACATTCCAGACTTACCCCTACCACCTCCTCCTCCAGCTGTTATGTGTGGAGCAAGGCAGGCACCAACTCCTTCCCTCAACAAATGCCTTCAGCACCTGCTGCATGCCAAAAGGATGGTTCCCCAGACGCCTCTCACCTGGGGAAAATTCACCCAGAAAATGGCAGTAGGTGTTTCTCTCACTACTTTGGAATTACATAAAACTGGGTTGGAAAAGTCTCCAGACATCTTTGCTTCTTCCTCTCTCTCCTCAACAAGTTAGAGAAACCACATCACCCCATCTAGGTCCAGCTTCCAACTCACACTCCCTCCAACAACTCAGAACCATATCATATTCCAGCTGCCTGAATGGGTGTCTGCTCTGGTTTCCAACCTTTGAGTCCAAGCCACCACACACAACCTTCCTGTATGACATGCAGCTTTCTTCTGACTTCAAATACTTAGGGTGAAAGCCTGGCCCCACTGAAGTCACTGGGAGTCTTGCCATTGGCTTGAATGGGGTTAGGATTTCCTCCTTAGATTCTATATACCACAGCCTTCATTGTGGGTTATAAGAACTTAGATATGCTAGACAGAGAAACAGATTGGACAGAAACCAGTGGCCTGCCTCCTGGATTATGATGGACATCTCCATGTTCAGATGCACTGGAAGAGAGGAATCTGCAATCACAGCTTATCCACACTCAGCTATTAAACCTTTTAAGACTCATCCATCTCTAATCTCTCTACTACATAATCCATTTTCTTTTATACTCCCTGAATCTGAAACCCACAGCACCCACCATTAGATGTCACTTAGGGCATGAACAAGACTTCACCATCCCTGTCTATCATGCCATTTACTAGAATAGCTACTTTGTTGTGTGTCTATAGTGTAACTTTTTTATGAAGATGACTTTTTGGCCTACTGGTCAACCCCCAACCTAGAGAATTAATGGGCTGCTTTTTTGCCTGGTCCTACCATCTGACCTGATCAGCTTGGGTGGCCCTATCAGGAATAATCATTTGTCAATTAAATGTACCCCAAGCTCAAATCCTATAACCCTGACTCTAAATTATTCCTGCTAAAGATTTTATTCAGGTGAGTAAGTGGTCGCTTGTGTGACAAAGGCACAGCCTAGCCCTCAACGGTCATGCTCTGGTTTACTGAAGTGAAGACATGTGTAGGTGATCAGGGTTCCCATAGCCAATGGTTGGTTAATGGAATCAGCTGGGGTTTCTACTCCTGAAAAATCATTTTCCAAAACAGATTGAAGTGGGAGAGGGAGAAAATCCATCACAGAAATGAATAATCCTCCCAGAAAAACCCAAGACACTTTTTTGGCCTTATCACTAAAATCTTCCAGCGTTAGCACCCCCATCTCTCCATTGACTTTGCATTAAATTGAGCTTATCAGGTGATTCCCACCCCCATCATGCACATCCAATTAAAGGCTCTTTGAAATGAACTGGGAGATGGCTATCAAGCTTTTCTTCATCTCCCCCACCATCAGCCCTGCTAGCATCACCCTGAGAAAGGAGCTTTGATACCAGAGACTGAGAGAAAGTCAATAGCTGACAGCAAGGAAATAATCTGTGCCATTGATCGTCACTTCAGGCTTCAGATTCAGCACAAACTAAAGGGGGGGGAAGAGGAGAGTGAATACATTAACTCCTTGTGCACTAGCAAGCAGTAAAGAGAATGGGCACTGCTGGTAGGGTTGGTGAAGAAATGAAATACTGATACATAACAACCACCCAGAGAATTATCCAACCAGATACTGGCAAATTAAAAATATGGACCAAGAAACTACATAGCTTCAGAGACTGGGACTGAACTTTGAACCTCTCAACCATAGCTCACTGAGTCAAGTCTGATTCTTCTGATATTTGTTCATCAGCAGACCATGTGAATTTAGCTGTGGGGTCTCCGTCCAGTTTTTAATGGGCAGGTGTTCACAAAACACCTACCCCCAACTCTGTAAGTGACACTGATTAGCCCTTCTGTTGGACTAATCAGAGAAGCCAAATATGAATGGGCCATCAAGACATCACTCCCCTCTGTTCCCTAGGATGGTACCATACGCTCAAAGTTGGGTCATATTCTCAGAGCAGCCTGGGAGCTTGAACTGCTCCTCTCTGCAATGTAGCTGCACCATCCAGGATAATCTGGCCCATCACTTCTTTATCGTCAATTTGTTTTCAAAAGATACCCTTGTTTTATCATCAAGAACCTCTATTAAATTCCATTTGCCCATTTCCTACCTAACCCACACTAACTCCAAGGCCTTCACCATCCAGAAAGACCATTTTTCTTTTATCAGATACTCCCAGAGGATTTTCATGTTCCATCAGAAGTTGAATAAGTCCAATGAGACTATTGACTGCAATAAGTATTTCTCATAATTAATTCACAATGTGCTCTGAAATGAAGATGCTCAAAGACACATTTTGGTCACGGTTTATCTACTGAGTAACTCTTTTTATGGCCAATATTAATGAGAAAATACATCATTTATATGCATTAAGATATTTATTGTATAGTAATAATATTAGGTGATTATTAAAAATGTATATAAGTGGTAAAATCACATCCAGAACCTTGACTGACACCATTGTGTAATTATTAAATCCTATTTGGACAGTCCATTGAGCTGTAATGTACAATCAAGATTTTGTTGATTGTAAAATGATATTTAAATTCTTAAGAATCCATACTATATAAATTACTAGTCACATGATTACCTCTCATTTAGCTTTTCTTTTTTAAAATACCTATATTAATATTTTAATTTATTTATTACACCACAAATGAGCTTCTGAGACCAATGAAATGTCCATTGGGACATTAATGCAAAATGTAAACAAAATTAATCAGGTAAAATCTAGTGATGGCCATTTCTGCGAAGGCCTGGAGACATAATCACCCCCAATAGCTGCAATGTATATTTAGTTCCTGTCTGAAAAATTGGACAGGAATTTCTGTGAGGTTTCCTAACTCTGTATGCCTCCAACTGGGCCAGAAACGATAGAAGAACAGGCTTTGGTCTATTCCTGCAACCCTTATGTACACGAGTATTCCAAAGCGCTACCAGTGAAGTTAAAAGACAGGTGCATTTTGTGCGTCTGTCTGGAGCTTGAAATGGAAAGGCCTGGCAGTGTTCTAAGAATTGTGCAGCTGCAATATGCTGCTTCTCAAGCCTGAGTAATGGGAAATAGTTAGGGGCCTTTTTAGAAGCACCCAAGGGTGCAAACATGCCCACTGAAACAAATGGGCAAGGCCTGCTTTTCACCTTGAGGTCAGTTGTAGGAGTTGAGCAAGATGAAAGTGGGATCGGAATAAGGCCCTTTACTGAACTATTAGGTCACCTACAGCAGTGGTTCTCAACCTTTCTGATACCAGGGACTGGCATGCTGCCTTCCTAAATTGTGTCAGGGAGATCTCAGGGGTCGGCGCCCGTCCACAGACTGGTCATCGAGAAACACTGACACAGAGGTATGCTATCTCCCTGCTTAGTAGAGGATTGTTCCATCTAGTGTAGGCTCCATTGCCTTATCCTGTACTTTTCTAAATTACTTCAGGCATGGGCCTCCACCATATCCCTTGGGAGAGTACTCCACCAGCTAGTAGACCTCACTGCTAGGAAGTTTTTTTGGGGGAGAAGGTGGGCGAGGGGGTTTGGGTTGGTTGTTTTTCCTGTGTGCCTTTAATTACTTTTTCTCAAAAGGTGCACACTGGGTGGGATCCACTGAGGTACAGAGGAGTCTAAACCACAGACTTAGGCAAATAAACGCTAGGTTTGGATTTTTATGCTTTAGCAACATTTCACTCCGTTGCAGCTACAAATAGTTCCCCACCCCCGTCTCCAAAAGAAAGAAAGAAAGAAAGAACTTGCTATTTGAATGTGCCAATCATGTACAATATTTTTTAAGAGAAAAATAGTGTCCCAAGTCCTGGCAGGAGAAAGAACTCCCATCCCCAAAATCTTGGCAGCCATTCAGTCTGTTTAACTTTGACCGAGCATGCTGGCTTCTGTGTGTGAGGCAGATGTTATTTAATGTGACCCCGACACCAATAATATTATCTGCATGTTGAACAATACAAAACAGCATGAATACCCAAGCATCAGGGATTCGCTTCTGAGTCACTTTCAAATAAATCTTTCTCTGGTATCAGAAGCTCATGCACAGGTCCCTATCAGTTAGCCTACAGGAGTTCCAGAGTCATTTAACATGAAGGGGGTATTAGTTACTAGACTCCTGAATGAAAGTCTTTGATCAGCTTATCAGCTCTGCTGAAATTCTGTCAGTCTTTTGCTGGATACAACAGAGGATTCTGTAAACTCTTCATGCTAAATATAACCCTCCCCTCCAACACAAAATGTTAGAATTCGATCAGTCCTGGTGTGTGGGGGGAAATATTTGTAAAGAACTACTCAAAGTTCATTTTCTAAAATATTTCATTACAAACATCAAAATCAGCCACTTCTCTTGAAAAAACGCGTGCTACGATGTACAAAAATCCAAAGAGGAAAGGGACCCGTTTTCAAGGCCAAATGGGTCTGTTTCTGAGTGGATTTGTCTTTTGCAGCGAACTTTGTAGTTTCCAGGCAAAAAACACAACCAACCGCAAAACAATGAAAGAAAAAAAAAAAGCCAAGACTTCACATAAAATGAAATCTAAGGAGGGAGGGATACAAAATTATGCAAAACGCAATAGTGAAAACATTCGTGATAAATTGTGCAACAAAAAAATAGTGGAATAAATCTTCAGCTGGTGCAAACTAATGTAGCTCTGGAATTTAATGTGATTTCTGCAGGCTGAGGAACTGACCCAGTGGTTTCTGCAAAGCTCTAGTGCTTATTGGGGGAGACAGATGTGTACAATTCCTCTCCTTCCTTCATCTCCCCCCACTGGCAGCTCTCCGATTGTCTGGAATAATTATTAATTTTGCACATCCCACCATGCCTACGTTCCTCCCCCTACACAAATACGCATTTACAGAAATAAAATAGCTCGTGGTAATTGGTGGTAATTGGGGACATATGCAGAGAATGATGTGTCTTCCCCTTTGCAATACTATTTTAATTATACAAGCACTTATCCTGGGGATGTAAATATATTCCGGGGATTAAGATGTCCAAATCAGTACTCCAAGTCACACATTCACTTCTAAGTGCTTCTGCATTGTTTAGTACTGTGTAGTATTGATTCTGGACACTGTTGCAGGCAGAGAAATGGAAAGGTTGGCTTGTACTTTTCCAGCATGTCAAACCCACAGGACTGCCCCCATGTGGGGCAGCCAGAAGAACAGTGCCTTTAAAAGCAACTGTGTGACAATCTGAAGCTTGTTTCCTCACTCTTAGAGCTTCAATCAATTAAGGGGCCAGTCAACATTTCCATCATTTTAACAAGAGTGCACATCAAGTGCTTTAAAGGGGGGGAGGCCAGCAGGGAGGGGAGGGGAGTGTGGGAGAGAGCTGAACACACTGCATTATGTCAGCATGAAAGCATAATGGAAATACCTACCTGTCCTGATGATGATTTCTGGTTTAATTTTCACCCTGGTGGAAAGGAAAGTGTTGAGGGAAAAGAGCCCTAATATAAAGGGAAGGATGGTCCAGTGTTTGGGGTGTTATCTTGAAATTTTTTAGATGCAGGGCTTGATTCTTTGCTATGCTACAAACGTCCTGTGACCTTGGAAAAGTCATTTAGCCTCTCGGTGCCTCCATTTCCCATCTGTATAATGGAGATAAGAGCATTCTTCTTCTCCTGGGAGCGTTGTGGGGATAAGGGTATTAATGCGCTCAGATACTATGGTTTTAGGGGCCAGATAGATACGACTATTGACTTCAAGGGCTTTGGATCAGGTCCTTAGAGTTCATGCTAAAACGTTAGCTGTGGGCCCTAAATCTTGCAGCATCGATTGTTGGTTGAGTATTATCCCAGTAAAATCTAATTCGGTGACAAAGTTTCTAGGGAAGGGCTTATTATTTCTGACAATATTTTAAAGATCTTCCATTGTTCTTAGCAGTGTTGTGGTAGCCATGTGCTGTTGTAGTTGCCCCAGGATGTGAGAAAGACAAGGTGAATGAGATAATATCTTTGGTTGGACCAACTGCTGTTGGTGGAAGAGACAAGCTTTTAAGCTTCACAGAGACAGAAGTTGGTCCAGTAAAAAATATTATCTCACCCATGTTGTCTGTCTAATATTTCAAGAGACCCTCTCGAGGTAAATGTTTAGCTCCCAAATTTAGACATTGTAACATTTGCATAAGGACATTCCCAAACCCAATGTGAGCTGTTTCCATGCTTTCTGATGTCAGTGAAAAATTGCTGGGGTTTGTGCTTTTTAAGGGAAAGCAGATAAACATCCCCCTGCAGGACTGTGAAGTTGAACACCGACACTGAGCTAGGTAGTACAAGCAAACCAGAAAATGAAACTGAGGGGTAATGAAGTAAATCTAAGAAGTCTGTTTTTATTGACCAAGCGGAGTGATGTGCATACAACAAACAAAGAGTAAACATTGTGTAAAGTAAACCCAATGTGTAACGTCTGTGCCTCATTAATAATCTCAGGTGTGGTTAATTATGCTCTCCGTATTACGAATCTCAGGTTTGCTTAGTTGTGCTTTCCATTTGCAAAGGTATTTAAGCAGCTGAGTAAGCCTATTCTCTTCAATTGATACCTAATAGATGGATAATGAAAACCTTTATATTATCTATCTTCTTAGGCACCAATTTTGTAAACACTTAGG
Source organism: Mesoclemmys tuberculata (assembly GCA_007922155.1). Classification (NCBI taxonomy): domain Eukaryota; kingdom Metazoa; phylum Chordata; order Testudines; family Chelidae; genus Mesoclemmys; species Mesoclemmys tuberculata. Next base: position 12,823,026 of record ML675644.1, on the reverse strand, counting down.
CACCTACCTAACTTTAGTCACTCAAGTACATCCACTGATGCCTTGGCCAAGTGGAAAAGCTACATTGGTGCCTAACTGTTAGCAAGATTAAGTAAGTAAATAAGTAAGAAAGAAAGAAAAATGTTATAGCAAAAAGGTAGAATGAAAAATGTGTAACTGACATTCTCTTAGTTACCCTGGGGACATCGTCAAAAGCTATGCTCTTTCTGAACTGCTCCTTAGGGCAAGATTCAAAATTTTTTTAGTTGAAAACCTCAGCACCCATATGAATGGGAAATTTGTCATATGTCTGAAGCTGTTAGGATGACATATGCTTTAAAAGGTCAACTCCAACGCTATTGTAACACTTGGCCAGCAGTTTCATTTTCCTAATTTGCTGACACAGAGCAATGTCCGGCTGTGCTGTATGTGGTACAATACTAAGCGATCTCAGAGCTACAAATTTTTCTCTCACTGTCTGAATTGACCTTTGTGGCTTTCAATAAAAAAATATAATTTAAAGAAGGGGGGGAAAATTGTGAACATGGAAACAGAATTACAGGAACATGACCAAATTCATTCCCTCGACTTGGAATCTGCTGGTGTTTGATGTCAGCTATATAATTATGCCTCATGTCTTGAGAGAAGAAATAATATTGTGCTCCACCGCTACAAGCAGCCCACATACAGATGGGTTATTCACTGGAAAGGAATGGACTGAGTCTGCGCATTTCAGAATAGGTGCAATGCCTAGCAGCACTAATTCTTTGAATGATCTCTCTTTTTCTGACCCACTCGCCCACAGGGCCTGATTCTTATTTACACTAAGCCTGCTTTACATCACTTTGGCAGTGTAAAGGAACCTTACAATGGGTGTAAATGACATCTACATCCACTAGAAAGCCCCTTTATGTTGCCAGAGGGGTGTAAAGCAGCCATAGTGTAAATAAGAATTTGGCCCACACTATTTAGCCAGAGAGTAAAAACACCTCATGGAAGGATATAGGAATTGCCCTAGGGGATCAAGCCAGCAGTCCGTCCAGCCCAGAAGCCTTTCTCCAACAGAGATCAGTACCAGATGCTTCAAAGCACCCTGAGTTCTGCACGTGAAAAGTACTATAATGAGCTAGGTGTTACTATTATTATAAACTGCAAGAAATCCTGTAGTGGACAATTCTCGACATGGGGAAGTTTCTTCCCAGTCTGTATCAATGCATGGTTGTTTATGGCCTCAAATCTGAGGTTTCATAGTCCTCTGAACACATTGTAATCTTGAATCTAGAATACATCATCAACTAGCAAGAAGATAGCAGACTGATGGCCCTCACAATGGTGGCGACAAAGGAAAAGCCCTGCTTCTCAGTCGCATGAAGTGGTGGCAGCAGAAACAGAAAGTGGTTTTGCAGAGAGGGAGCCAGTGATGTTATTTCCTGGGGAAGGAGCTGAGACTCTGATGGGTTTCACGCAGAGGGAGGTGTGAGTAAGTCTTTGCATGGGAGGAAGTTGGGGTGAGCTAGATTTTGGGAAGCGTCAGCCTGGATAAAATGGGCTTCACTTCGAGACCTCAGGTTGGGTGTCAAGAGGAGAGAGCCTGGAATATATGGAGTTTCTTGTGGAAGGGAGAAGGTGGGACTGTTTATGGGGCCACATTGATTTCCACGGCGACAGAACAGGAAAGGCGGAGACACAACATGTTTGAGGTCCTAAGGAAGGAGGTGGGAAGAGGGATGGGTTCTTATCCAAACTCAAAAAAACCTCAAACATTGAGCTCAGCTTACAGAAAGCACTGAAGTTCTGGACAGGGCTTATTGAATGAGAACCAGCCCATCCTAGAATTTGCAGGCTGTCAGTTTTACATGAGCAAAGGGTCAGAGGCCACGGCTTAAGTAGCTGTTTAATAGAAATGCTTGCTTCTCTAGCCCCATGAATTAGTCTTCATGCCCTAGCCTGCCATCATTTAAAACAACCTTATTTCCCTTTTTCTTAGACCCTCACAGAGATGCAGGCATTTCTCCTTTCATGGGGCTATAAACCCAGGGAACATACCCCGCCCACAGCTTGTAAAAGTTCTTCCGAAACGATGACTTTTCAGCTCAAAACACGTGGCAATATTGCTGGCCGGCACCAACTGGCTGAGCTCACAGAAGTGATGGGCCGGATGCTCAGATGGTGTAAATCAGCATCGCTCCATTGAAATCCATGGAGCTGGGCCAATTCACTTCAGCAGCAAATCTGGCCTGTGACGTTCTCAGAGGTAACCCTGGTTTTAAGTGCTAACTAAGTGGCTTTTGAAGCACGTACTGATTTTTATGGCCCTGTGGTAGTGAATTTTATAAAGGTCAAGCTTTACATGTTTATTTTGACTGGTGCCCGGCCCAATACAAAGGCACAGATATATTAAAAGTGCACAAATTAAACGCAGAGCTTGTTCTAGGCAACTGTACAGGGCTTCTTTATATTTCATCCAGAAAGTGACATTTTATTACCGAAAAGGCCAAAGTGAACGTCCCAGTACAGAACATCTGGTTGGCCAACACAATGGAACATAGCACCTGTGAACATGCTGAGTGTTTGTTTTGTAACTTGGTGTCCATTATCCACATAAAAATATGTTTTTAGGTTGTTACAGTGTAGGCCTCGTCAGGGGAGTCTGGTGCGATACCACAGCCTGTTTGTCTTGGAATGTTCCCACCCTGAGACGTGCACAGCTGAGCCAGTACATCAGTTTGGTGTTTTGTTTTGGGGTGGGCTTTTTTTGTTCTGTTTTCTTTCTTTTCCGCTCACACTTTCTGGTGCACATCTAATAGGACTGGGATTCTGAGCCCATCAGCATGGTGAAGAAGGAGAGGGAATGGATGGCAGCAAGTTCTATGGCCTGAAATTTATCATCCAGGGAGACAGGAGTGTAAACAAATTAATAAAAGCGGAAATTTATGAAATCTTGGCACTGGCTCCAGAGCAAAGTTTCTTGTTTAGGAGCTCTTGTAACCCTTCAAACTGGCACCAACTGAGCTCAGTGGTTGATCCTACTTGTCCCAGACCCTTCTTTTAGAATGGAAGGAAACACCTATTAACAGAAGAACTCCTGGATCTCAGCCAACCAAAGGTCTTGCAGGGGAAAAGGGAGTGCAAAGGAAATAAGGCTAAGGAATGCAAAGTCCTTGCAAAAAGCATTGCCGATAGGTGTGTGCAGCACTATAGCTCACAGTTTCTGGTATACAGGTAGGCCCCTGTCCTCTGTTGCTTCCTGGTTATCCAGCAGCATAAAAGGCCTGTAAAGCTGACCAATTTGACCATTAGGGAGTCCCCCTGGTGGAAGAGGTTTCCCTGGAGTTGGCACAATGGCCCTTCCCCTTCATCCTGTTGTAGGCTGCGATGTGGAGGGCATGGCCAAACCAGTGCTGCTACATTCCTCTTACTCTTCACTGCTGATGCCCTCATGGGGCTGTTGCAGCCTTGAGAATATGTTCTGATCAGGCCTTCTTGCTTTTTCATGAGTTTTGAGATACTTTTTCTCCAGTGGCAAGGTGGCGTTTTTTAAAGACGAAGGAAAAAAAAACTCTTTAGAAAATGACCTCGTTTTTGTAACAAGATCAGAGAAAACCATAAGGCACAATGCAAACCTTAGCATCTCTGACTGTGTCTCTTCAAAGTTTTGTTGCCAGGCTGATAGACCAAGGATGTGCACTGGACCCTTTAAAAAAGAAAAATAAATGGTAGAAGTTATTTGTATTTTCCAGCACTGATCACTGCAATCTACACAGTAACTTTTTGTTATAAAGAATATTTTAGGAGGGGGCGGGGGAGAAACGCCTCTGAGTTTACTTCCTGGCTCAGCCACTCACTTGCTGTGTGGCCGTGGGCAAAGTCTGTTGACCTCTTTGTATCTTAATAAGTCAACCCAGCTGGAAAACTGGGTGAGAAGCAGAAACCTCACTGGAAACCAGATGCTGCATCTGAGCTAAGATTTTTCTTGGTAAATAAATTACACGCACACACAAAAAATGGGACGGTCATCTTAAGATACACAATGTGCAACCTCCAACTGAGATAAGCTTAACACAGTTCTCGGCTCAGGCTCATGTCCTACGGAGCTACTGTCTGTTGACAACAAGAATTCAGGTTAAAGTTTCAGCTGTGATAATATGCAGGATGCCCCCCTCCCACACACACAAACTTAGCAAGTCTGATCACTGAATCTCTCAGCTGGAAGCCTCTCTTGCAAATTTCACAGCAATGAGTTCATTCAGTCTAAGTCGCTCTGGGGAAAGAAGTCTGAAGCAGAGTGGTTGGACACTGGACTTGTGCAGAAAACCCTGATTTGATCAGAAAGCATGATTTATTTATCCACAGGCTATCATGGATTATAACCCTGGGGCACATGAGAGGTCAAGCAATTCCTTTTGAAATGAGCCAGCATATTGCAAAGACTGTGCCCAGAAGCAAATCAGAAGGACTAGATGCCCAAGTTTATGGGATGTGAAAAGCATGTGATTTTGCAGCTTTCTAATCTAACAGGAACTGCTCCCCGACCCTCCCCACAAAACATACATATATACATTCAAAGCCTGTTGCTCATGGTTGAAGGATATCTCACTAATACATAATAACAAATAACAAATAAGCCATTCAACTTGGGCCAGATTCTTCTCTGAGTTACACCAGTGAGAAAATTGAATAATTCCATTGCCTTCAGTAAAGTTAATGAATTCACTCTGGTGACACTCAATTGAGAATCTGGCCTCTTTGATTCCCTTTTGTCTTTTTTTCTGCTGCCGTCCTGCACATTAATTTATTGGCGTGTTCACAACCATACTTTACATGCATGTATTTCAAACTCATTGCTGTTCACAAACAGTTTGTTTCCGCTATGTCCATCTCCTCATTATTTATTATTTTTAGTGTGTGATTTATTATTTTTAGTGTGTGATTGGTCATTCTGATCCCTGATTGGATGACGAACTTTTATTCATTTGAGAAGGGCTATGCAAGAGATTTCCAAATGAGCAAGTGAACAGTGACATGTCCAGTGTCAACTTCCACCTGAATTTAGAGTTAAACTAAGATTTGCAAAAGCTCTTCTTTCCACCACGGATCTCGCAAACCAAATAGCACTCATATGAATGTTCCCAGAAAAGAAATAAGAACAAAGAGTATCCCTCATTTTTATTCCAATTAATATTTGTCACAATCATTTTGCATTCTAGTTGTATTAACCAGTAGGATCGACATCATCTTCACACATATTAGATGCTTTTAACTAGGTGATTCTTCATATATATATTTAAAAACAAAACCCTGTCATATTTTTAATGCACAGAGTGTTCCAAGCAGCATGTCCCATCAGGTTATGATATTCAGGCCTTAGCTGTACCCCTACATGGTAATAATTCCACCAAGGTGATACAAGGTAATAATTCCTACATGGTAATAATTCCATCCATTCTTCCACTGAGAGATCCATGTTTGCCTGTTGATCCCACTCTGTGGAAGAAAGCAACGGTACAGGCTCAAACTCCATGCATCTCTCATCTGCCAGAGGCACGGGGCTATCAATGTGGAAGCCCCACATTTGGGATCTCAGTTGGTTATTCTCTTTATTTTCATGTAATAGAACAACTTCTCTGCTGGCATCACTCAGCTGATTTCAGTGAACTTCCTCCAGAAGAGAACTGAGCCAAGTTTCTCTAAATAATATGCATGAGGGCAGATAAAATCTCACCTACTGGATCTCTAGATGAAGGATGGTCTTCTCTCCCAAGCCAAGCAGGACAGACAATGTTGAATAGCCTGTAATTTTGCTGAGCTCCCAACTGAGTGAAATTCAGCAGTAACCAACAGCACCTAGACTTCTCTGGGTTGCCTGTGGCATATTGAAAAGTGTGTTAAATTACGTGCAATGTAATTCCCGATTCTGTGAGCAGGCTTAGGGGCTCTTCAGGAAAGCATGCAATCAGGGTCAGTTTGCAGCCAGTCAGAATCGAGTAATGAGGGATTAATGGAGCCTCTCTGTTTTGGGGAGCAGCCTGCTTTGTATCTCTCTGTTTTGGGGTTCTTGTGTGTTCAGAATTCAGAGAAATAAAGTAATTGTATGTTTCAGTCTTCCAGGAAGAGTATGGAATCATAGAACCGTAGAATCACAGGACTGGAAGGGACCTCGAGAGCCAATTTAGTCCGGGTCCCTGCATTTATGGAAAGACTAAATATTATCTAGATGTCCCTGACAGGTGTTTGTCTAACATGCTCTTAAAAATCCCCAATGATGGAGATTCTACAACCTCCCTAGGCAATTTATTCCAGTGCTTCACCACCCTAAAAGTTAGGAAGTTTTTCCTAATCTCCAACCTAAACCTCCCTTGCTGGAATTTAAACCCTTTGCTTCTTGTCCTATTTTCAGAGGTTAGAGAGAACAATTTTTCTCCCTCCTTCTTGTAACAACCTTTTATGTACTTGAATACTGTTATCATGTCACCTCTCAGTCTTCTCTTCTCCAGATTAAACAAACCCCATTTTTTCAATCTTCCCTCAGAGTTCATGTTTTCTAGACCTTTCATAATTTTTGTTGCTCTTCTTTGGACTTTCTCCAATTTGTCCACTCCTTTCCTGGAACGTCTCACCTAAAACTAAATACAATACTCCAGCTGAGACCTGATCTTTGTGGGGTAGAACAGAAGGATTACTTCTCGAGTCCTGCTTACAACACTCCTGCTAATACATCCCAGAACGATGTTTGCTTTTTTGCAACCGTGTGTTACACTGTTGATTCATATTTAACTTGCGGTCCACCATGACCCCCCAGATTCCTTTCCGCAGTACTCCTTCCTAGGCAGTCATTTCCCATTTTGTATGCGTGCAACCGAATGTTCCTTCCTAAGTGGAATACCTTGCATTTGGTCCTTATTGAATTTGATCCTATTTTCTTCAGAACATTTCTCCAGTTTGTTCAAATCACATTGAATTTTAATCCTACCCTCCAAAGCACTCGTAACTCCTCCCAGCTTCGTATCATCTGCAAACTTTATAAATGTACTCTCTGTGCCATTATCTAAATCATTGATGAAGATATTGAACAGAACTGGACCCAGAACTGATCCCCGCAGGACCCCACTCAATATGTCTTTCCAGCTTGACTATGAACCACTGATGACTATGCTACGGGAACAGTTTTTCAACCAATTATGCACCCACCTTATAGTAGCTCCATCTAGGTTGCATTTCCCTAGTTTGTTTATGTATTTATCTAACTTCCCTGAATGAATGCCACGAAACATAACATTGCCATGCATTAATGACTATTTGTTTGTATAATATATAGATGAGCTTTACTAAACTCCACTCTTCAGGCTTTAACCGGTCTAAGTGGAAAACTGCACCCATGAAACAATTAGGACGGTATGTCGGGTTTGCATTGCACATGAAATGTCTCAGACAGGGTGCATGTTAATTTGCTTCTTTGTGCTCTCCTCTTTCGTTTATTCAAGGATTTCCTAAGCACCTAGCCAATAGATATTCCAAATTTGCCCAATTACTCTGACCTTCACCTTTGACAGGAGATAAGCCCCTGTTACTGCAGGGTAATAACGTCAGGGTATTGATCCAGGAGAACACTGCAGTTGACAAGAGTTGACTTTTAGAGATGTTTGGCTGCTTTGCATTCCCTGGGATGACACTCTCAATGTTGATTTTCCGGTGACCATTCAAAATCTAACCTAAACACCCCTCTGAATATCCTAATCACAAACATGACGATCAAAGTGCGTAATAAACTGATTCTTAGAGCAAAACCAGTGCTCAGTTGTTTGATGCGAACGTCGCACCAGTGAAGAGCATTGGTGTGAGAGCTCTAGCGACTTTATCTACGGAGGAGGTTTAGAATGGGCAATGGCAGCACAGACTTCACCCATATTGCCCAGTGTGCCTGGCGCCTGACCAAGATGAAGCACATTGTGTTTAATTGGCACTGATCCCTTGCCCCCCACCTCTGGGAATAGAAATCCTTTTTAAGAGCACCTATTACTAATATTCTCATTTATTATTTGTATTGTGCTAGCACTAGAAATTCCAGCCCTGGACCAGGACCACGTTGTGCTAGGGGCTGTACAAACACAGAACAAAATGATAGTCTCTGCTCCAAAACTTTTACAATCTGAGTAGAGAATATGTGCATAGGAGGAGAAATCATCATCGAAATATCCAGCAGAAGATGCAGCTTCATGCTGAGGCAAAGTACTTAAGCTTTACTGTGCCCACACTAAATGCACGGATGCCATTTCTGTTATTATTTAAACTACCAAATTGTGTAGTAAAGGATGCCATGGGGACCGGGGTGCACAGGGAAATTGCTAACTAGGCAGACAGTTCAAAAACCACCTATGTATTTAGGTGATTGTTGCACCAATGTTGGAACTCAGTAAAAAAGTATGTTTTGGAGAAGTTTGTTGGTGTGCAGATGTGTGTGTGGTTGTGCTCACAGTGACACTGTTATCTATGAATACATAGACAGGCAGACACTGTAGGATTTTCATGTGCTGTAGCCAGGTGGGGAGTTGGCTGGCAAAGAATCCTGCTTTACTGATGTTCTGTGAATTTAGAAATTTACCTGGAAATGTATTATTTCTGCTTGTGATTTTATTTTTCAGCTTCCAGCAGGAGTGAAACCAGCCAAACGCTTAAATGTAAACTCACAAAGATGCCTCATGTCTGTTATTTTCCAGTGAAGTGTGGAAAATAATAAACTCATGTTTCTGGTGGAGTCGGACAGAGAGAGAGAGAGGGCTTTCATATCCCAGGGCTCAAGCAAACCCACCAGACCACGCTGGAATTATTAACAAAATCCAAAGGCCAGCAGACGAGGCGGGGCAGAAGATCAGTGCCCTAGACATTCACTTCAATTCACTCAGACTATGGTCAGAATGTTTACTTCCCCTGCCATTTTTGACTCACCAGGGCTAGCACATACTTTCTCTTAGCTGGGACAAACAGCATTTTGAGGCCTCTACAGCTGCTGGAGTCACTCACTTGAAAGGATTTGACTTCCAGAGCAAATGACCTTAATGAGTCTTATGCTTAGAGCAGATAGGAAGCCATAATTAGCAGGCTTATGGGATTTCTGTTATAGAAACTATTTCAGCAGAGGGTTTCGGTGGGACACATGCATGTCAGTGTGTGTGAGGGATGGAGAGAGGATGAGATGTAAAAGCACCATGAACACAGACCTTACGATTCACTGACTGATTCATTCTGTTCATTATTTAGGCCTACATTTTAAAAAGTAGCTATTGGTTTTGTGCATCTCCATTTTTAGCAGCTCAATCTGAGACATCCAAAAGAAGCCTGGTTTTCAAAAGTGCTGATCACCTACAATGCTAGCAAAAGTCAATCTTCTGAAGCCCATAGCACAAACAATACATGTCCCCCAGCCTATGTATCCCTCCCTCCTTCCCTCCAGTCTCTGCCTTCAACCTTCATGTGGGCCTGTCAGACCCTTTCTGTGGGACCTTCAGGTGTGGGGCATAAACTTTTCATCTCTTCCTCAAGGGATGAAACAGATGGGTGTCTGGGCAGGTCAGTCCAAACCTTATGTCCTGGTGGAAGTTCTAGGGCCAGCCAATTCATTAGGGCAGGGATCTTGTCTTCACTTGTTCCCATGAGTAGCCTAACATGCTTTGGGTGTTCAGTAATAATTAATATAATGGGTGGCACAAGATACAGGGGTCTACAAATGACAAGAGAGACTGAAAAAACATCAGAACATCTGGGGATGCTTTCTGCAATCTAGTAAGGCAGATGCAGCATTCTGAAACACCCCAAAGCAGTTTTCAAAATCCCCTCAAGCTGCATTAGAGCTCTGCTTTCCATCCCCGTCTCAGGATGTTTGCTGTTATAATAACTAAGATGATGCTTGCAGAAAGCAATTTCATTCTGTAAAATGAATCTTTATTAAAGGACACTCATTGGACTCCGTCAGCACAATCCAGGAATCAAGCTCAATGAACAGTAGGTCCAAATTTGCCGGTCTCCCAATTGCACTGCAAAAACTAGACCCAATGGTGAAATGTTGCCCACTATGGCAACTCTGCCAGCAAGAAATGCTTCCTAATCCTTACAGTTTTGAGCTTCCTAATCCTCCTCCGTTATTTGCTGTCTGTAACATCTGGCTTGTTCTCTCTGACAAAAGTACAGTTACCAAACTATCTATGCACAAGTCTATTTATTTAGACTGACACAGAGGGCAACCAAATCATGGGTATGGATGGAGTAAGAGAACAGCAATGCTTTTAAGGCTGGAAAGCACAATATGGCACGATGGACACGCTTTGAAGGCATCTGTAGCACTGGTTGTGTTTCAGAGCTGTCGAGTACCGATGTCTGGCTTCCTCTGAATTCAAGCCAGACATTGTAGGCACCTGCTATTAGTGAGTGACTGGACAATCTGATTGAATATCATATACAGATTACTGTCATTGAAGCTTATGGGGGTGGTTATTGATGCGCAAAAGCCTCTTGAGTTAAAGGTGCCTCATGAAGAGAGGAAATGTGATTTAGGGTTAAAGTAAAAGACAAAAGAGCCAGGAATAGAACCCAGCTCTGAACTACCACACTGTGTGACCTCAGGCAAGGTCCTGAATCTCTCTGTGCCTCAGTTTCTCCATCTGTAAAATGGGGATAGTAATAGCTATCTTATTGGGGTGTTGTGAAGAATAGCTTACTGGTTCTTGCAAAACACTGCAAGATCCTTGGGTGGGAGGTGCAAAGTATTATAAAAATATTTGTCTGCACCAGTCCTGAAGCAAGTGAATGGCATGCCCACCCACCATGCGGTTAATTGCCCTGTTGACATGCGGGTATGATGAAATGTGCAACAGGCACCTGGGAAGTCCACGGAGAGCTGCATGGCCTGGAGCATGACATGTAATTTCTACTTTTGTATGCACTCACCTTGTCTCTCATGGAATTTCTACGTAGTGATAAGGCAAACTGTCAGACCCTGTATATTCACTTGGGGTTGCTGACATGGGGGTGATGTCACTGACAGCCAATCAGCATGCTGCATTTTTTTCTAGCAACCCAAAGCCATTTCAGAATAGAAATGACTAGGCTTTGTGGTGAAGAGACATGACATGTGAAACAATTATTCTTTCAGGCTTCTGCTGAGGACAATAGAGCAATTGTTAGCAAGTTTAAAAATGACCATGCTAGGAAAATAATGAGCTGTTATCTTTAAGGGACTTATTTTCACCAAAAGTTAGACATATAAGCCAATGCACAAAGCACGCACTTAATGACGCACCTAATTTGCACATGTAGTAGTGCATGGAAATTCTACACACAGATGACCAACTGTATGCCTCACTAGCCCCCTGAATGCACACTTTGTGCACACAATTGTACACGTAGCTTCAGGCTCTAAATGTAAAACAGAGCATCTGTAAAGATGGTTATTGTCTTTAAAACACTTTTCAAAATGTACTATAACAGACTGTGAAAACACAATGTGCTAGAGGTTAAGCATGAAGAAGGTATATTGTAAGTCTCTACGATATGCCACAATCCTGGCTGTGTACAGTACATAAAACAGAAACATTAAAAAATCCCTTAGTGATCAGCAAACCTCAGACGATACAGGAGTTCTTTTCTATGTGGAGAAGGAAAGGGAAATTTATTAGGACTGCTTCTTTTCTTGCATCCACAAAACGTGTGCTTGAAAGCTCACAAGAGGAGGTGCTCTCTCAAGATTTCTGAGATCTCTCACTGCCATTCAGGCTAGAGCAATGGTTCTCAACCTATTTACTATTGTGGGCCGCATAGGTAGCTATCTATGTGTTATGTGGTCTGCATCCACACAACGTATCTACTACCTGTATGGCCCTAAAGATGTCACATCGGCCGCAGCTGTGTGCTGTTTAGGCCGCGAGCGGACTGTGGGCCACGGGTTGAGAACCACTGGGCTACAGACACCACGAGAATGGCTATTTTCACTGTACTTTGGTGCTTCCACTTCCAATGCTGACCAGGATCTGGAAAAGCAGGGACTGCAATGGAAATGAAAAATGGTCGTGGCAAAAAGTGATTGAAACTTTCAGAAACCTCAAGAACAAAGCAGGAAATGAACTGAAGCCTGGATCTGTATACTCTGACTTTGGGGGCTGACTGAAATCTGGAAAGGCAGGAATAACTCCATGAAATTCTATGGACTGTGCTATGCAAGAGGCCAGATGATATGACTGCACGGTCTCTTCTGGCTGTAAACATCAATTCATCTATGATTTATGAGCCTCAATCTTGCTGAAAGGCAATGAACCAAATAGGACTTAGGCTTCCAAATCCCTTAGGATTTTTGAAAATGGTACCCAAGATTGGATTTTTGAACATGGCCTTTGTAAGCCAAACTAAATCCCAGGACATGATTTTTTTGCATATGAAATTTGCAACTTGAGCCCAACCTTATGAACAAAGGTTGAGTTTGACATGATTTTACTTTAACTGGTTCAGCCATATCAAGTTACAGGGAGGCGTTAGAGAGAGGATCAGAAGAGCAATTGTCATTCATGTGCTTTAGGTGTCCAGATTAAGTCCAAAACTAGTCTCGCTTCACTTCCTATTATGCATTACTGACACATCCCTATCTTAAGGGTTATTGACATTCTGACTCAGTAGCATTATTTACCACCCCAAAGTCAGCAAAGGTTGAGTCAGTAGTGGTCCACTTCAAACCACAGAACACAAATAAGCAATGGATAGAATTTCCTGTGGGCCAGGGATGAGGTTCTCCTACCCTCCTGTCTCCCCCTTTCTCCAGCTCCTGCTATAAACATGGCAAAAGCCCTAATGTGCTTATGATTTGATGCATGCTTTTGATTTGAAACAAGTTATGGACACAGAATATGCATCAGCAAAACAGCGCAAACCTGAAAAACCCCTTCTTATCCTGTTTGACCCCTAATGCCAAAAGCAGGAGGAGACAGTGACAGAGGAAGCTCTAGCTGCTTCTTCAACCTCACGAGGAAAAGCCCATCTTAGTCTTCATGGGTGAACTCTCACTCACACTAGCCCATTATTTTCTTATCACAGCCTTTGCACAACAGTAACCTTGCAGCTAACCAAAACCAGCCGGGCAATTACATTTTAAATGCCTCTTGGAATCTGACTGTTTGGTAACCCTATAGCTCCCGTGACTGACCTCCTGGAAAGGAAATTGAAGTACTCTTTGCCTCCATGAGGATATGCATTATGCCCAGGAGGCAGAGGGTCAACAGCTGACATTCCATTCCATTCTGCTTTTTGTGCACAACAGATTTAGGTTTTTGTTTCCGGCGTTAATATTTTACCATGCAGTTGACACAGGCAGGGACTGGGGCTATCTTTCTAGTATTGGATTTCTTCAGCTTACAGAAGCGTTATTACGGAAAACACATTTAAACGAGGAGGAATTCATATTTGGAGTCTCGGCATGCTTATGCTGACTCCAAGTTTTAGTTAAAGTGCTTCATGGGAAACATGGAAAGCCATTCTAGTTAGAAGCAAATCTCTACCTGATTTTGCTTTTCTTCCTTGCTTTGTATCACAATGGAAACTGTCTTTAGGTAGAGGACATGGTGAGAAATTTGTCCTCCCCTGAGAATATCTTTGAATGCAATACTGATTTGGGAGGAAGCAAGGGAATAATCAAAATAATGTTTAAAGTCAATCTCAATAGATCCAAATTGCCCCTCAGCTTGGTACAAATCACTGCTCAGATCACACAAGCGGCAATCAATTTGGTGTTGCTCTCATCTTGTCCCTGTTTGTCAGACGCATCATAAAAAAACGCCACACAATCTGCCACACAGTCAGCCTCTGCTCAAGAAAGGCTAAGGACAGGAAAGTAGGTTCTCCTACAGATCAGGACTTAGATGCATCAGCAGAGCTGCATGTGGGGACCCAGTACCAGAAGAGCAGGTGTGGGGGGGGGCTGACGACCAAAACTGAGAAGTATTGACAGAGCTGCAATTCTGAAGCACAGGAGCGTGCTGCAGTTAGGGATTCAGGTACATCAGCAGAGACATGCAGGGAATTTAGTACTATAGGGTCAGGCCTGATGACCCAAAACAGGTGCTGTGCAGTTAATCTGATTCTGCGTCCACTGAAATCAATGGAAAGGCCGGGTTGGACATGGGCATTGGATCAGGCCCTTAGTCCCTTGTTATCAGCCGCACCAAATCCATTTAGAAATTTTAAACAGCTGAGGGATGAGTTTGTTTTTTCCTCTCCTTTTTCCACCGATGCTTTTTCTGCTGGACTGATTCCACCGTGAAAAATCCCAAACCAATGCGTCCAAAAAAAAACCCACAATGCAATACAGCAGCTGTGATTATATTTTTAACTGGTATTTTTTCCATCATGAAATTCAGTCTGTCTTTGTTCAATAATCTATAGCTGAAAGAATAAGACCACCTTTGAGCGATATTCCTGCCCTCGATCTCAGCTTGAGATAGTCATGCCCTAAAACTCAGAACACCTCCCATCAAATTCTGCTCCTGCTTCTGGCCAAAGACACAAGGGGTCAGAAGGGCACTGAAACACCTGCACAAAGGAGATTGTCAGCAAAGAATCTATAAGTTCATGAACCTCCCCCCACCACCACCACCACATGCATTGGCCTATGTTCCCAAGGGCTACTTTTACAGGAATGTTTAGGAATGGTTGTGGTTGTGATTGCTGTGGGGAAGTGGATCTACAACTGGGACAATCTACAAGCCAAATTTTTCTGTGTAACAGTGAAGGAATAGGCAGTAACCAATGGAGCAGCTCCTTTGACATGCCTTGGGCACAGGATGGATGATTCCTTCCATCCAATCTGATTTCATCCATTGCACTCCCCCAAGCAATGTTTGTTTGTCTGGGCTTTGTATAGGGAAGACGATTCAAATTTAAGTGTGTAATAACGGCGCAAAGGACCATATCATTTCCTCTTGCTTCAGACCAGAAATTAAATCCCCCTCCATTTCCCTCACACGTTTTAGTGGCTGATGTTTTCGATATTATGTATTTCAGGAAAAGGAAGGAATTGCAGAGCACAGTGTTAAAGAAAGCGGGGGGGTTAAATAGACCACATCACCACCCATCCCATTTTTCATGGAGAGTCCTGATTTCCATGGCATCATCCTGAAGGACTCCAAGAATAGCCAGGAGTCTCTTCTGGGCCTGAGGTAATAGCACTATGTTGCAATGACGTGGTTTGATGCTGTTTGCTTCAAACTCTGAGGACAGCCTGCAGTGAAGACATCATGAAGAGACAGCTTTAGTTTGCTTGGCAGGATGGTCCATTAAACAGCAGTGTGGTAGTAGGGGCTGGTGTTCTTGGGGAAAAAATCTGCCTTGATGCAAACAGCCACAATTCTACAGAAGTTAATGGAGCTCCATCAAGTCTACCTCTGTCCATTGATTTCTATTACCAAGCCCTTAACCAGAGTGACTTTGGATAAGCCACTTTTCCTCTTTCTGCCTCAGTTTATTTATGGGGTCGATTTACTTACCTATATCTCAGGGATGTTGGGGAGGGCATTGATCCATGTTTTTGCAACTCGTTCACATTCTTATATGAAAGAGGCAATACATATCCATAACAATGGCAAAGGACACAGGTAACTGGCCACAAAGAACAAATAAACAGCCAGCGCTCCAAAAAGGCTGAAAGTTATTCATCCAAACAAATATATTATGAAAATCAGTAAACGATTCTCTAACCAAAATGGGGATTAATATCATAGGGCCAGATCCCCAGCTGATGTAAATCAGCCTAGCTCCATTTACTCCAGCTGAGGATGTGGCCCGGGGCAAACATCGGGCCTGATTTTCAGAGCCATTGAACACTCATTGGCTCCAGGGCTCAGCTCCTCTGAAAATCAAACACTTGGCTCATCATGATGAATATTCCAACCCACTCTGATTATTACTGTAACAGTTCATAACTTCTTGGAGAAGGACTCAGAGGAGGCGTTCAGCTTCCAATGGCCTTGACAGCTTTGCCATCATTAAAAATTTTGAAAAGCCAGCGCTCTCTTGGTTCCCCTTTGCGCTTTGTCTTCGTGAGCCCGGAGAAGCATAATTCTGAATTGATAGCTTCTCCAAATGCTCAGGGCATGATTTATCAGGCCGGGAGGCTGCAGGGGAGAAGTAATTGCATTAACAGTGCCACTGATAAATAGCACTTTCTTCAGACTTACGAGCCGCTAAGGGCTAATTATTCCTAAGATTCCGTTTGGCTTTAATCAGAGGCTGAATCGTCTCCTTCCAAACATGGCAGAAATTAATGGCACCACATTTATCTCAATTTATCTTCCGCGGGCAAACTTTTTCGCTTTAATTAAAGACATGAAAATAAGCCAAAATGTCAAAAGAGCATGTGTTCGGAGAAGGATGGGAGATGAAGGACTTTGAAGGTGGTGGTGGTGGAGGTAACATAATGGGGCAGAGTCATCCTCAGCATAAGTCTTTTGCCCTCACCAGGCTTATGCATTGGCCCCCAATTGATCCCTGACATTTCAGCTGAGAGCGGGTGGCAGCAATGAAGGTGACGGAGATCCGTCTCTGGCTTTTTGCTTTGCTCACTGGACCTCAAGCTTCTTCACAGTGATGTGAATTGGTTATGATGGTATCCAGTAACTGATAAATTGGCAGGTTCCTTGATTGCAAGGACCACTGGCTACCTATCCAAGGATACCTGTCAAACTGGATGCTGGGCTTCAAAAGACCTGGCGGAACCAACAGAGTATCAAATCCAACCAGAAAATAATGTACACCGTGTTTCATGGAATGTATTCATTGGCTCTCGAGACACTTCCTACTGGCCTGTAATGTCAGACAATACTATAAGGCATGATATCAGCTGCATCCTCTCTTTTGAGCAGGTGAGGGCTTTGATGCCATCCGTTCTGCTACAGTCTAGATACTCTGAAGAAAGTATCTTCCAATGGAGCTAAGGTCTCCTAGCACCTGGTGTAACATGCATACACACCCAGTGGGGCAGGTTATCCCTGTGCTGTGGCCCTTTTATGCTCACCCTGCCACAAAGCCATCCTATGTGGGCCTTGGGAAAGTCCCCTGAATTAGATGGCTTCTATAGTTGGCATGACTTTACATCACCCCCAGGAAGTTTTGATGCAGGAGCTGTGTTTGGGGCATGGTCAGGGTAAAAGGAGTATATGTGTGGAGAGCTACTGTGGCAATAGTCCCTCTGGGAGAAAAGGCAGCTGGCACAAACAAGGACAGCCAGGAGGCTGCTCTAATCTGTGACTAGAGCTAAAACAGACCTCAGCCCACCCAAACAAGGTAGATGCAAAGGTGGCATTAAAGCCACCTTTAATCCAACCAGTCCTGACACCGGGATCAGTTGGGCCCTGCGATTGCTTCCACCAGCTGGGGATGTCTGTTCTAGGGTCCTGGATATGACCACAGACAAGATGAGAACAACTGCTGTAGGAGCAAACCTGGGAATGTCTAAACCAAAACATCAGGAGGAGGCTACCCCATTGACCTTCTTTGATCAGCACTGTGGCTGTGTGAATAAACTTGTTCCAGAATTTGTCATGTTTCCTGTTGCTGTTGTTTAATGATCAGCAGATTTGAAAAGAAATAAACTCTTTTTCTACTTATGGGCCAGAGCAGGAAATTACTCTGTGAAGTGAGACAAATGCATTGGTTTGAGACTGTGAGAGATGCCTTTAGCTAACCCAATAGTTGTGTTATCTTTGAGGAGAGGGATTTAAACTGAAAGCAGAGGGCACTGTTTGCTTTTCCAAACCACAGCACTTGCCTGGTGTGCCTGTGGATGTGTCTCTCTGGATTGATCTTCTTTTCAGCTGTCGAGCAGGAATCAGGGACAGCCATGAGTCTCAAGGAATGTACCAGATTCCCATTAAAGGAGAACAAACCAATCTACTTGTGAACTTTTCTAGCTAACACAACCAGCACATTGCATTTATGCAAATAGGGCCCTTATACATCTAATGGGAAAATGAAAGAGTCAGTCCTGAGGTCCATAGCACAAAGTGCTCCTTTGCCTTGCATGTTCTGATTGATTCAGTGTCTCAGAGAAACATAGGGCTTCTTTAGGACTTTGTAGGGAGGAAAGGACAGGTATGAAAGGAGTGGACAGAGGATCCCATCCATCAGTGCCATGGTGTTATTTGAAATCAGTTGTTGAGCAACAGCTGTGACGCTCCCCAGTCACACCCAGCGTTGTGAGGCTTCACACCACTACCTGCCCTTAGCAAGACGCAGTCTCATCTGTGCTTGCTGCAGATCAGCTTCCTGAAACAAACAGCAACTTGCAGCACAAGCGCTGCCTTCCAGGCCCATCCAGGCCTCATTCTCTCTGTATGGATGGTGATAGGCACCCACCAGCCGCCGAATACTCAGAGTGTTCCCTGCACCATCCAGCCCCTTATCCACTACACACCCAACAAAGAAGCAGCCTGCTGCTCTCAAAGGAGCAGGACACACCAGCTTGTACAATTCAGCTGAGGACCAACACTCGGCTTGACACCAAGATAGCGCTTAGCTACATTTTCAGTGAAAACACAAGTAATTGTACTGTCAAAGAATAGAGAGTTAGTGGTAGTGAGCATGAATCTAGGAAACAAATGGTAACATATAAAACAAAATCATAACACACTCTGTAGATACTAAACATACTCTCTTGTCCCAAGAAGTTTATTTTCCCCCAAAGTTCTCCTCAGCATTTTCAACCACGCCTTTTCAATGAAGCAAAACTACTGTCCTTTTACTTCCTCAGTATTTCCCCTTTACTCCCTCCCCCCAAATACACTCAAGCAAACCTTTGAGCTGTATCACCAGGGTTCTCTCCCCCCTACCATTTTACTTTTCCTGTCAGCGTCTTTCTGAAGTCCCCACTATTCTTCATTTGCATTCAGTTCAGACTGGTGATAGGTGACCCATTGTGAATGAGCCAATACTCAATTTACATGGCAACAGACAGGTTTTCTGTCAGACAAGAGGTGTTTATTCATCTGTTTTTCACCTTTGCTGGTGACCCCTCTCTTGCTACAGACTTCCAGATGATAGTTTCAGCACATATACATAACTCTGCACAAGGATATTTCACATTTCGCATTGATGTTAATAACCATCATTTCACAATGATATTAATAACCAGTATGACACCAGTTTTCATTTGAAACCTCACAGGACATTCTTTGGGGAACTAGAATGTGCATATCAGAGTTAGGAGATTGCAGTAACCCTCGAGCAGCCCCCTGCCAGTTAGCATGAAGAGGCCCTTGGGTCACAACAATTTACCACCACTTGGTACTTTGTTGATAAACAGACAGCTGCACTCCACGCTGGGATGGTTACAGAGAGAGGTGTATTCTTGTGGTGCAAGCAGCTGTGAAACTGGGATGCCCTACGCTTTCTAAGAACTATCCTGGCATGCAGAGTTCAGCTCCTATTTTAGTCACAACCTGTAATAGAGGAGACACACATGCAGTGCTTTTTCATGGAGCCATTACTCTTGTTTTGTATTATTCCTTAATCTGAATTAAGCCATTTTAGAGTGAAAGTGCATATGCTGTTCCTTGACATGCAAATGCAACTCTAGAATTGCAGAGCCATTGAAAGGCGGTTAAACTGCATGTGCAGTTTTATTCTGAGATAGTGTATTAATAATACCTTGGTTTTAGTCTAGCTTAATGGATACATGGTGTTCTCAGACCCTGAAGAAACTTACCGACTGGTACATTAAGCGAGACTTCTGTCGATACATCTGAAGTGCCCGTTTGTGCTGCAGCAGCCATACAGGGCTGATAAACAGCCTTGCCCCTAGTTTCTCTTAATTTAGAATTCATTACGTCTTTCTTTCCATGAAAGAGAAACCAATAGCTGTCCTTGACAGCTGTTTTCCTCGGGGTCATTCTCTCTATCCACCCATCTGCTCTTTCTTCAGGGGTTTGCTCGCTGTAATGTTAGCTCTATCAATTTCATTCAGTTCTCCCAACACAATCTACAGGGACCAGAAAGGACAGCAAAGTCAGATGCACTTAACCGCTTGTGCACCATGCATCAATGGAAACCCTGATAATTAAAGGACCTGTGCTGGGGGACCTGTGCTGGGGGCAAAGGAGGGAGTTCTATTTGTAAGGGTATTTCCTGAAAAGTGGGACTAGAGGAGGGGATTGTGCCAAGAAAAACCTCCAGCCAAGACACATTTAATAGAACTTTGCTGGCTTGACTGGAGTGAGGCTTCCTTTTTGCTCATCCAGCAGCTGCCTACAAACCCTGCCAGGGTCCCAGTTTGACTTGCAGTGGTGCTAATGTGCAGGACCGTGATTACCTTCTGGTTACTCTCACTTATCCCCAAAGGAGACAAGATGATTGGCTCCTGGGGAAACCACATCCAGACCTTCTGCACCAGAAGGAAGGGCCTCCCACACACATGCACACCAGATCTGGAGCCTTTGAGGAAAGGAACGGAGAGATCATGGGTCCAGATGGCCAAATGTAGGCAGTTATGCAGTTAGAACTCCCTTCTGAGAAATGTCAGAGAGTAAGTCAATGCATTCAGGAGGCTCAAAGTCTGCTTGACCAGCCTGACTTTATATTTAATGATGGTCGCTTCAGCCTTATAATTCCTATGGAGAGAGCCATACGGCTAAATAGAGACTGCAAACTCCCCAAGAGAGGAAACAGAAACCATACATTTCACGTTGCCCTTGAGAAAAAACTCGAGGATGCCCTTCAGACCTGGAGTTTTTTGGAATAACTCCTCACAGCACTGTTGGATAACACTAACACTGGTGTGACAATGTGGTGGTATCTCCCCGAAGGAGTGATTATACAATATACTCATAGGCTTGGCAGATAACTTACTCTTGACCCATAATAACACAGAACTTGAAGGCACCTCCTGGATCAATGAGTACAGGTTCCTGCTGTTACAGACAATCCCATCATACATACCATATAATCACGTTAACAAATTTATCAACCTCTATCTTAAAACCAGTTAAGATTTCTCACTCTTATAACCCCCAGTGAAAGGGTTTTCCAGAACATCACTCCTTTGAGGATTAAAAATCTTCTTCCACTTCTATGTCTCCCAGGAAGATACGAATTTCCAAGGTTATTTTTTCTGATTGCTGTCCACCTGTGGTAATAACTGTTTGCTCAGTGAAGCCTTTGGCTTTCCACTCCCATAATCCATGGTTAACAAGAGCTATCCCACACCAAATTAGTGCTGAGTGGCAAGAGTGATCCTAACAGGACCTCAGTGGTGAAACCCCCAAAATGCTGCGAGCAGCAATAGACTTTCATTAGCTATAACAGCAATCAGAAAGTAAAAGTGAAGGTTTCCAGATGTCACCAGATTTAAAGGGAGAGTGTTATTGATGCCTAAAAGAATGAATAGTGACTAAAGGGCTGAAATAGTTATTCTTCAAGGAGAGAATTAGAGATGGGAGAATTGTATTGGATAAAAAAACCCACAAGCTTCTGACTGCAATTTGAATTGAATTTACAAAACGTTCAGAATTCCCTCTCCCACCTCCACTAATTTTCTATTTTTGCACAGCTATTTTTGAGTATTTATTCTCTGCTATTCATTATTCACGCTCCCTGAGCGTGCGTCCTAAGCCATATGACATGGTTTCTGTTCCCTGATTAGACAACCAAGGTTTTATAACGGGAGGCCAAGTTGAACAAGCCACTTCCAATCAAACCTTTGCATGCGTAGTTATGTAGTGGTAATTTTGCTTCCTGTGACCATGCCGGTGTAAAATTCAATCTTAAAACAAAATGAAAGGGCTGCAAACACCATGAAAGCAAAGGTTGGGTCTTATCTGAATGAATATTTGTGAAAATCTGATGCATTCACCCAGCTTTACTCACAAGATACTTTTGAGACTCTGTAGGTATTAGTTTTATTATATAGGTAGGGAAACTGGGGTAGAGAGACTAAGGCTCTGATCCTCAAATGTATTTAGATGCCTAACTCCCCTGGATTTAAATCAGAGTTAAGGGTCTAAATACCTGTGAGGATCTGGGCTTCAGGGACCGATTCAAAACCCACTCAAGTCCCTACAGTGACTCCCGTTGACTTCAGAGGGCTTGGAATCAGGCCGTCAATGACATGTGCAAGGTCACAGAGAGAGTCAGAGTGAAAGCCAGGATTAGAAATCAGGTTTCTTTGCTCGCAGCCTTGTGCCTACATCAAGGGATCTGCCATTTCCATACTTCATGTTACCCAGCTGGTAACCTGAACGCAAAAGAGAGATGCCTGAAATAATTCTGAAAGCCAAATTGCCACTAAAAAGCACAACCAGATAAATCTGTGCTAAGCTACCCATCCACAGGTGAAAACCTGCTGCCAAAGCAATGCTTATAATGAAAATTACTATTATATAACCCTCCCAGCATAAAGTAGAATTGCATAGGGGTTTGCCTGGTCCCAAACTCTACCATTATCCTCTGTGACAAACCAGCCTTCAGTCCTACAGAAAGCAGTGAAAGATGGCAGCTCTTTGTGTGAAATTAGCAAGGAAGCCATGTTTCCCTGACAATCCAGCCTTGATTTCTCCTCAACTCCCCATACATAGCTATCTCTGTCTCACACACACATTTCCTCTCCTTGCCAACCTCTCATTAAGGGTTCAATTGATCCCCTAGTAGTGAAATGCAATTAGAATCTAGTTCCCGGTATCGGTTTGTTCCCATTGGCTGGGAAACAGCTAGAAGTCTCCATCCACCTGCCAGGCTGCGATAGTTTCCATTATGTCACTTCCTCTAGATTGCTGTGTTTCCCAGAGCTGAGGACAAATACCTTATGCAGCAGTTACAAACCCACCAAAGAGCAAGATATTCTAGTGTTCCCCCGAGATCACAAACTACCAGCCAGTATTAGGTGCATTAGGTATATACTGTATTAACCATTTGAGGTGCCTGGACATTCACCCCCATGGCATCGGCTGCATGGCTTGCCTGTCCATTTGAAATGAATACTCTTTGCTAAAGCATATTATCACTGGCGTAACAGGGGAGAGGTTTGCTAGGACAGGACTATCACAAATGTCTTTCCTGTTGCTATAGGAATATGAGGAATTCACAGCCCCTGCATAAGTCCATGAACTCTGGAATACAAAACATTTCCCCATCATTAATGAATGTTAACTCACAGAGGGGAAATGGTAAAAATCACACAAAGGGGATACTTTAAATAACATTTGAGGTGTCCAGACCCAGAGTGTCAGCTCAGAACCATGTTAACAGTTGAGAGGACATATGATCTAGTGGTTCGGGCGCTTGTCAGGGACCTGGGAAATCTGGGTTCCATTTCTTGCATTGTCACAAAGTTCCAGTGTGGCCTTGGGCAACTCACTTAGCCTCTCAGTGCCTCAGTTCCCCATGTGTAAAATGGGGATGATAGTTTTTCCTTGCCTCAAAAGGGTATTTTTAGGAAAAACATATGAAAGATTGTGAGATGCTCAGATATTACAGTAATGGGGGCCATATAAGTACCAAAGACAGAAGATTAATATAATTACATATTCAGCCCCTGAATGGGAGGAAGGATTCTATATAAAACACAATAGGGCCCCCTAACTGGTGGAGTTTTACAGTCTAGAGTTGAAAAAGGGGAAAGGCAGTCATTTATCCTGACCCTAAATAAACTAAATCAAGTGTCATCATCCACATGGAAAAGGAGCAGAAAATCAGCAAGCTTATGGCATAGCAAAATATTACAAAAGACCAGAGCTATATAAAGGCTATATGTCTAAGATGCAATGTTAAAAATCTCTCCCTTACAGAGAGATTTGTATGAAGAGTGATAACAAGGGCAGGAAAAGGAAATGGATGAAAATTTGAGCTAAAAGATTATCCACAGACAACTGAGTCTTCAACATGAGATGGGGTTCAGGGCTGAAGAATACATTTAGAAATCAGGGGACGCAATTTCGATTCCCTGGTCTTCCACCAAATCCCTGTGTGACCTTAGACAAGTCACTTCACCTTTTGGATCATCACTTCTCCAAAATGGAGATTCGTGAAGGTTTGTAATGACTGATCTTCTCAAATGAAAATGCTAAGGAAGTAGAAAAAATTGTTTCCCAATACCCCACATGCAGTTTTTCCCAGACCCTTTTAAAAAAATGTTTGATTTCCTATGGTTTCTCACACTGAACTTTTCTGAGATTTTTTTTCTTTTTTGTTGGCCAAAAGCAGAAGGTGTCAAAGAACCATGAGAACAGCCACTCCTGAAGAATTTTCAGCTCTACCAGAAGCAGGATGTACCAAGATCTCCTGAGAGACAGGAGATTTCCAGCACAATATTATAGACTTAAAAAGTCTGGTTAAATGCCCTCTCTTTTGGATATTTAGCTCAATAGAATATCCAAACCTTCCCAGGTTCTGCCATTACTAGAGTCTTTAGCTTAGAGGGCAGAACAAGTGGCTCTTAAAGGCAGTGAAACATTTGACCCAGCAGACTGTACGGTTCACAAACTAATGTCTAATGCAACATCAGAAGGTTGCGATGTTGCACTGTTGTGTTTTGAGAGGATGATTTAGCCTAGACTTTCCCAGCAGAGCCTCCTGTGTCTTCAAAGTCTTGAGCCAAATTCATCCTTGGTTTTGCTCCATTAATTTACCCCCTTTTCTTTATGGGTGACAAATGATAGGCAGTAAACTCTGTGATGTGTGGATGTGCAATGACTTGTTTTTAAAATGTGCATTGACTTTTTGGGAATATGCATAATGGTACAAATCATCTGACCCACAGGGTCTGTGACAAAGGTTGACATTAGAATATGTCTCATTCCTGTAGAACATAAGAGACTGTAACCAGGAGTAAAGGGAGGAAATTAAGAAAGGACAATGTAGGCTGAATATCAGGACAAAGTCCATGACAGCAAGATCTAGTACATTGTGGAATGGAGTGGTGGAATGTCCATTGCTTGGGATATTTTACATTGGATTGGAGAAGTACCAGAGAATACATGATATTGAGGAACAATTCTGCAGTGACAAGGAAATAGGCTAGATGAGCCAGTTGTCCTTTCCTTTTCTAACTAGTATGATTCAATTCTTCCCATTTCCAATGGATCATTCTTTTTTAACCATTAAGGTGAGTTTTCTCCTTGGTGTCACCCAAATGACAAGAAAAATGTAGCTTCTTATCTGAAAGAAGCATGTTTATCTGTCCACGCACCTCACTCCCTCTTGCGCTCTTTGCTCCAACGATATAGGAACACACCTTTGAATGAGCAGTCGGGCTGTTCACCAGGTATCTGAACTTCACCTTCTTAGTTTAGCTGCCCCTGAGTGCGAAGGAACAGCAGTCAGATTCCAAACTGCACAGAGTATTTCGGATACTGCTTATGCTCATAGAAGAACATAGCTTGTTTTAAGACAAATGGACCCTTTCTCCTTTCTTTTGCAGGTGCTCTCCAACCCCAGATTGCAATAAAGTTCTGTTGACTAGGACCTCACAATAAAAAGGAAAAAACAGGGACAAAAGTGCATGGTTATTAAGTGCACTGCCTCCGTATTTGCTCATCCTCCCAAAGAGACACTAAGCAAGGCTATTTGCTCCCTGGGCGATAACTGGTTTATCATTTCAAAGCCCAGGGGGACAAAAAGCACGAAATGTAGTGTTACAGCAAAGATCACAGTGTGTTCACTGAAGCAGCATAATGAAAAAGGAATATTGATAACCATTGTACATTTATGCAGTGAGCCGTCTGCCCCTTCCCCTAGAAAAGTCTGATTCTCAAAGGTTTATTGCCTCTTAAAAATGATCAGCACTAAAACTGTAAGAAAGCCAGATCTTTTATCAGGCATCAGAAGCTGTCTACATACAGCCTGCATAGGTGTAATTTCCTAAACATTGGACTTAACTGTTTTTGCCATACAGGTTGAGTGGACAGGTTGAAATCTATAATTGCATCATCCCATTGGATCAGTAAATGTTAAAATAAAATAATAATACCCTACAGGCATTTGCTGCCCAGACAGCTATTTTCCAAAGGTTATTAGGAACCCCTGATAGTTAAAAAGGGAAAGTGAGCTCTGAATGTTT
This sequence comes from Mesoclemmys tuberculata, assembly GCA_007922155.1. Classification (NCBI taxonomy): domain Eukaryota; kingdom Metazoa; phylum Chordata; order Testudines; family Chelidae; genus Mesoclemmys; species Mesoclemmys tuberculata. Next base: position 12,796,976 of record ML675644.1, on the reverse strand, counting down.
TCCTGTGTCTCACCAGTCAACGTCCTCGGCTTGCTTTCAATGCTGAACACATTTTACAGAGTTTCACCGTGGCCTACACTAGAAAATTAGGTCTTTCGTTGACTTAACTACCACCTCCCCGGGAGGTGGATTACCTACGCAGATGGGATACCCCTCCCATTGGCAAAGGGAGTGTCTAGACTGAAGCGCTACAGCTTAGTCCTCAAACTATTGTCCCCCCACGTTCATAGTGTGGTGCAGCGATTACAACAGGGGGTCCAGAAGTCAGGATTCCTGGATTCCTTGCCACACAGCTGCTGTATGTCTTTGGGCATGCTGGGTTTGGACACTTAAAAGGAAGTGGCATATTGGAGGCTTCATACATTGGCAGACTGGAAACTAAATTTAAAAACATGGGTTGGATCCTCAGCTGCACTGAGCTCATACTCCACAGGGCAAAGGTGGCTCTCAGCCATCTGCTATGATCTTGGGGCTGGCTGGGGTCTGATTCAACCCCAGGCACAAGTTAGAGCAGCCTCTAAGCTGTTCTAACCAACACAAGGGGGGCAGCTCCTAGACCAGTCTGCCATCCCAGAACCACAATCTCTGGCCCCTGTCATGTCCCTTTCTCATGCAGCCCGCCCCAGAAACAGAGAGGAATGAGGAGAATGGGTCAGGACAGTTTTATATGTACTTTATACCACTTAAGTGGTACAAAGGAAATTGAGAGTGGACAGAGGATCTGGCCTTATTAAGCTATAAACAAGTTGAATTTCCTTCATTTATCCTGGTAAATGTGTGTGGCTGGCACTTATTTTCCAAGTTTTTGCCCCTGTCACCTCTAGGAAGAGACTGGCATGAAGTGATTTAAATAAAGAATGCACAGTGGGTAATGTTAAGCCAAGTTACTCTTTTTACAGCCCAGTAGCTGCGGAGAAGAGGACACGCTTGACAATTAAAGGCAATCAAGTTCAGAACAGATGTTAAGCAATTAACTCTGGTTTTGTTCCTCCCCAGGCAGGGAATTCTAAACTCTGTGGATGGGTCTAACAGACAAGGGAGCTGGGGTGGGAGGGCAATGCAGGCCTCATTGAAAATGCAATCAGGAGAGCCAGGGGAGAGTGGGAATAAAATATTACTGTGATCTAACAACTGAATGGAAATGGAATGAATGGAAGCCTGCTGTTGATAATGACCCAATTGCTCACAAATTAAGAGACCTGGGAAGTCTGGTTACTTCTTAATGGAGTCTTTGGATTTTTGACCTTGTTTTTTTTTTTTTAAGAATGTGTGTTTTTACGTGTTTTCATGTTACTTCACAGCCAGGTTTTAGGTCCCGTTGGTTCTAGTTGCTTTTTAGACATATTATACCTCTTGCCAGTTTTTGTTTGCATGTTTTTTGTTCTCTTCTATTTTGGCTCATTTCAGAGCTCACAGACAGCAGGGCCAGAAAGGACCATTCTGAGCATCCAGACTGATCTCCTATATAACATAGGCTTGCTGAAGAAACTGTTTGGTGAAATTCTAGCACTTAACAACTTGTGGAGAAATACAACAGCATATCTTTTAACTAACCAATGTGTTCCTGAGCCTACAAAATCTATCTCAAATACCCCATTACCATAGCATCTGGATGCCAAATACTTTCAGATTTTCACGTAGAAGACGATGCTACGGAACATGAAGGCTCTCTACAGTCATTAATGACCTAACACTCTCAACACTCCCTCATGGAGATAGGTAAATTAAAATCTCCAGTTTACAGATGGGGAAGCTCACGCCAACGTTTTCAAACCTGGTGCCTAAAGTTGGGCTCCTAGATTCATATTTATGCACCTGAATTTAACTTGATTTTCAAACACGCTGACAACCCCAAGCCCCTCTGAAGTCAGTGGAAGCTGAAGTTGCTCACAGAGACGTCGAATATCAGGAAAAACTTATATTTAAGTGTCTAAATACTGATTTCAGAGGTTAACTCTAAGCAACCAGGTTTGAATAATTTGGTCAGAGGTCTGAACTCTTCTCCCCTACTAACATCCATCTAGGTCTCAGATCACATCCTTGACATTTGGGACACTGCAGCAGAAAAAGCTGTTTCCAAAGGCTTGCAGCTTGCTATAAATGGTGTTTCCTTATTACCATATCTGTCCATTCCTGGCAAGCAGCACTTTTCAATGTTGTCTTTGGGAATAACAATGATGCACAATGAATCTTCTTATGACCTTTAATGTAAACATCCCGCAGCAAAAAGAGCAGCTGAGCTCTCCTGGCCATCACACACGCTCAGTAAGTCATTTGCAAGAGCTGGCTTGTCACTTTGCTCTTTAGGCTTGCCTCATTTATCACGTTATGATGCTGTCAGGCTCCAGCCACATTCACACTAGCCCTAGGAAGTAAAGTACCGACAATTTACCTGAGGAGATTAATAGTGTTGTAGCCAGGTATTGGCAGCAGAGAGAAACATACATGGCAAAAATACCCCACTGAAAAATTGGAAATATTTGTTTAACGGAAGCAGATTGATTGAAGAAACACAGAGATCAAATTAGTTTCCCAACCCTGGGGAAGTCATCCCTTGAGCACAGGTTGGGAGCATATTGGAGGAACACTGAGGAAGACAGCAGCATCCACATCTACTGTATTAAGGGGTTTAATCTTATCAACATATCCTCATCATCCATGTACTGACTCTTTCAAGGGGTTTTAATTCCATCATAAACAGTAATAAGGGAACCAAATCATGGATGGTGATCCATCCTGCATACGGGGAGCCCTTTTTCTGGTGAACTAAGAGGAGCATTGTTTTTTAAAAAGTCTGGCTTTTTCATTGAAAAGGCTCCTAAGCATGCTTGGCTACTCGATCAAACATTAAAAAGGCAAGGGAAACCGCAATACAACCCTAAATATATTCTAATCACTACACCTTGTTAGGGAGAAATGCCAATCACACCCACCAAAACTAAAACTAAACACAGCTTAAATATAATAAAGAAAATAGACAAACTCCTCTGCTGTGACGCCCAGAAAAGACTAGGCAATGGTTAAACAATGGTGCGCTGAGATCACTGTCCGTCCTGCTGACCAAGAATGTCTCTGTGTTTCTTTTTGTCCCCTCATCTGCCTCTCTCTATCCATCTGTTGTCTCCACTTTTATACTTGGACTGTAAGCTCTTTGAGGCAGGAACCCTCTTTTTCTTGTGTGTTGTACAGCCCCTGGCACAAAGGATCTTGGTCCATGGCTGGGGCTCTGACAACAAACGGGAAGCTGCCATCTTGAAACTGACGCTATCGACTAGAATGCAGGACACCAGATCTTAGCCCCAAGTAAAGCCATTTCACACTGCTATGGTGCAAAGCAGCTTTAAAGCTGGAGTAACTGATACACAGGCATTCCCCTGATGCAGAGAAATGCACAGCTCTGATACAATAAGCCCTATGCCACCCTCCTCCATTATCTCCCGAGAAGGGTCATGGCCAGAAGGGAGAGGCTGGAGTGTCACTGAACTCTGGCTCTCTCTGCCTAGGAACAGTCCTTTCAGGGCTACTTCAGCCAGGCAAAGTTTAGAGCAACCCTGAGGCTGATTTAATCTTCTCAGAAGAGTGAACTGGACCCCGGTAAGTGCCGGGAATAGGGGGGAGTAGGATGGAAAGGAAAGCCGCCTTCGCCCCCCTGCCAACCAGCGCTCTGGCACAACAAATGCAGCTAGTTCCTTGAACACAGGATCAAAGGCAGATTCTTTTTAACTGCTATAAGGTGAACTGTTCACTCTTTAAAAATGGTTAATTTAACAGTATTTTATACACACAAAAAATGGGGACTTGCTAACTATCAGGACTTAGCTTTGGACACAAGGGGTTAATGTTTCCCTTTATAGAGATATTTGGGGAGGAGAGGAAATGAATGGTTTCAGGAAAAAGATACAATCTTTCACTATATTAAGTAATGTACAGGCAATGCACTGTATACAGAGCCTCACCTCGTCTCATGTCCATCATACACTTAACCCCCAAAAAGGTTTTGAGAGCAAAATAATAGCTGTAGCCTTAATATAAAAAAAACTGACAGCACTGGCAGAGAGACACTGAGAGGTACAAGGGAGGGAGGAAAGAGGTGTTTCCAGATGAGAACTGAAAACAGATGGAACATGGCTGAAGCAGAGAGAGATTCCTTGTTGGGGCAGAAGTAGCTTCAAAGTGCAGTAATCCTTTAATGACAAAATACCAGCCGCTTACACTGACTTGTTCACAAATCTGCAGGTGTTTTTCCAAGGACCATCCAGCTATCTACTCTGCCATCCCAGAGGTTGAGCTTCCCAGAAACAAGCTAGCCTGTAAGCTTTCCTTCAAGCTCCTCTTTCTTTCTGACCATGCCGTGCACTCTCGAGGGCAGCAGATGTGACCTCTCCTCCCCACCAGGCCTCAGAGCCCCTCTCTCTGGTAGTGGCAGTGCAAAGCAAAAGGAAGTCCCTTTTGCATCTTATTTGAACTCATTATCTCTGGGAGCAGGCCAGAGCCCAAACTCTGCTCCCTATCCAATCAATGGCCTATAGTTGTGAGGGGGAGCGTCAATCGTTCCCCTCCTCTTCTGCATTTCTAAGGGAAGAGGACACTTCCAAAAGCTGTATTTTCATAGTCGTTCCAGGCACACGTTGTCAGTGGAACCTTCATTTAAAATCCTGGCTGAGGTTCTCCGGCCTGTGTTGTGCAGGAGGTCAGATTAGATGATCACAACGGTCCCTTCTGGCCTCAAAAATCTATTAATCTAAATGGTTTAAAACGGTTTAGTAAATGATTAACAGATGTCCTACGTATGCTGCAGGCATGAGCAGGATGAATTAAAGGTGGTTACAAGCACATCAATTGACGCTGTTCTATTCCAGTCAAATTCTCCTATTGCCCTCATCACCGCAGTCTCTGAGCATCTTCCAGCTGTACGCTGAAGCAACGTGACTAAGATCTGTCACAGGTAGTTCATTCTGTGTTATCCTTTTCTGGTTTAGGTGGTTATCAACAAGCTGTAGACTTTTCCATCCCTGTTTTGGGATCTGGCTGGAGTTCAGATCAGTTCTCAGAGCAGATTAGCTCAGCCTCAGGATGGCTACAAACTGTGCCTGGCTGCGGTCGCCCTAAAAGGATTTTTCCTAGGTAGGGATAAGCAGAGCACAGTGGCACTCCATAACAATCGTATTAAAATGTCTAATAAGCATTTATTAACCCTTTACAAACTACCCATCCATGCAACTATAATGCAAAAGCATTACCACAGACCTTGTCACGGGTGGGAGCGTGGTAGACGGAAAGTCATGCCCTTTACAGGCAGCCAACCACAGCAGAGCAGAACTGGGGGGTAAAAGAGATGCAAGGGAAATGAGGAAATAAAAATATCCTGATTGGGCCCTTCTGAAGACATTAAAAGCTAACTGTGTCTCATTATTTGTTTGTATTTATCTGTGTGCTCCTTTTTCAGGTTCATTCACATCTCTGACAGGCAATTCATTTGAATTATCCACCACACAAAGATGTGCAACGCAGTGGGATCCTATTGATGCAAAGCTTTACAACAGCAATACTTTTCTATCACCTACTGCTTTTCATCTGAAAACTTCATGAATGAATTCCACACAATTCAGTCTTTATTTGTATTATTATTTATATTACTGTCAAGCTCACAGGCTCCAGCCGAGATTGGGACCTTTTTGTGCTAGGTGCCACAGACGCATATAGTAATAGACAGTTCCTGAATAGATAAGGCAGACAGAAGGAGGGAGAGGCAACAGAAGTGAAGTGACTTGCCCATGGTCACACAGTAGGTTGGTGGCAGAGCTGGGGGAAAAGCAGACACCTCCTGGGTCTCGGTCCAGTGCCTTATCTACTAGACCACACAGCTTACCCTGGCTGAACCATTCTTCCTTCTCTGACATCACACGACTAAACCAAACCATGTAGGACTGTACAGTTCAGTATTAGCATCTGGATTGCATCTGGAAATGAATAGGGAACCAAAGTGATCTTCAAAGCACTTGTGTAATGTGCTGCCTCCCATCAACACTGCTTATGTCTCCTGGTTCTTATCTTCAGGTTGACACCAAATGTTTTCTGCCTCTGAAACATACAGCTAAGATCTAGAAAGGCTAGTTGTGTTATGAGACTCTGTGGAAGAAAGAATCCACTTTACAAGTCAGCTGTTTTCCTACAGAATGCAAGATGGTTTCTGGCACCCCATTTTTCAGGCTAAGAAAGAATTCGCTGCTTGCCTGTACGTGATATATTAAATTATTTCTGTGAGAGTTTCCCTTACTTATACATTTAGCCCATAGATATTTACACAGCTCCATGCAATTCACCAAAATTAGAAAGAAAATACCATAACTTCAGCAAAATCGGGAAGGAAATACCATAACTTCACTTCTCTCTGCCACAGTGAAAAATTGACATCAATAGACACCATAGTTAACTGGTATGACCAGAAGCATTCTACATTCTGTAATGGAGCTAATTAAAATTATCCATGTATATGCTTCAATGTAACAAACATGGCCACCATGTTGAACAGCAGTTATTGCATAGTCGGTCAGATATGTACATGCAGAATTAAAGGCCCTGAAAAATTAGACAGAAGTGAGCACAAGCAACTCCTTAAATAGAAAAATGCCTCATTCAGGGCAGTAGATGGCTCAAGAGACTGGAAATGAAAGGCATCGTGTCTAATGATCTGAGCAGCGGTCTAAGAATCAGGAGAACTTTTGGCTTCTGTTCCCAGCATCAACACCCATTCAGTGAGGCACGTCTATGCCTCAGTTTCCCCATCTGTAAAATGGATCCAATTATGCAAACTTCACAGGCATAGGAAAGAGGCTGCAAGTCCTACTTTATTAATAACAAATAATTATTGCCTTGTACAGTGTTGCCTATAGCAAGAGACCCTTGGGCACTGCTTTAAAGCACTGAAATGCTTGGATGGAAGGAGCTGTAGTCATTCCTTTTCAGCTATACATGATTCAATTAAAGAAGGGTTTGAACGCCACAGATCATTTGTTAATTGATTTTCCATTGCAAGTTCAGCTTTTGCAAGTTGTCTGGTGGTAGCTGACCCTCTTCCACCCACCGCCAGTCTCTATAGCTTGACTGAAAGATCAAGGCACTCCAGTTGGGGTTGTAATAGACTCGTATCCTCCACGGATCAGGTACAGAGCAGGATTCATTGCACAATGACCGGTGGGTAACGCCGCTAGAGAAAGATGCTCTAGGGAAAATTTACCTGGCTGGATGCATTCATGGGAATGCAAACATTGCTACACTGGCTCAAACCAATAATCCAACAAGTCTGCCATCATGCTTCCGTTGATGCTTCAGGGGAAAACAAAAAGAAGAAATTATACCCCAAGGACTTTGTACTTGTATATCCTACAGCATCCAGTTATCTCTCAAGCTGTGCTTCAGAGTTAGCTGTTCTTACCATTATCCCATCCTGTGCTGTGCTGAGACATTGAGACATTGGAGCGCAGATATAAATTATCCCCTTACTGGAAAAAGACTATAAACATCACAATTTATTAACGTGGGATTTCAAAATGACTTTAGCCTTCTATGGTTTCATTGTCCAGCTTATTTTCATCCTCCCAAATATAGGGCCATCTCTTCTAGACTTAAGGTTTTTCGATAAATTTTTCCTTTAACACCAAGGAGCTCCGATTATGATATATGGCAAGTGACAAAAAGCAATTTTTAAGGGTGGATGGCAAGAGGCAAAAAACTTCTTGCTTAAGTTCTGTCTCAAGAGAAACTGGATCACCTGCTTACTGAAAACTGATTTGCAAGGTTCCAATTTCAGCAGCAAATTGCTGTAGTTACACTGGTATTTGATATCTCAAATGGGCAGTTATATAAAAAATGCAATGTTCCTTTTGACTCCCCTAGAACATGCCAAAGAAAAGTAATCAGTGTGTCTCATAAGCTTTGGATCATCTTTGCTTTTTATTTTTAATGTAGCCTGAGGCTTGTCTGTTCTTTCCTATTGCTTTATTACAATAACAGTAATGCTAGAAGGGTGAGATTTTCAAAGCAGCCTGAGGAAAGTGTATGTCCAGTTCCCATTAATCTTAGGCTAAAGGTCTATAGCACCAAAGTATCTCCAAGCACTCCACAAATCTTCCATGAATTAAGCCTCACAACATCCTTATAATATAGGAATGTTTCACTGGTTTACAGATAGAGAAACTGAGGCACGGAGCAGTAAAGACCATTATTTTCAAACTGAGCTGCCCAAAACTAGGATCTTAACTCCATAAATGCACTCAGGTTTGAACAAAGTGGGCTAGCAACTTGCCCAGGGTCATAGAGTAAGTGCCTGGCAGTGGCGAGAACCAAAGCCACATCCCTATCCGACACTCCAGCCACAGGACAGTCCTTCCCTTTAGTTCATGTGTGACTGTTTTAATGGAGCTGGGCTTGCTTGTCTCTAATGCTGCTTCTTATCACATCAAACAACACCTTGAACAGCCAAGCCAAGACCCGATTTTTCCCCCCCCAGTTCATACGCAGAGATAAGGACCACTTGCAGAGAGAGCTACCACGGTTATTGATTTATTTTTAGTTGAGGATGGTGGAGTGGGTGGGCGCCACAAGCGCCAGGCTAAGATCTTAGAGCTACCTCTAAAGTTCAACAGCCTCTCCTAGTGAAGCTGTGTCGTAACCTGACGATGTTGCATTAGCCGATGAGGAGACCGGCTGAGACTATTAATATGAAGGCGTCACCTGCTCCATGCGGGAATCTTAAAGGATCAGGCAAAGAGGAAAATGTCACTGGCTGAGATGGCAACGAGGAGTCGTTGCACTCCGGGCTAGGTGCAGTGTGGACCTGCACAGCCCCAGGTGGAGTTGTGGGGACATAATACCTCCGCCGAGCACAAAGGGACTGCCTACGTTGCACCAACCCCTAGGAGGGGTTACAATGTGCACGAGACCCTCTGGAGTGTCAGTTCTGCCGGATAGTGCAAAGGAGGGAGGGAGATTTTCTCTACTTCCTTCCCTGTCCACTCTGGGCACTATACGCTGCAGTAGTGCCTGGCCTCTGCATAAGGAACTCCCTTGCACCTTCCACTCTTGCACACTTACATAATGGGCAGGCAAAATATGACCCATAATGAGCTGAACCAAAACCTCACTTCCAAACATCTTTCAGCTGTGTGAGAATTCAGAGCTGGATGCAAACTTTGCCTCTTTGGCCAGTGTTGGTTATGTAGCAAGAAGTTAGGTAGGCCCATAATGCAGGATGCCTGACTGTAAAACAACACCCTGATTGTTTTAAATAAAAATTAATCAAGAAAGAAAGAAAAGAAGAAAGTCGTGGGCGCTAAAATAACATTTCTTTCAGTAAGTGCCAGAAGGTGAAACTTTTGTGACTCGTCAGCTGTTGTTTTAGCCTTCAAGGTGCTATAAATTACACTAATTAGAACATGCTATTCTTCTTGCAGTTATACAAAACACTATCTCTTTCTGCGTCATCTAGAAGCAGAGACATCAAGAGAGAGCATGCTCGGAACGTGTTTTAACTAGAACCAGCCACTTGGTTGTATGAAAATACTCTTAGCAGCAAATTGGTGCAAGTTGGCGGAGTGTAGCCAGCGGCAGGCTGGGCTGTATTAAGCGGGGAGGGAGAGTAAATTAGCGGCCAATCAAACCTGTCCAACCAGAAATGGAGCCATTACTTACTGTCAGGAATTACAGTACTAGACTATCACTTTCACTCGGAGCAGAAAGAGAAGGTAATTTATGGTGTTGTCAGTCTCCCATGCCACTGGCTTGTGTGGATAATAAGTTCAGTAGTGTTATTAGAGTATGTCCATGTGTATGTGTGTGTTCTGGGGGTAGGTTATTTACTTTTACCATCTCTCTGTCTCACACACACACACACACACACACAAGATAGTCTCTGAGTCTTTCACGCTTGAATTATCTGGGCTGAGTTTATAGCCCTTTGGAGGCTAAAACACAGGAGTTTATTCAGACCCCCAAATCCAATGAATACAGCAGCCTCACACACAGAGACAGAAACAGAGATCCCCTGGGTTAGCCCTAAAAGACATTCAGAGCTCACGGATTACTACCGCTCTGTCACCTTGGGAAACCATAGCCTGTAACTCAATTATGTATATATGTTTTGCCTGCTTTAACCTTGTAATAACGCTTTCATTTCTTTTCTGAGTTAGTACATTCTTAGACTGTTTACTACAGGATTGGTTTCAAGCCTTGTCTTTGGTGTGAGATCGAAGGTACAAATTGACCTGGTGTAAGTGACTGGTCTTTTGCCACTGGAAGTAACCTGAATATTTTGTGATCTTTGGTGTATAGCAACCATCTATCACTAAGTCCAGCTTGCCAGGGTGGCAAGATAGACAGGAATGCCCCGAGGGACTGTCTGTGACTCCATGGTAAGACTGTTATAGTGCTTTCAGAGTTCACACTTGTTACTAGGTTGGTGACATCTAATGATAAAGCATACATCCAGTTTGGGGTCTCTGTCCTGCTTCTTGTCAGTCTGCCCTGAGGCTGGCATTCGCAGGAGTGAGTACCTTCAGACAGCTATACACTCCACTTTCCAGGAGGCAGGGGGAAAATGCACACACCCTGCGAGATGTTAGATGTGTTGTCATTTATTTTCCCCTTAATCTTAGGATCAGCAATGGCACAATAAGCCACCTCCCTCTCCCTGGACGTACAACTGTTGGTGCTAGTCATTTGCCAAACTGGTGCATTATCTTAAAAAGCCAAACCACTCACTGATCTCTCTGGCAGGGGTCAGCGCTCTGAGGCTGATCGGAGGCAGCATTAACAGCGGAAGTAAGAGGCATCAGCCTGTACAAATTAACTATCAAACATTTTCTGCCACAAAGCCTTTTTTATCCCCCCTACAGGAAATGGCATTTTAGTCAACATGAAAATGACCATTTTTGACCCAAAAAAACCCAAAACAAAACAAAAATCGGTTTTCACAACCAAAATGTGAAAATATTTGGCTGAAACCAAAAAACCACACACACAAAAACCTACCCATACTTGGGGGAATTGAGGGATGGGGGGGATTAGACTTTCAGATAAGAGAAAAATTTAGATGAAAATGAAAAATTGAAATTTTTCATGAGGGAACCTCCCATGTCCAGACCAGCTGTATCACCTATCTTGACCTAACTCTTCATATGTATCTGGTCTCAGTAATTCCTGATATAAACGCACCATAATGGCAAAGAAAAACAAGGGGCAAAATTCTTCACACTGGCTTTGTACCAAGACTGTACCTCAGTAATTCTGCAGCATGTAAATTATTGGGTTGTTATGAAACAAAATCCATCCGCATCAGTAAAAACAGAACAGCGTTTAAGCAGCTGTTTGGGGCCAGGGTCTATTGTGATCTCCCTCAACACTCTTTACAGACAAACACATGCAGAAGGCAGAAGAAGCTCTAGACTGTGCATTTGTGGCAACTGTTGAAACAACCTTCCCACAGACAGCAATTCCGGGCCCCAGGGCAGAACAGTCAATGGCCCTCCTAGAAGGGGATGGCTGAGGTCCGAGTGGGCTTCCGCCAGATATTTTTACTTATTTACTACATGCTATGCAGGTTCCTGGGGTGGCTGAGGAGGTGGTATCCGCTACTTGGCTTCCCAGGTCCCTTGGACTCCTCAGGGAGATCACTGATGAACCCAGGAAGCTTAGTAGCCTCCGCGCCTCCTCAGCCGACCAAGAACCTGCATGGCGAATAATAAATAAGCTTGGCTCAGGGGAGAGGTGGGGGCCTCGGAGGTAGGGGGGTATGCATCTATCCTCCCATTTGCCTGGGCCCTTTTAAATTGCCAAACCCCTGGCCAATTGCCCCCATTCCCCCCCCGCCCCCCTCATCGTCAGCCCTGGCTGTGACCCATAAGGGTAAGTCCACAGAGCTCAAGTTGCCTCCTCTGCACCAAATGAATTGTACATCCACATTGACCTGGCATACACCCATCTCTGAGGGCAAGATGGTAGTTCAAACCCTGCCCATTCATTCCTCATCCCCACTCTGCTAAAATTACCAAGAAGTATTCAACAGTTTCTTGCAGACATCTGGCCATAAGAAATTTCTAGAAAATAACTCACACAGATATCCTATGATGCCAGAGCCTATGTTACTGAGAAGGGATGTTGGCTGGGACCCCAGCATTCTCTTTCCTCGTTGTGGGACCTTTAACTTTCACCTGTACATCTGCCAGGGACAGACAAGCAGGAGCGATGTCTGAAATCACATACCCTTGAAAAATGGCCCCTCTAACAAGGCAATCCAATATGGGGCATGTGGCCACCTCCTGGTGGGGGCTCTGAACCTACAGCCTTTCAGACAATAATGTTAGCAGGTGAACCGCAGCAGATGTTAGCCAATGGACCAAGGAAAGAGGTTTCTATGAACTGGCACTGAACTACAAGGAAAGGGTGCATAAAGCTGTCCCACAGGTATGCTCTAGAGCGGTATTTCTCATCCGGAGGGTTGTGGCCCTGAAGCGGGTTATGAAAGGCCATCCAAGGGCCACAAGGGACTGGAAATTTTGTTGCAATCTAAAGCAAAGAAAATTTCAATCCCCCCCTCCCTTATTCTTCATTGTCAAGCATTCTCTACCCACCTCCTGAAACACACACACAAATAAATGCTAATTGTTGTTATCACTGATCCATATTCTACAGTAAATGGAAGGGGACCATGACAATTTTTTTACTTTGAAAAAGGGGTCGCCAACCTGAAAAATGTTGAGAAACACTGATTTAGAGAGTCCATACGGGGCTGGAAGTGCTAATGCGGGTACTGCCCTCCCCTCCACCCAGCAAGAGGACAGATAAGTCAGTGACATGATGAAGTGAAGCTACACCAAATCAAGAGTGTTTTTGCTGTGTTAGATTTTGTCTACCCACAACAGCTCCTGTTCCCTGGAGACAATAGTCAGCCACCATCTTGAACAGCTGTCAGCCGTGCCTCTCTCCTCCTGCAAGGTCTGCCCAAAGCACTGGCCATCACTCAGGCTTACCCCTTTCCAAAATCCAGCACAAATCTCTCCCCCCAGGTGAAACGCCCTTTGGACAAGGCACAGCATCTGACACCTCACGATCAGCCTTAGGGTCTCATCTAGTCTGAGGGTTATTTTCACAGTCTGGTATTCATAAGCATAAACTAGGAATTTTATACATGGTCATGTTGGGCATTCCCATGCCTACAGCCCAGATGGTGCTGTCTGGAAAGGACAAGGCCCAGCAGATTGCCAGGCAGAGCGCCATTCAGGATGGGAGCCACAAAAGGACAGCGGGACCAGGTGATGTGAGCGCGAAGTGCAGCAAAATAACAGTGCTGTTCCTGGGGTGGGAGTGTAAAGGAACAGATTCTGTCCTGAAGTATGTGAGCACAGCTGCAATAGGTCCCATCTTGGCTAATACACAAGGGATTGAATCAGCTGCCTTCAGAGTTAACAGCATGAGCTGCTGCGGCTTACGCTAAAGCTCTCTTACTGGGGCTGTAACAGACTCATATCCTCTGCAGATCAGACATGGGGAGGGAGGGGGCACGCACAGTAGGATACATACGCACAACCAGTCATAATAGCCAGGCTAGGTAGGACACTGGTTTCTCCTTCAGCTTCAGACAGTACTGAGGCTGGGTCACTAACTAGACCATAAGTCCATGCTTCAGCCTTCAAGAGTTAACTGGGTCAAGCACGGGCACCCCTAGGGGTATTCCAGCCCTACCTTAAAAACTATTCCCATTATACCTTCTTCTGCATCCACTGCCCCATGAAAGACCACAACAAGTGCTCTTTGACCATAAACCAGCACAGGGACCCCTAGCTGACCCCATGACCTGCTTCCATTACAGAGGTCAAGCCTGTTACACTCATGCACTCAAGTGTTTTGACCTATAGATATGGAGAGTAAAATCTCTTTGAAGTCAGCGATATCCAGAGGGGAGAATTAAAAAAAAAAATCCCTCAGACACACAAGACTAGGCATAAAGGTAAATGAAGCAGCAATTTATGGGGATTTGAGACACATGCATGGTGCATGCGTGGCTCTCAGGAGCCAAGGCTGCTTCCTCTCAGATGGGAAAAGAAACCCCTCCATGCATTCAATATGCAACATAATGTATTGCCATAAACTAGCCTGAATACAACACATCATAGAACACTTGGCAGAGAGCAAAAGGTGAGGGCAAAGGACTCATGCAGAGAGGAAGGAGAAGATGACGCACAGACACAGATCACGGTAAGAACCTAAAAAGTGGGACAGATGGAAATAAAAGTCTCTGCGATGTAGTTACAATGCGGGAGGGGGAATGGGAAGGAACAGAAATGGAGGGAGAAGCGGAGAGGTGAGTGTTACAGTAAGAGGTCTAGGGGATGGCAGCACTGGCTGTTGGGAAGATGAGTGGGAACTAACAGACCTAATGAACAAGAAAATTTCCAGGTGAGACCTAAAGAGGGGAAGTGAGTCTGGTTCCACAGGATGGTGGAGCAAGACACTTCCAGCCAGATGGGACAGCACAGGAACCACAGACAGCTGTGGATAGTCGTGGGGATGGAGATCCAAAGAGAGATCAGACACTGGGACGATAGCTTTGTAGGCTTCATAAAACCACTTGGGTTATTGCTATTTCCAAGATTCAGCAAGACACAGCTGAGTTCAGGGTATTTCTTGTAAAACATAACATTGAAATACAATGCAAACCAGTGAACTCCATGCTCTTGGAAAGAGCGTGTGCAACTCGTTGGCCAAAGCAGAGAGTACATATGTGGAAACTACATTGCATGTGCGTGGATAACTGTCCTGTCCCTGCCTCTGTTGGCTGCCTTGAAGCTTGGTTTTTGAGGCTGGGAAGGCCTCTCTTCTTTAATCTCACTGACTTGACCATTATGTTGGGCCATGCACATTGCTTATTTAATTGACTTTCTAAGGGGTGCTCTGATGATTTGTTGAAAAATTGTTCCTCTTATAAACCGCTTCTTGCCAGGGCATGAGGATCCTGTACATTTTCCTCATGCAGCAAGACAAGTTGAGAGGGACTTTTTGTGTGTGTCTTGTTTAGTTTTTTAATCAAATCATCTTCAAGAAATAGAACTTAGGATCTGATGCTGCAAGATGTTCAGCGGAGCACCTCAGCTCCCATGAGCTTCCATGGGAGCCGAGGGTTCTCGGTGATTTGCACAGCTGGGCTCTAACATTTCTAAGCAAAGGCTTTGGGGGATTTGTCTCCATGACCCTTTCCTGATGGTCTGCCTCAGGGGTTCTCAAACGGGGAGTTGAGACCCCGTAAGAGGTTGCGAGATTATTATGTGGGGGGTCACGAGCTGTCAGCCTCCACACTTGCCAGGGCTGCAGCTGTCAGCCCTGTGCACGGCTGACAGCCAGAGCCCTTCAGAGTTGGGCGGCCAGAGAACAGCGGCTGCTGGCCAGGTGCTCTGAAAGCAGTGCCACCCCCAACAGCAGTGCAGAAGTAAGGGTGGCGTGACATGAGAGAGGGTGGCACGGCATTGGGGGATTGTCACTTTTGGGGGTGGGGGGTCATTTCCAAAAGGGGTCCCAGGAAAGAAAGTTTGAGAAACCCTGGTCTGAGTGGTGTGTCTGCACCCTATACACTGAAACTCGGACACTGTGAGCTAGATCCCCCTCCCCATCCCTTTAGTGTCACTCCTGCAGCACAACGGAGATGTAGAGAGAACCTGACAGGACACTAAGGATCCCCCTTGAGCAGGTGATACAAAGTCAGCATAGCAAGTTCTAGGCTACTTGGTCCTGTCCCTCCTGCCTAGTGGGCATCCCAGGGGCATCCTGGGGCAGGAGGGAGTGTGGCAAGAGTTTACTGCATTGTGGAAATCTAGGCAGGCAGATAGGCCATCAGAGAGATTGAGGCGAAAGCAGAGTGCGGGGAGAGATGAGAATAAACTGCTGTAATGCTTCTGGGCAAGGTCTGAGCGAAGGGGAGGAAAAATTGAGATGGAGCAGATGGAAGGAAGAGGTTAACCAAAGCTTTGCTTTTCTGTCACCTGGCAGAGATGGAAGAGAGAGATTTTAGAGAGTCTTAAAGCTTCTCTCTTGAAGGGTCTCCACTGGTTTCTTTAACTTCTCTCTAGCTTGGTGAGCTTGGAGAATTTTCCTTTCCCTAGTTGTTGTGAGCTGGCTCTATAGGCAGGCGATTTCCTAGGCTCATCCAGCTGGCAAACACAGTAAAGAAGGAGCTTCAATTTAAGAAAAGAATCAAAGTTCTTATGGTACCATTGTTAGCTGGGTAATTGCTTCCTTTCCTCCCTTTCTTTCCTTCACTCCTTTTAAAGCCACAGGCAATTCTTTCTAGGTTCTGAAGCAGCTTCTTTGAGGCTTTTGTTTAAGTCCTTAAAAGAGCCTATCCAAAGAAATAATTGCTGCTTTTATACCTCACAGTCCTAACAAATGTCTTTTGACCTCATTTCAACACTTAGCAGGTTTTATTCGAGCCTTGAAGGGATTTTCACTCTTTTTTTAATTATTATTAATTTTATTATAGAAAGAGCTTGTGCATTTGCTTTTAAAGGTGAATTTAGGTGCATTATTAAGATTCAAGACTGTGCAAAATTTTCAATTAGATCCAAGCACAGGGTTTTGCTGTGAGTGATGAAGTTTGAGTCAGATGAAATAAAATTTTTTTTTGGCTAGAGATATTTGTTGATCCCTGCAAGGTGACTGCCTAATTTGGTTAGAATTAAAATGTATGCTCTTCACAAAATAAATATTGCATCAAATACCTTGTTAAAGGCTGCAACCTCATGCCATTTATGCTGTAATTGGGTCAGCTCTCTGAAGGGTTGAGCATGGGCAGAACATGGGTAGGGGGCTTCCACAGAAAATCAAAGTAATGAAGCATGGGCTCCAACTCTCTAAATCAACAGTGAAACACTGCCCTGTTTTTCAAATGAGATATTAAATTGAGGACCTGACCATTCCTAGTTATTAAAGATCCCGTGCAGGAGTAGAGGTGTTATAACGAGGCTTAGAAGGTTTAGATTTGTATTGGTAAATGTCTGTAAACATCAATTTCACTATATACACACATACTGATGAAAAAATGTTTCCACTGATAATAACCAAAATTTATAGATAGGCAAAGTAAGAAAAATACTGCTTGTTAACGTATTAGCATTGGATTTAAGGATATTTATTTTGTATATTTTGGCATGTGATGCTGACAATTTGTATTTTAATGGCTATAGATCTTTAGCTTTTTAATCTACGCTCATTAAATAATTATTGTCTGACTCCATCTATTGGTTCACATACACACCGATAATTCCCTACAACTATGAAAATTTAAATCGATTACAATTGGGGGGAAAAAAGCTGTAAAATAAACAGTTACATTATCCATCAAAAATTTTTAAAAAATAATTCTGCCAAGCCTAATTATAATTCTAATGTTCTGGTCAAATTCTAACGTAGGCAAGTCTACTTTGTCTCCCTAATTTCCCCCTGTGATTTCCACTGCACAAGGCATTCTTCACTTCTTCTTTAAAGTGTTGTGTAGTGTTGTTCTACCCCATAAGAACAGCTCCTGTGTATGCTGATGGGTTCTAAATCTACAGGACCCTCTGAGAAGAAAGGAGAGACCATGGAGGGCTCAGTGAAAAAGTTTGTCTACTGGGCATTTTGAAAGAGTAAATAGGGTGGGGAGCATTAAAATGAGGAGAGAAAAGAATGCAAAAATACGGTGACGTTATATCAGACAAGGACGTGTTTCTCTGGAATATTGTGCCCAGTTCTGATGGCCACCTTGCCTTAGAAAAAGGAACTGACATTAAAAAGGACAGAAAATGGCCACTAGGATGTTTAAAGGTGTGAATGGATTTTCAGCCTCTGGAACTGGATTCTTTCTAGGGCCTATGCCAGCAGTTACTGCTACAGACCCTAGCAGAGGGCACATGGTGTCAGAAAATTTGCCTTGACAGTGGTCCTAGTGATATGAGACACTTTTATCTGCCACTCCACCAGGGAACCTTCAATCAGCCAGCAAAGCCCCAATATTGGTTAAGAAGGGGTACGACCAGGGCACGGCAGGATGCTCTAATTCAGTGCATGCCTTGAATGACCTGGGCTGGTAGGGGTTCCTGCGTACCTCCTTTTTGAAGGACTTGATGTACTTCTAAATGTTTGTGTTGGCAACTGATACTGCAGGATGAGATCTTTAGAATCCATGTAATAAAAAGGTGAGAACAGAGTGAACTAGCTGCAAACTGGAAACCATGTTTACTCTATCAAATATTAGTACCATAAAGCTCACAACAGCAGATGGGTTTGGAGAGGAAGAGATCAGTTTGAGACCAGCCCTTTGATAACCATCAGTAAACTAATAAACTTAGTCTGGCTGCCTGTCCAGATATTTCCAAGGGTTGTCTTGAATTTTAGGTACTACATCCTGTTCTGTTCCATGCCACTTCTGGAGGTCACAGGGGCATTGAGAAACAAGAGGTCAGCATGAGAGTTAACAACAGAGGGGATATTCTAACTTAGACACAGGGAACATGAAAAATCAGGAGGAACTTCAGTAAAGATATGGAAACCAGTCCAGACCAAAGTTTCAGTCAGTATTCCTGTCTAGAGTTGCCCAAATAATGTATTACAAATCAGCTATTCAACTACTTTTTGCCTCATTTTCTGCCTGTGGCCTGGTCACATTGTATTTTTTCCTGTTCTTTGGTTGGCCTAGTGACATTCTTATCAGAACCTTTAAAAAGCCCCAATTGACTCTGTTTGGATTTAAACTCCAGCTTAAAGTTAAGCATGATGTGCTTAAGTGCTTTTGGGTACAAATTATGGGAGAAGGTGGCCTTACTTTATCAGATGAGCTCCCAGTTAACTCATCCGTGTTACTTACTTATTTGGCCAATTTATGCTTGTGAGCTTCATTGGCTTTTTTTCTTCTCATCCCCAGATAAGTGGCTCCTGAGAGTAAATGCATTGGCAGGACAAAAGGTTCTCAGGAACAATACATTTATTGTTCCAACTTTTTTATTAAGGTTGAGCCAAAATTTTTTTTTTTAAGGAGGGAATTGTTTTCCTGCCATAACACCTTCTCAGAGAAACACTATTGCTAAACAAAGACACATCAGAAGACACTTTTCATTAAATTGATATATGGGAGGAGAAAATGGAGCTCTGCCAATTTACACCAATGGAAAATTTGACCCTAGATGATTGTGTGTGTGAGGTGGACTTCTTTATTTCTAGGTGAGGGACGGGTTTTTTAGTTTTTAGATAGGCATTCTTTTTGCATGCTTCTCCAACCAGCAAATGTCAAACCACCTTTACATTTAAAGCATGTCTACACGGAGACACTCAAGAAAATAAATCTGAATTAACTGAAGATGTGAATTTAAAATGGATTAAACCTCTGGGGGCACTCTCATGCAGAATGAAAGGGCCATAATTCAGAGATTGTCCACACAGTGGTTTAATGCAGTTTAACTAACCCACTTTAAATTCATACTTTTAGTTAATTTAATTAATTCAGATTAACTTTCCTGAGAATCCCTATGTAGACAAGACCTTAGACAGCACAGT
Source organism: Mesoclemmys tuberculata (assembly GCA_007922155.1). Classification (NCBI taxonomy): domain Eukaryota; kingdom Metazoa; phylum Chordata; order Testudines; family Chelidae; genus Mesoclemmys; species Mesoclemmys tuberculata. Next base: position 12,777,404 of record ML675644.1, on the reverse strand, counting down.
TTGTTCTCCTTGCAAAAACAATAGGCAATTCATTTTTTTTAAAAAAGTCTGAAGTAAAATTATATCTTTGGTTGAGAGGTGCATGGGAGATGGAGGGAGAGTTAATGAAAAATACCAGACCAAGCCCTGAAAATAATCTTCAGACCCACAGGCATGGCTGATGCAGACAGACCTGGGAACATACATGAAACCATTGCACTGGAGCACTGCTATACGTGTTGTTATGAAATCATATTCACCATTTGGGCCTCTTCCCCTGCCTGAGTGTCCCTCCACAAATAAATGACATCTTCTCTCGGCCAGCCTTGTCCCCAGACCCTCCTGCTTTTTCACAGAGTGAGACCATACTATGTTCACCGGCCTCTCTATCCCCTCCATTTCAATCCACTTTGGAAATCCCTGCCAAGAGATCCTTGCCTTTCTGCCACCATTGCCTGTTAACAACAGATGTCCTCTCTTCTCTCACTACTCTGTATCCCTGCAGATTGCAAAATCAGTGGCTACAAGATGGGCCCTAGTCTCAGAAATAGTCCTGTGGGTTCTAAAAGTGAGCCTGCCAGGGCTGGCTAAACTCACTGGTGCTATGTTTCACAGTCAACAGTCAAATTAGGAGCCTCCTGTCCATTGCCTGTACCAGATAAGCCAGGTGACAGCCTCCTTCTCTGGATAAGCCAATGGCAGTTGTTCTGAGCGTGTTCCACTGGAAGTCTCTATTGGCACATCTTACATTATGTTCATTGCCACATTTTCTGTGTCTTTCCCTTAAGCACTGACCCAGAAATCCAAACTCCCAAGAAGATGTCCCAGTACCAATATATTAGGTACTTTGTGTAGGTGTAATGGTGGCTGCCGATTATCATCAGTGGCTAGTTAGTATCCTTGGCGGGTGGAACATTTCTAGCAAAAGCCACCATTCCTCACCGTAACCCCATCTATCTTCTTCAGAAGAGCACAGTATTCCTACCTTGTGCTTCTTGCATTGTTCTGAACAGCCTTTCAAATTGACAGGTCATCATCATTCGCCATTATAGCAAGGTAGTTTACTGCTCATGCCATCATATAGTAATAAATCTCTACCTCCTTCTCCTCTCACCCATGCCTCCTCTTCAAACTGCCCCTACCCCTGGAGTGCCGGAGAAAAAAGATGGAGTTATGCACCATGGTCTGAATTCAGCAGAGAAGCCCAGGGCTGAATGGGATCAAAAGTGGACTCTTCTCCTTGCTAGAGGAAGCATCTCTGTTGGTTGAGGCATCCTGGGAATCGAGAGGAGAGTGTATTGCACTGTGGCTGCCTGCGCTGTTCCCATTCACTCATTAGAGGACTTCATTCTCCAGAGATGTCACCAAGTCCCAAGACCACCCCCATCAACCTCTGCAGGTCACTAGTCAAGATGCAGTGTGAACATCCAGGCTTGATTTGAAGCCCAGGCTCTGAGACTCCATGAATGGGGAAGATCCCAGAGCCTGGACTCCAGCCCGAGCCTAGATACCAACACTGCAATTTTATAGCCCCAGAGCCGAAGCCCTCTGCGCCTGAGTCAGCTGGCATGGGTCAGCCATGGGTGTTTTATTGCAGCGTAGACCAGGGGTCGGCAACCCACGGCTCCGGAGCCACATGCGGCTCTTTAGCCGCGGTAGGTTGCCGACCCCTGGTGTAGACATACACTCAGTGTCCCCTTCTGATTCCTTGGTTTTGACCCTGTGACCTGCACTCTCTGTCCTGGTTTGTTTCTTTTTTGTCCCTCATGCTTTCTTAAATTCTGAGCCTCGTTGCCACTCCCTCATCTGAGGGGATAGATCTTCTATTGTTTTGGTCAGCCCTGCCCACCGTCTCAGGGTTGACATAGGCTGGCACTTGAAAAATGGATTGTGTCTACTTTCCTGGGTCGCTGTGCTTCCGCTTCACCTACAGCTCAGTTGTCTCAAGTTTTTTCCCTGCAACCCCAGAAAGGCAAGTGACATGATTCACAAGAGGTGTATGTGTGAGATGCAGAGCAAGCTTTGCAATATATTAATTTCTGAGATTGTAGAAAAGTGTTTGTACAGTAGCAAAGAGGAAATGCTTCATCTTTTCCATCTGGTCTTTTACGCTGTGCCGTACACGCACTGGAATTCTAATATCACCTCCATTGTGACTTGGGAAACAGGCATCCTGGGTTTTTTTCTGAATGTATCATTTGGTTTCCTCCTGATGGATGTTCACCTGTAGCCACAAATAGCCTGGAGGGGCCTCTTGTGTACAATAGAGGACTAGTGTTAAAATTCAACCACCTAACACAGTGGAGGGTTGGGACAAATTCCCTGCTTCTGGTGGAGTTTTCTCTTCCAATATCCTTCTCACTACCCCACTAAATAATCCCTCCCAGAGATTACTCATTATATAGACATTTTAAATAGTTTGGGACAGGGACCATCTTTTTATTATGTGTGTGTAAAGCACCTAGCACAATAGAGACCCGATGCCTGATTAGGGCTAGATCTGGGTGCTAGTGCAATACAGATAAATAACCACAGATCTCTGGAACCCATATGAATAACTTGCGATGAGCAAGTTTGGGCATTAGAATGCAACACATTTCTCCAAGTAACATTATTTTAAAAAGTGTCCCTGGATCTGAATTCACTTCCCTACATGGCATTCTCTCTCTCTCCCCCTCTCTCTCTCTCTCTCACACACACGCTGTTCAAATCACACAGGTCAATCACTGTGATATGCTATTAGTAAAGTCAAGAAATTTGTCATGAAAAAGGTGTAAACATTTCTAGAAAAATATGCTTAGTATGAGGTCGTTTGCCAAAGGAGTTATTCTCCCCCCATGGTTATGAAAAATGGTTTGTATAAATGGGAAAACAATGTAATATATTCTCAAGTCCATTGCCCGGCTCCATAGTCACACACATAGGCTTCCTCCACGTTTTGAAATTTGCAACAGCCAAGGGAACATTTTGATTAGAGCCCCTCGTTAAAATAGAAGCAGCATATCATTGCCTGCTTGCATTCCACCTTGGGCTAGAATAGCAAGACTCACAAGCTAAGCTGGGTCAACCCTCCTTTTTTGGAAGCCTCAACTAGGAGGCTTCCAAGAAAAACTCAGCTGCTGGTGTTGGTAGTTCAATAGATGGCACTCTTCCCCCTGAATCATTTCTGAGCTAGTGCCCCAACTTAATGTTAGGAGCTTTGTGCCGTCAGAAATGCTTTCTTTTGGATGAGACTTAAAACCGAGCCCCAGTGAGACTTCATGGCAGTTTTTGCAGGAGTGATGTTGATAGCTATAGGTTATACTACATTTACTACGTTCTGTCACCTTAAATTTCCCCTTGCAGTTTCAGTGGGATATGACATTTTACTTCACTTCCTCCACTAAAACTATCCAGTAATGTTATTGTATACTATTGAACGTAACCATGATCTACCCCAGAGATGGCTGCACTTTTGCAATACGGAAGTTATTCCTGAAAGATGATGGGGATCATGTGGATTGAAGAGCACTCTATAAACGTTAGATAGCATTTTTCTGATTATCCTTTTCCTGAAGTATTCCCACTGTACATTATTTTAGGAAAACTTTTCAATAACTTTAGGCGACACAAAACTGCTTCTCCTTTGAGGTCTCCTACATTCAGAACAACTGTTCCTTATTTTGGAGCTAAGATGAGTAAGTAATTGAAGGCAAATTTTTTTATACTTGGTTATTTATTCCGACTGGAATATTATATTATTATTTATATTACTAACAGAGCCGTGCCAAGGACAGAAATGCCATTTTACACAGGATTTCAAGATTTCAGCATTTTTATTTACCTTACATTCTGGTTAGGAATGAAAAACAAAAATTTTGAAATTCTCCAGGAAAGGAATTCTGGAAAAAATTCATTGCAGGTCTATCAAAACATTGCATTTCGATTGTTTTTCTTTTTTAAGTTTTAAATTAGATTTGAATCTATAATATAAAACAAAACAGTCAAAAAATTCAAAACCAAGTCAAAAAATTATATTCCGAGGATGTCAAAATGCCCTATTTTGACATGGTTGAAATGTTTTTTTCCCCTGTGAAACTAAAATTTGGCAAAATCGGCAGTTTCACAAAGCATTTCAGCTTTGATGAAACTGCATTCTCCAACAGAAAATGGTTCTGTCTGAGTTTTCCCAACCATCTCTAATTACTAGTAATAACATTTACATAGCCCCTTTCATCCCAAAGGATCTCACAGCCTTTCACAGATTGGAAATAAAAGGATAACTTCATCCACCATTTGAAACTCAGCCCCCCTTGCCCCCCCCCCCCCCACTTTCGCCTTGGAATTGTGCCGCAAGCTCAGCCCTGTCAACACTACAAGGGAATTGGAACTGAAAGGTAGCGTCATGTGAAACATCCAGAGAGGTCTTGGTAAGCAGAGTATAAGTAGGCAAAGCGGAGTTTGCACAGGATACTGGGGCTATTTCTACAAACTCTTACAGAACATGACCAAAGATCTTTAGGAAGCATGAGTGGGTAGGTCCTTGGTTTCAAGCACTATCTGAAGGTTGGAAAAGATTTTAGAGAGTGCAAATTCTCTTTAGGAGTGGATAATACTCTTGGAGTACATTAAGCAGCTACATCCAGACATGAATCCCTAACACACAGCAGTTGCTGCTTCTTGCCTGAAAGAGCCCTCCATGTACACTGTCGTTCATCTGTCACAGAAAAAGCTGCATTCTCTCAGCATATGCACAAGGTGCCCAGCCATTTGATGGCACTATCATCAGCCAGAGGGAGAACTGGTAGTTCACCATCGAACAGAAGTCAGTGAGCACTCATCAAGGATATGTGACGTAGTCTGAAGTTGACGACAGCTGCATAGCGCGTCATTAGAAAAGCCCCATTTAAAGAGATTGGTCGCACAGTTGCCCTGTCCTGGTCAAAACCGGTTCAGAGATGACCAAAGGTGCCATGGTAGATCAGAACATGGTTGGGTCACTGATGAAAGAGTGATTAACAACTGCCATTGCTGACCATGCGTTGCACCAAGCAGATTCTGCTATCATGTTCTGTGGTGGCATAAATGACCACAAAGCATGTTTAGAACAGTGTTTCTCAACCTTTTTGATACCAGGGACGGGCTTCCTATACTGTGTCAGGGAGATCTCAGACTTCCTATACTGTGTCAGGGAGATCTCAGGAACTAGTGCCAGTCCATGTACTGGGCCTTGAGAAACACTGGTCTTGAAGATAGAGAAGCTAGCGGGTGGATGAAGAGGTCTGCGTACAAAGCCAGGTTGCTGGTCTCATGGATCTTGGCCAGCAGCATGAGAGAAGTTTTCTCATGGCAAATATGAAGCGGTACTATGTTATTAAGTATTGAATAAATGCAACCAGGTCTGGCAAGTGACATGTTCAGATGGGAGGCTGGAAGTTCATTTAATAAGACATCCTATTCTTGATTTCCTGAGTGTGCCTAGATATTGCAGCACAAGTGGACCACAGAGCTAAGGAAGGGTGTTTACTCCAGACCAAGTGACTACTAAGATTAGGTGAATCAATTTAGCTGAGATAAGAAGTTCCTCCAATCTTTTCCCAATACTCAAAACCAAGCCTCTGATAATGGTTTAGATCAGTGGTTCTCATGTTTTTCCATCCTCCTCCTGGCATGTTACAGTGGGAAAAGTTTCAGGAGTTCCTCTTTCAACTCCCCATCCCTGTTCTACTGAGGTCAGATTTAGAGCTTTAACATGACCTTTTGATGTTTAATATCCTTCTTCCTTGACAGTAAGACTGTAATCATTGGAGTTGAATCTGACACGCAGTGTCTGTCTGGTTAAATCTAACACTCACTGCAAACACCTCATTAAAGGAAGGAGAATGTCTTTGAAACCAGACATGGCTTCAGGTTTGATTGTGCCAAAATCCTAGAAGCTGTTCTTGCAGTGGTGGAAATATTGCCATACCAGGTCCACCACCTTGAGCTGCATGTGGATGAAAACAGGCCCTTTCTGAAACCCCTGCTTTAGTGGCAGGTTCAACTGAAATGTTTTGAATCTGAACCTCACAGAATTCAGAGGTCGGAATATTCAAATGTGAGGTTCTGCTTCGCTCCCATCTCCAGACTAAAAAGGGGCCTGAACATATTTGTGATGTCTGAAGCCATCTTTCCCCCATCCGCCCCCCCTCCGCCACCCATAGAGCAGTGTACACATACTGTCACACACACACCATCAGCGCAGCTGCAAGTTCAATATAGCTTGAGTCTCCAACTCAGTTAGATAAGAATTAGAGAAGTTCATAGAGGACAGGTCAATCTTGCACTGGCTATTAGCCAGGATGGTCAGGGATACAACCCCATGCTTTGGGTGTGCCTCGGCTGTGATTGCCAAAAGCTGGGCCTGGATGACAGATCACTCCATGATTGCCTGTTCTGTTTATTACCTCTGAAGCACCAGGCATTGGCCACTGTCAGAAGACAGGATACTGGGTTACATGGACTATTGGTCTGACCCAGTATGGCCATTCTTATGTACGAAATCAAATGAGTCACCTGCTAGACATTTCACTAGCATATGCACCACAACACTAGAACTTCTGCTGAATCTATAACTACCATATTAAATGTGCAAGCTTTGCCACCATAGCGATGGAACAGGAATTGCTTAGCGCTGAGACATGGGTCCCAGGCACCGAATCAAACTAATTTTTAAATTTCTTTTACGACTCCTCTTCTACCTTCTTCCTCATCCTCATCACCAACTTCCTTGACACTTTCCATGTAACTGTCAAAGAGCCCAGATAAAGAGTGAAATATTTAAAATGCTGTATCCAAGTTTATTAGTCTTTCTTGAAGTGTTGTATTTATTTAATTAAGTCATTTATTTTTGTAATATGGAATTAAAACCAGTATTCCCCTTTCCCTAAAACTGACCCAGCCACTTACAGGATTCCGAATGATATCATGTAGGAAGTATGTCCAATTGGAGCTCTTGGCTTGGGCTTTTTTTAATCTTTGGCATCAGTTAGAGGTATTTTTCCTATTTTTAGGTGGAAAGGACATTATTCCTAAAGGTCCCTTTGGCCCATCTAAAAAAACCTGTAAAAAACCTTGTTATAGAGAATTGTCATCTGCCCCCAATTTTGGATTCATAAATTTCAAGGCCAGAAGGGACCATTAGCATTATCTAGTCTGACCTCCTGGTCATAGAATGTCCTCAAAATCATTCCCAGAGCAGATCTTTTAGAAAACACCCAATCTTGATAAAAAAGATTATCAGTGACAGAGAACCCACCATGAACCATGGCAAATGGTTCCAATGGTTAACTATTCTCCCACAATTTCTGCAATTTGACAGTATAGTCCTGATCTGGACAACGCTGTCCAGACTGAAGCATGAGAAACATGCAGAAGATGGTCTAAAGTGAGATCTGGGAATTATTAACTGACAAGAAAGCCCAAAAGCTTGTAAAGCTTGTTTACAGCTGCAGAATAGGAAACCTAGGTGTATTGTTAGAGGGCTACAACAGTGACTGTAAATTCTAGGAAATTCGATACCAAAATATAAAAAGTAAAATAAAATTAGAAGGAATTTAGAGAAGAGTAACCAAAAACAGTATGAAGCCAGCATGGCTTATTTTAAAGGCAAGCTTACAAATTTCAAAATGCATAACCAGGATAGAAAATCAAGATAAAAATCAGGGTCCAAAGGCACTTAAGTCAGTAAAGTCCTTCCATTGACTGCAATGGGCTCTGAATCAGGTCTCATAGAGGTGTTTGATACCATCTGTTTGAAGGAAAAGAAAAGGAATTGCTTAGGTTCAAGAAGGTGTTAATTAACTCCCAAAAGGGGCTGAACCTTCACCAAGAAAAATGTAGGCTGAATATCAGGAAACATTTGCTAATGGTGAGATCTATTAGGCTGTGAAAAGTCTCCCCAGGAGACATATAGGAAGCCCTGTTGTTTCAGTCATTTAATCATCTGTGAATACCCTATAGAGAACACTCTTATACTGGCCAGGAGATGAATAAAATAACCTTATAAATCATCTTTTTCTAATTGCAATTCTAGAATAAAATTCATTTGGGGGTATAGTCAGTATTGGTCTGAAAAGAAAAATCAATGTTCTGTTGCACTGTGGAGCTGGTAGTTGACTCGGTGCCCAGTGTGAGACATCCTCAGGGGGGCTTGATTTTCAGAAAGTGGCAAGGACCCACCCTCTGAAAGTCAGGCCCCTCTAAGATGTCTCCTATCAACCACGCATAAACCGAAATACCCAAGATAACGAGTCACTTCTGAAAATCTTGGCCAGGGACTCCTGGAAGAAAGGCCTGCTATGTCATAACACTATCAAGGTAGGTCAGTGCTGTTTCTTACTTTGAACATGTTACTTTAAGGGAAAGGTCTATGCTCAAGGTCTAATGAAAAACATGAGTTTTTCCCCTTCTAGCTATATAGATTAATCTATTTCATTTGCAAAAAGAAAAAAAAATTTCTCCCCTTCAAATACTCAGAAGAGATTACATTATTACAATCATGAATTGGCATCAATCCCAGAGTAAAGAGACAAAGAGACCTAAGTCTTTTGTTAAGCACACACACCAGGCAGTCAGCATAAGCAGTTGATATGTTAGGCAAAGTGAAAGTCTATTAATCAGTTAATTAGAAAAGGTGACACTAACACCTCCTGGCAAAAAGCACAAAAGCACACTTTTATCTGTACATAACAAACAAAGTGAGAGAGAAAAAAATCTGATTTGGAGGGAATAATATAGAAAAGAAAACTTTTCACAGGAGGGATGTTATATGGGGTCTCAAAGAATTACTAGGATGGAATGCAGAAGCTTTTAACAGCCCGCAGCAACATTACACAGTAGCTTAGGACGAGAACTGGATAAGTATAGCTGAAAAGTGAAATACGCATTGTTAGTATTTGTACTGTTGTAGTGCTAGGGGCCCTAGACCAGGATCCCATTGTGCTGTACAAACATAGAACAAAAAGACGGTCCCTGCCCAAGGAGCTTACAATCTAAATGTCAGTTTCATAGTCAACATAATCATCTACATGATCAGAAACTGAGTAAAACAGCTATGAAGAAAGCAGATCTTGGAGCAAAATCTTCTAGTGAGATATTTGAATAACTGCATTCTAATAAGAGAGCTTAATATGTGGCTATACTTTCTTTTGACCCTTATTTTCTCACAGACAAAATAATTCTTTGGAGGAGCTAAATTAAGGGGGCCAGATTCTCATGTCAATTATTTCAGAGTAACTGTTTTTAAATTAATGGCATCACTCTTAGTTTTCTCTGATTAACTGACAGCAGAATGTCTGTCCCTATAGAATGCATCTTCCCAGAGCCTGCTGGTAAGCAGATCTCACACTGCTGCTGATGCTAGGGGAAGACAGGAGAGTTAGATGCTCTCGAACTTGGTCTTCCATCTGCACAGGGCCTCAGTGAGTCACCATGTTTGGAAACCTGGTGCCTTGAACTTGACTCCAATCTTCTGGAAACTAACCCTGGTTTTTAAATCAGAAATTTATGGGACAGACCCATAGGTCTCTTGCAGATGCTTGCAGGGCTATTAAACAAGCTTGTCCTCAGCTAGTGTAAACTGTTGTAACTTCCAACAGAAGATCTGCTGAGGATCTGCCCCCATGAATTTAGTTTGGATACCCCAACATTGCACTGAAAGGCTTTTCCAAAGGGGACAGAAATTCAAAGCACGAGAGAATGATTTTTATTTATTTTTTTTTGGTCAAAGGATTTTTTAAAATAAAATTATACATTTTGTGAAAACCCAAATAATTTATGAATGTTTTCAAATGCACGAATTCGTCAAGCTAGAATGGAAATGGCTGCCATTCCAGGCTAGGCATATAAAATAGGTTATTCCAAGTACATTTCCTTGTGGCCAGGAGCATGTACACATTCTCCAATAAACACTGTGGCTTTTAGCCTCTGCAGCTAGTCCGAATACTATGTGGAGGCTTGGGGTATGAGTTTTTTCATGAGTGTATGTATCTGAGCCCTAAACTGAGCCACAAATTTAAAAGTAGGGGCAGAGCCATCTTAAATCCCATTTTATAGCTCTCCAAACCACATCTGAACCACAGCGTGTGTGTGTGGCATTTAAGAACAAATTGTCTGAGCGCAGTATAAATGGTCGCAATAGCGAACGCGGAATGCGAGCAACCAAAGTTACCAGAGTTTCCACCCGCATATTTGTGGCTGATGTTGTGTAAACTTTGAGGTACGTATATTTGTTAACTTGAATTCCATGTATATTGTGGGCAATGAGTGGGTAATGTTTAAACCAAAATTTTATTGTGAAGATATTTCATGTGTGCGTGTGTCTGTGTATGCGGAATGCTAGTCAAATAAAATAGTGGGAATTTCCAAGACAAATAAAGTTCTGATTTTTAAGCAGTCTTTAATCAGGGTTTCCATTACCCTGAAAGCAAAAGTTTCTCTTGTTTTTTGTTTTTATTTCTCCAATTTATTTTCTTAGTTGATCTTTATCTTTCAAGTGCATCGCTTTTAAAAGCTGCCATTTATTTTACACTTATGTACATGGTTGTTCCTGACTTCCTGATGCAAATTGAAATCCTATATAATGCTTCTTCAGCAAATCAGGTCCATGTTTATCCTTGCGAAAGAGTGGTTTCAGTTCAGCTTTCAGGTTTAAGAAAAAAAAAAGTTTGCCAAAAAAAAAAAAAAAAGAGTCCCAGATTTGACATTTTATTTATTACTAATTTAGTGGATAATGCCAAAAATATATTCCAGTGAATGTCATCATCCTACCACCAGCCACCCCCTTTTTGTAGGTTTCAGACCACGCCTTGTCAGTTTCATGCCAAGAAGCAGAGTGAAACTCAAAACTGGAGGAGTGAAAAGATCAGGGTCAGAATAGTTTGCATTTAGCTACACCTAAGCATCTGCAAACACTAAGTGCTTTAGAAAGTGAGCTAATTCTCATAAGACTTCCTTCGTGAAGTATGACTCTTATTAGGATTTACAATAAACCAGCACAGGAAAGCTGCAGTGGGAGCCAGGGCCCATTGTGCTAGACACTGTACAATAACTCATAGGAAAACCACAGCCCTTGTCCTGAAGAGCTTTAAGTCCAGGAAAGTGTGCGTAAGCATTAATAGCCACCTAGTCCTATCAGAGGTGCCATTATGTGCACACTGTGGCCACTCAAAATGTCATGGAGGCATCAGTGACAGAATTCAGCCCTTTCCATGTGTGCTAAAGGAGAATTTCTGTTAGCCAACACACACAGTTGAGCAGCTTTGATTACATCACTGGGGCCATATACACATTAGCTAATTCAGTCTCCTATTGTTATACCCATTTTACTGATGGATAAATTGAGGAACAGAGAAGTTGAGTGATTTGCACAAGGTCACAGAGCCAGTGGCAGACGTGGGAGGTAGAAGCCAGGAGTCCTGACTAACAATCTATCATGCCCTTTTATCTAATCATTGCCCAACAATTCCTGTCAGATTTCATACCTGTGTTCCTAATATAGTATTCATACTAGCAATCATTTTACATATAGTTTTCATAGTAGTTAACTTATTACTAAGATTGGTTGGAAAAATCTTTACCATTTTGTCAAACTTTTTTTTCCCCACTTAATTAAAATTTCAACAAAAAATTCAATCAAACTTCAAATTTCCAAATTTGGAAAAATTTGACACACGTTCTAGTTACTATCATAGGTTGAGTACACATTCTTGTGTATTTCACCATCATATGGCAAAAAGAGTAACTAAGTGGTGGTAAACTTTATGTACAAATCGGAGCTGTGTTTGACCGCCAGCGCCATTCTTACATCCCACTGATTCCTCTTAAACCCCACAGCCCCATTATTCCAGCGGACGTTTGGAGTGTACAAGGAATCCAGCAGTAAGACCAGAAGAGGCCTTCCAACATTATGTACTCGACTACAGTGCATGGGACCTTGAAAGTCACAACATGGTACATGTTATCATGGAACAATGCATGTGGACAGAGAAGAGGCAGAGCTCTAATGCCTTCTTATTACGTGACAAGGCTGTGTATGAACTATATTCTAATATAAACACTCATACACTTCTAGAAAAGCACTGACACTTCTCCTGAGATCAAGAGCTGACTTGATGCCATACGTCTAGTTTTACATGTCCTGTTGTAAAAAGACCTTTGCTGAGTTCTTTCTTGCTTGTATTTCCTGCCTCATCATCCAGGCAATTATTTCTGTTTCCTGCTTGGTGCAAATGTAGAGCCAGATTTTCAAAAAGAACTTAAGGACAAATTTTCAAGTGCTCGGCACTCACTACTGGGGACAGATTTTCAAAAGATCGGAGCTCCCATTTAGGCACCTCAATAAATGTAGGAAATAAGGTGTTTTGAAAATGTGGGCCTTAGTATACGAACCTTTAATTTAATCATACAAAGTGATTCTTGCAATACAGAGGGCAAATAGGCAATTTCTTTTTTTCCCCATGATTGTCCATGATATTATTAACTTCCTGTCCTAAACTGCTCTATGGCTGTGCTCTGTTTGACTCAGAAGCCACTATATGCCACGCAGAGGTGGCTACATTTCAGTGATGGAAGAAATGAGGCATATGGATGTAGAGGATATTGGTGGAGATACTTTGGGGTCTTTCCAGATGGAAGGCGTTAGGTGTCAGTGATATTCAACTGTTATATCCAGTGACTTTGTTAATTAAGGCACTGCTTTAAGTCATCAGAGTCAATGGAAACACAGCCGGTGGGAAGTATATTCCAAGCTTGCTGACATTAAGTAAGTCTCCACTTTGGGCAAACCAATGTGGTTCATAACTGCTGAAAGCCAAGTGAGACACTACTGGATCCTGACACTGAGGGGTGCTGGAGTCGTACATGTCCTGACCCTCAGATCGTGTGGGACAAAATAACACATTAATTTAATTTCTATCCCTTCCCTTTTAAAAAAAAACTTTTCTAGGAATTCTCCCTTTGCAATGAGCCTTCGACCTAACCTCCATTTCTTCTAATACTGTCTGACATCTTGCCCATCATATGCTGACAGTATGTGTCTTCAGTGAAAAGCAAACTAACATTGGCCCTAATGAGGCCCATAGACAAGTGACTTAGAGGAAGAAAGAAAGAGAAACCCCAACCATGCTGGCTGTTCCCAGTGATCTGTTGCTCCAGCAACTGAAAGCTAAACAATGGTGTATAGAAGACGGAGCCACTTTAAACTCTGAGTCCAGTTGCCACAGTAACTGGAATTTTAAAAGTAAGTCAGTGAATAGAGTTTTCTTTCCTTTATAGAAAAACCAGTTTTTCTTCTGGATATTTTGCTGAGTCACTAATTTAGTCACTAATTTAGGAACTTTACTGATATATTCTACTGTAGGGAGGGGGAAATAAAGAATCTTGGGCAATGGTGTTATCTCTCAGCAGACACAAATAGCCAAATTGCTTTGCTCCTCGCTTTACTGGAGGAAATGCCAGAGCAGAAAACACTGCTTCCATATGCCACATGGACACCAAATGTTTGCACACCCAGCTCCTTTGCAGGCAGCTTTTGGAGGGATCATCTTCTTCCTTTCATTCTTCATGCCTTTCCCTCCGTCAGCTGTTCCTGCCTAGTAGCCCCTCTGTCCTGCAAACTGCTTCTTGGGATGAAGGTCATTTCCCAGGCTTTGAATGGGAGGGCTGGTGTTGGAATTTGGGCGTCAGCCACCCGTAAGCAAAGCCCGTTCATATCGTCACTTCCATCCAATGCCCTTGTTCCAGTAGCTCTGTCGTTCTGGATCTTCCGTTTACGGCTGAGCTCCCATCACTGAGGTGTTGGAAACCTGGGTCTACCTTTTGTGACAAAGGTTATTTAACCTTAAATTAACAACTTGCCCCAAATCCTCAAATCTAATTAAATGGAACAAGCGGCTGTAAATAATAGCAGCTGTCAGGCAAGAGCTATTGTGTGTGGCTATTAACAGCATGAGATGCCCACATTTGGAAATTAGAGGCAAAGGAAAGTTTCAGAGTCTAGCGCTGTGATTGGCTGGACCGTGTGTTAAGGTTCTCTGGCATTCTGAGCCCATGCTGAAACGTGTCATAGGAGACATTTAAAGGGGCATGTCTTTTTTTACGAAGTGTTGACCCATGGGGGGATGGAAAGGGGTAAATCACAACATACTTGAAGTCACTGCCACAGCTGAGATGATGAAGAATGAATCTGAGAGGCAATGCAGTGCGTTTCTCCAACACTGTCCTCTGTGCATGGAACACTCTTCCCTGAACTGATCCACAGAACTATAGAGCTCCTGCTAATGAGCCGCTTCTATGGTGCCTTCAGGGAATAAGTGATTCAGTCTGCTATGTATTAATTCTGCTGTTTTTATCTAACACAGAAAATTCCTTACTCCATCATGCCATGCACTAGCCTCTGCTTGGTAGCCACCAGTTGTGTCACATCTTGGAATTCATTTGTAAGCTCAACAGGGCAGGGATCACGTCATAATCTGTATTGGAAGGTGCTTAGCAGACTTTTGGCTAATAATAATGCAATAAAGGAACAGAGAGTTATACCGAAAGGGGCACTGCTATGTCCTAGAGCCACTGCATCTGGTTCACCAACCTGAAAAGCAATGCCAATAACATTGGCCCATACATCCCTCTGTCTTAGGTAGTTTGCAGCAGTTTAATTTTACACATCTATTTTTCCATGTGTCTAGGTAATCAAAATGTGCTCGTTACTGGATATAGGGAGCTACACCAGACAATGCAGGAGCAAATGGAGAGGGAAGCCACGCAACAAGGTGTGAGTAGATTCCCCCTGCACCTCAACAATGTTATGAAATATGAAGAAAAGGCACAATGCTCGCAGTCATCAGAGAAGTAACCTTTTTTCCATCCCATTCCGTTTCAAAAGGAGCGAACACACTCCAAACTTGGTTACAGCCAGGCCAGCAGCTTTGTATCCAAAGGGCAGTCCAGGGGCCAAATGTAGCAAAGAGAATCCTGAAATGCACCATCAAACTGCACACAGGACAAAGCTGAATTACCAGCAATTGTTATTCAACTAGCAGGAAACACAAAATGAGAGCGTACAGGCAAACGTGTCAGTGCATTGATTTGTGGTTAAAATTTGTATACTTTTCTTTGAAAATTAAGTGCCGCCCTTAGCCTCTCAGACCGTTGCCAGTGTTACACCATCCTAGCTGAATCCAACTGGCAAAACTGGGATCATGAGCAACGTCTCATAATCAAATATAGGGAGAGGGTCTCTAATCAGCACCCATTAATAGGGCTACCATATGTTGGCAAAGCTCCTAGGGCAGCATTGAGCACTGTGGTACTAGCTCCCCAGACTAGCTAACTGAAGAACGTTGTGTCGAATGCGGTTTAATCCAAGTTAGGGTCAAGCCCTCTATTTTGCAGTTTGATTGTAATACTTGATTTTTATTCTGTGCAAGATCAGAGGCCTGATGAAACCTCGTGTTGCCAACATGAAAGGAGAAGGAAATTTAGTTAATCCCAACGAAAATGAAGGCCACTTAGTTGTCCTCATCCGCACCAAAGAGAGATAATACAAACCACACAGTATTATATTGGGTTCTCTCAGAACAGTAAATTCCCTGCTGTCCTCAGATGGTTAAAACATGCAGCTTTAGTGGATCGCATAAGGAATAGCAATTACACACCCTTCACCTCTTGCCAGCTTGGGTTTTTTGTTTTTTTTTTGGTTTTTTCCTCCCCTAAATCTTTCAACTGTTTTTCCAGTAGCACTTTTGGGTGAAGATGATCCTGCCAGCCTTGAAAGAAGAGGGATAGTGGGGCGAGAGAGAAAGGGGAAGGAAGTTTGCAAGCTGCCTCTCTGTCAAAAGAGAGAAAAGAGTTTCCCAGAGCGTCTGATCTGTCTTTACTGCAGCCGTGTTAAAAGGAGCAGGTGTTGTACTGAGTTAATTTGTCTGGGAGGAGACCTGTGCAGCCCCACTGAGAAAAAGCGCTTTGTCTGCTGACACAAAGCCATCCCCGTCTCAATGTTTCTCTTGATGTCTTCTCTCCCCTGCTCTTCAACTTCTTCTAATTGACCAGCTAACATCTCCTGACAAGCGCTTCTGTTGGCATGAAGCAGCACCTCTCACAACAGCTGTCTCAAGGACACATATGCCCTCCCCATCTTCCTCTTTTTTTGTCCACAGCGTGTGTCTCTGTAAGGCCAAGGCTGTTCTTGAATACTCCAGCGGCACAGCTGCATCTGCGAATGGTCTAATTCCAAAGCACTCAGTGACAGGGTTGGAGACAGAGAGGTGCGGGAGGGTGGGGTGTGCTCACGGAAGTATCTGGCTTGGGAAACCGTGTAAATGTTGCTCTAAATATTCCTTTGTGGAGGCTGCAGACCCAAGAGCCACATCAAAGCTGAGTGCTCCTCTGATGTTTGCTTTGAATGATGGGGGTTTCCGTGGGGGGTGGAGGCATCTCCTCTGTCATTTCATTCAGATGTGCAGTGTCTGCACAGACTGGGCCCGAGTTGTACATCAGTTAAAATCTCGATCTGACAAGCCACAAACCAAGCCTGACGACAACCAGAAAAAGTGTTTTCACTGATCTATTATGTGGACAGATGGTCTAGGGGAAACGTGCAAAAGGGGCAGTCTGGAAAATGTCTTCTCTTCAGAACCGGAACCAATAGAGGACAGGTGTCAGCAGTACCAGCTTCCCTTTCCTACCACCCGCACACAAACTCCTGCCAATGTACCGCAAGCCCTTCCCACGTGACCACTAGCAATCCCACCAGTGTACATCAGCACCTCAGGCCAGGTTCACAAACCCTCCTTGTTTGCTTTAGGCCCACATTTTTTTCCCAAAATGTTTAGTTAGGAGTTTTTAGGCCTCTTTGTGGCCTTTCTTCTTCCTAATGTCTGCTTCTTCCACTCTCCTACTCATGTCAGTCAATCAGGGAACAGAAACAGATGCCATGTGATATCAGCAAGCAATGACAACCCTTGAATAGCGCATTCCGAATATCTACCACTGGGAGAAATACTTGCCTCTGGCTGAAATGTGTTTGCAAAAACAATTGAATTCAACCGTCGGGAATGATAAAGCACTTTGGTAAATGGTTCGCAATGAATAATTCGATATGCTCAAGTAAGATATGCTCAGGCTTCCATTGCACCTACACAGAGGATTAGAGGGAAATCTGGTACAAGGACATTGGCGCGGCTCCACCAGTGGAAACAAAAGTGGAAGCCCGAATGTGGACTGGCCCCTGCTCGGGTTAGTTCTATAGCACTCAGCCATGAAAAGGCCAGACTAGTTTGCTGGTACCTTAGCCATCACTAGCAGTGAAAGCGCTGGTGTTATAGCAACAGAGGGATGGTTTCCTAAAAACCTCCACATGGACAAAGCTTGAGAGCAACACCAGAGGTTCTATGTCTGTTGTCTAATGAATCAGTACTTACACGCTATAACAATAGTGCTTTATAAATAAGGATTAGAGAGAGAGACTAGATTTAGAAAGGATCCTTAGTCTTTCACTGAGACTGCTACACGTGTGACAGTTAGAAAGGATTTATTCTGCGCCTCATTATTCAGAATCTAATACAGATGTTTCCCTTATTGGAGACAGAATTTGATTGGGGGTGGGGAGGAGGAGAAAATGAAGAAGACAAAAGCTGGCAGAGCAATGAAGCAAATTGTATCTTCTGGGTACTTCTAAAATTCATTCCACCGTGAAAATGGATTCCACCCACCCCACATATATCCACTCCACACCTTTCAAACTCCTGAAAGCAAGAGCAAAAAGCACAGCAGAGAAAGGGCCCCTGGGTGGATGGCAGAGAGCAGCTAGAGAGGGATTCCTGAGGGATGGACAGAGAGGCAAATTGCAAATTCTGTTAATTAGGTTTTTAAACTACATAACGCAGAGTAGGACATCCTGGGGTGGGAGGCAGAGTAACAGAAGAGGAGGCCTCAGGGGATCCATTAATTATATGCAATACAGCACAGGGACACTCTGAATAAGGATTCTAAGGGGGCACAAACCACATTTGTGCTTATGAGGTTGTCATCAGAACACCCTCCCCGCCCCACCCCCCCTTGGCACGTTACCTCTATGTCACTTAGTTACCCCATGTTTGTTGTATTTCCCAACTTGGGTTGAAATCTCCAAGTGAAAACAAAGAACCAAACTCTGTGCTTGGCCATGGATTGCGTTGCTAATTACACTGCAACTGTGATTTTACTTGGCACAGTGCACACAGGGACCTGGCCAACCCTGGAGCCACGCTTGTCCTCCTCTCTTCTTTTACAAACTAATCAACGACCACATTGCGTCAGTCGCGTTTTAGTTACAAGGCCAGTTGCAATCAGGTTACTGTTCCTAGTCACAAAGCTAACCAACCTAGGTTATTAGGCAAGAGCTGGGAGACCAAGGAAGGGCGCTTGGACTTGAATGGCCTGCGTGGTGTGGAGACACAGAGCCCTAATAGGTCCTGGCTCCCAGGTTCCCAATGGGACCACACCAAGCGCACCATCCCTTAGGAGAGAACACAGCATGCACTCCCCAGTGTGTACAGCCACGTTGGCTGGCCAATACAGGGGGCCATGAAGAACTAAGGCCCCACCTCCTCCTTCCCACTCTGTGGGGGCTGGCACTCTAGGGAAAAGTAAAAGGGAGCACCCCCAGGGACATGTAAAGGGCCTTTATTGCAACCAGATGAGCATATCCCTAGGCAGTATTGAGATATGAGGGTGGCATTGCCTTCCCCCTGGAAACCCAGCTGAATCCCTAAAGGGACTTCAGATCACCAGAGGTACCCCACCACCTGGCCCTCTCCAGGAACTCCATTGCTGGAGGTGACCAAAAGCCTAGTCCCTGTTTTGTCTATACCACAGAAGGTTCTTAAACGTCTTAGTGAGTTTGGTGCTGGATTGACTTTCCAAAGGTCCTGTTTTAGCACAGGGCTGGTACAGCCAACTTGAATCCTGAGGGAGAGGAATCATTTATAGGATGAAGGTGGTGGTTCCACTTTCCATGGCCTCTCTACCAACAAAGGGGGCCAACTAGTGCCATTTGTGATGGGGGGTTTGTGTTAGTTTTTTATGTCCCATCCATTGGGAATTTGAGTGAAACCACTAGCTCATTTTGTATAAGCCATCAGACAGGCAGCTTTCACTTACTAGCAGGTAAGACTAGACTTAAAACTGGAACCCTACAAGTATAAGGCTCCATATCCCATTGCCAAACCTAAAACCATCCGGCCTTTCTCTGCACAGAGGATCATCAAATTCCTCCAGTTCCCTGTACCGCTTAATTCCCAGCTCAGCTAATGTGAGTCTCTTTACATTGAACTCTTCATTGCAACGTGCAAAACCACACAGCTCACAGGCAAGATGGGGGAAACGTGCTTGATATAGACCACCTGTGCAAATGAAACCATGATCTTTGCAGTAAATAGGCAAGTGTACAGTAGCACAGAAACTGCATCAGCCATAATGATTTATTTAAAATAAACTAATCCAGCTGTGGCAAAATAATGAATTCTTCGCAAAAATGCACATACATACACACACACTTACAAATTCTGGCTATTTCATTAAGAATATATTCAATCTAGTCCCTCAACTCCAGTTCCTGATGATAATTAAATACACATAAATGCACGCAGTGAATTTGCTCCCAGTAATTTGCACTGCAGAAAATAATTATTCCAACACTTAGACATGGTGCAATGTTTGGCTTTTCAGATCACCCCCAACAAATTTCTTTTGATGCTTCCTCATCATCCTTTAAGAGCTTAATTAATTGAGGCACCCTTCCTATTAATAACGTGATGTGCCAGATTCACTGTGTCGTGGCCTGAAATGCTTGGTGCAGTGCTTCATTTACATATTTGAAACAATTTCCTTTGTGTTGGTAGGGACTTGCGTTATATAGCCCTTGGTTTCTTTAAGGAGCCAGCTCCCTCACTGGAAGTAGGGTTGCCATGTATTATTTATCAGTTGCATGATAGATTAGGAGCACAGGCTACAACCAAGATCAAGGCCCCATGCACTGAGCACTGTACAGACACCAAATGAATGATGCTTTTCAGTAACACAAGGCATTAATGACTTTCTTATCCATCCTTCTTCCCCAATTGCGCGTGGGACTGTTGTAGTCAGTGCTTCTGACCAAGGAGAAAAGGTCCCAGCCCACCGTCACTTAGAAGCCTGTCCCTATTCAAAGTTTTACAGACTCCAAGCTTCATCACGAGATTCTTGGTTAATCAGCAGGAGTGAAGGAAGGAAGTGGGCCAGAGAGCAACCTATGAAAAAGCAATGCCACAAAACAGCTTTGCAAGGCTGGTTTTTGTTTAGCCCAGGGGCTGGGCCTTTTCTTCTCTTTCAACACATTTATCTTTGAAGGCTGGCAGGAAAAAACCCGTGAGAAAGCACCCTCCCTCTCCTGATGCCTGGTTACTGAGCAGCGCTTGGCCAGTCTACCAGCCGCCCCATATATTTCAGCCCTGAATGCGTCTGAAAGGGCAGGAAGTTAAACCATGTCAAGTTGTTTTCCGAGCCCAATTTCTTCTGGGTGCACACCAATGCTCCAGTGTCGTTGCTTAAGAGTTAAACTATTCACTAGGGCCTAGCGTGTTGATTAATCTCTGAGAAAAACAAATAGTGCATCCATAGGTTCTGGTAAAGGAAACGAGAAAGCAGGGAGTTACTGAACACGGAGGCATGGCAACCATCTTATTCCTGCAGTAGATTTCAGGAGAGCCAAGGGAAATTTAAAGATGCAAATATGTGAGACTGAAAGCTAGATAGCTGTGTGAGAAGAAAAGGAACAGTCCCTCTCTAAGCTTTTCCCTTGGTCCCTTTGCTCATCTAGCACTTGGTTCCTCAAGTTCTTGCCAATCCTGAGGCATAAGCCTTCTCCTTTGCAATTCAAGCTGCCATCTGAAACAACTCCCTGTATCAGACCATCTTATTGGCTCTCGGTCTCACTTTATATCTCAGCTAAAAGGATCTCTTCTCCCTCCTGGCTGAGTCTTTTAACGCCTCTCTCCTTCTGCTATTATTTAGGGCTGGTCTAAATAAAAACTTGCACCCAAATTGCACCCAGAGGAAGGATGGTACAGTGGCTCAGGTGCAAACGGGAGACAGTAGAGCCATGATCGGTTCCCTCCTCTGTTATATATTCCTGTGTGACCTTGGGCAAGTTGCTTCATTTCTCCGTGCCTCAGTTTCCCAACTTTAAAATGGGGATAATGGTATCGTTCTTCCTCACAGAGGCATTGTAAGCATAAATACACAAAAGGTGCTCAAAGATTATGGTAAGGGGTGGGCAGATAAGTATCTAAGATTGAAAGAAATAACCAAAGTGATTATAGGTTCATTAATTTTGGTGTAAGTCTGTTATCTTATTTCAGAATAATAATTTTAATTTAGTTAATAAAAAATGGACTTTAGCTAAATTAAAATAAGTGTGTGCAGACACAGAACGTGTACTGAAATAACTAAAGGTGCAAATTAAACCAATTTAGTTATTTCAGTGGAAATCTGTGTGTAGACCACCTATGAGTATTTATTAACTTTTCAGACTGTATTATTTAAGGCCCCACTTCAGCCAAGTACATAAGCAGATGCTGCTTTTTAAGCACGAGTAGTCCCATTCACTTCAGTGGCAGTACTTGTGTTTAAACGTAAGTATGTTTAAATATTTTGCAGAATCCGGATCTTAGTCAGTAAAAGTTTCAGGAGACTGTGTCTGAAAGACATTCTACAATACAAACTTGTATTGTATTCAGCAACTAGTCTTTGGGCAAAAGTTGCCCCAAGAAACTGCAGGCTTTGGTAGCAAAGCTGTTAATGATCCAGTAAATGAGCTACTCCGTTCCAGTGTCAGAACTACAGTCCAGCAGACTGAGATAATGAGCCGAAAATTCAAATCTTCTCCCGATGCCATTTCTTGATAAAAATATCTGTGTTGCTGCCCCCATGCCAGTCAGCTACCAACACTCCTTTCCGATTAATGACCAAACGTAATGAAACGCAGCACCGCTAGCTGTGAAATCAAGCGGGGCAATTGCTTGAGAGGGACGGTTAAAATACAACACCAGGCCCAAAAGAGCAGTGCTCTAGAGCTTCATGAAGTACTTTTTCTGTCTGACCAAAAATGCCTCCTGCCTAACCAGTGGGGCACCACCGAAAAAGCATCCACTCACTGTACAGAACAGTCTCCTCGGGGCTGACTTGGGTACCCTTACTCAAGCTGACTAGGGTTACCCTGAAAGTAGTCTCACTACAACTTGTGGGAACACACACAACGTAAGGTACTCAGAGTGAGTGAGAGGGCCAGGATGGGGCCCTAAAAGTCCAAGGATATGCAAGAGCTTCTTCCTGAATGCACAAGCCAAATTTACAAGGGACTCGTGATTCTGAGGAGCCAACCTGGGACACCTGAAATGAGCATGATGTTTCAGAGGCCTGTAAATCAGGCCCCTTTAGTGATCTCAAGTTGGGCACCCAAAATCACTAGTCCCTTGTGAAAACCTTGGCCTTCACGGCTGCTGATTGGTTTATCCATTCCCTGTTCTCTGGGACACCTCGGGTGAAATCCTGACTCTACTAAGTCAATGGCAAAAGTCCCATTGACTTCAATGGTCTCAGGATTTTAAGCTCTGGTGTACAAAGATTAGTACAAAAAACTAGATTCTTACCTTATTAATATGTCTGCATGCTATATTCCAAGCAACACTATTTCAGGGGTTCTCAAATCTTTTTTGCTGGGATCCCTTTTGAAAATATTTCAGGCTGCGATGACCCCCCCACCCCCAAAAGTGACAACCGCTCCCCATGCCAGGCCACCCTCTCTCATGTCACGCCACCCTTACTTCTGCACTGCTGCTGGGGATGGTGCTGCCATTAGAGCATCTGGCCAGCAACCGCTGTTCTCTGGCCACCCAGCTCTGAAGGGCTCAATGGTCTGTGGGAATGCTGGATGGGATGGGAACTGAGTTACTGCAGAGAATTCCTTTTTGGGTGCTGGCTGGTGAGTCTTGCCCACATGCTCAGGGTTTAGCTGATCGCCATATTTGGGGTCGGGAAGGAATTTTCCTCCGGGGCGGATTGGCAGGGGCCACGGAGGTTTTTCGCCTTCCCCTGCAGCACGGGGCATGAGTCGCTTGCTGGTGGATTCCCTGCAGCTTGAGGTCTTCAAATCTCACTTTTGAGGATTTCAATAACTCAGTCATGGGTTCGGGGTTGTTATAAATGTGTATGGGTAGGGTTTTGTGGCCTGCCTTGTGCGGGAGGTCAGACTAGATGATCATATTGGTCCCTTCTGACCTATGAGTCTATGAGTCTATAAACCCCCATAAGAACCTCATGAACCCTTGAGGGGTCTCAACCCCCAGTCTGAGAACCCCTGCTCTATTACATCTCCCCTCCAGCTAAATCACAGCCACTTGGAAGATGAGGCACCTAGGAGAGTGGGGTTCATGACCACTCAACCAATGCACACTGTGGGTGCAACCCTGCAACAGTTGCTTGGGTGTGAAAGGGAAGGGAAAGACTTTGACCCAGAGGATTAGAATAAAAAGGTTTCCAGTCCAGAGCATGATCATGAAGAAAGTTTCTCTTTTTTTCTCAAGGCTAGCTGCCTTCATTTTTTTTCTCTTTTCTTTCTTCTTTTGGCCTGGGATATGGCTGCCTGCAGCTCCTTTTGCTGGTTGCCTAGCAGAGCTAATAGTCATGGCAGTCTATGGCAACACCATGGATGCTTCTTGGAAGCTGCCTGCTATTTCCTACCCAGCTGTCTTTTATTTTGGCGAAGGCTGTCATAGGCAGAAGAGGGACAATAACGCTTTATTTCAACAGCACTTGTCTTCGGCTAATCTAGCGACACCCTTGCCACCACGCTACCTTCAGATAGTCTGAGTCCTAAATGAATCTGGAATCATTCGGAACAAATTAAGAGGGCTAATTCAGTTAATCTTTCAATTCTGCTGGACTGAAGGTTTATTTCACAGAACATTCATGTACAGGCCATGGCATTCTGCGTACGTGCTCTGTCCCAGACAGTGACAGATGAAACAATTTGCAATGCATCTTCTCCTCCGAAATGCACTGACTCCAGCCAGGGACTACATTGGAAACCTTAACGATACAGAGCACTTAGAGCTCACGCTGTACCTTGTAGGATAAGCCACTTAGACGGCAGCATGAGCCAACAGATAAGGCTGCCCGCTCGATTACGAACAGAAGAGACCTAAGTTCGAAGCTTGGTTCTACTTCTGGGTGTCCTAGGGCAAGTCATTGCACCTCAGTTCCCCATCTGTGAAAAAGATAATTGTATTCACTCCTTTTGTAAAGCTATTTGAGAACTGCAGGTGAGAGGAGCTAAGAGCCAGGAATTATTATGGACCCTCGGTTATTTAATAGGATTAATTTTAGTGCTTGTACATATAAGGGAACGATAAGGGTACTAGATAGAAATAGGGAAAATGCTTTGCACACTTCCCCCACTAAACATAAGCCAATGCATATGACCTCAGATAAGCCTCCTACTCTGAAATCTCTTCTGAGCAGGACATTCTAAACATTCCCAAATGCATGGTGGCTACATAGTGGACAGACAATAAAGTCCAGTAGAGATTAGGTTGGGCCCATCTAACTCATTTTACATGTTCCCTTTCTTTACCAGAATTTGATCTCAGGTTTCCAGAGGTGAAAGAGCAGGACATTGACTTAATAGTGCAACCTATCCATATCAGACAAGGCTTTCTAAGGGATATGGCATTTTACCTCAATGATGCTTCCGAACTGGTTTGATACTCTTCTCCTTTGTAATACCAATGGATAATGAATAGCCCAGTCCTGCAAAGCACTTACCAAGATTCACCATGGTACCCAGTTTCTTAAAGATGTTTTTCGTTCACATGGGCACCAGTGAAGTCAATGCGAGTTTTGCCACTGACTTCAGTGGAGGTGAAGCAGGCAGCAATCTGAGTCTGTTAATCCGACATGGGTCATTTACAGCCTCCAATACTCCATTGTAAAAATGCACTTGGATTTCAAAAAGCAAGTGGGATTGGAACATTGTAAATGTCAAAAGAGAAGTCTTGACAAAGTCCCCCCAAAGTCTTTTAAAAGAGCCACAATTTATTCATTTGAATTTGATATTATCAAACTTCTGAAGCAGTAGTGACATGCGCAGTTCTATACAAGACACAATTAAAGATGGGAAGATGCTACATTCTATAATCCTTCAGTCAGATGTGTGCAGACCAGCCCTCAAATGTACACAGAGCCTCACTGAAGTCAACAGATCTGTGTACAAAGAGGCCCATCCAAAGGATTAAGGCTGGACACAGATCAGACAAACGGACCTGACAGCCTCAGACTAAATTGTTGACTTTAAACATTTTTTCCCCAATTACCTCCTCTATCCATCTAAAATACTATGATCAACGGGGGCACCTTGTGGACGGACTCAGGGCTGAGGGTTTTCTTCTCTCTTTCATGCTAAAATGGGCCCGTTTGGGAGCTCAAACATGTGAAATGTCCCACTCTTGTGGGTTTTCACAACCTAGCTGCGGTTCTCACACCATTTCATATCAACTTGACAAAATGAAAATGTACATCATTGGAAAAGCTCTCCAACTTCGGCCATTTTGCAAAAATAGCTGTCGTGTCAATGGCTTGGGAAAACTGGGGTCTGGAGCAAGGGAAAGAGGAAAAGCCTGCGTCTTGAATCAAAAAGAGAAAAAGAACAAAAACCTAGCAATGACAAAATGCTGAGGCCTTATTTGGCACCATGGAGGCAGCTTAAAACACACTCAGCTTGTCTATCCTATTTTCATCTTTTCTTGCTTAAAAGAAAAGAAATCTACGCTTGGAAACAATCTCTTTCTGTGTAAGCTGGTGCTGGAGTCTGAGAGAATGACCAAGCATTTCTGTGCCAGCCCCATTCACACGGCCAGGTGAAAAGAAACTAATTCCTTTACAGCCTGAGCTACCCCACACAACATCTGCTGAGAAAGCAGGATGGGAAACACCAAAGAGGGAGAAGAGAACAGCCGGGGCCTTCAGGTTAGAAGGGCATTCTGTTCCCACCAGGGATCCTCTCTTTCAGTTGCAGACAACTGTGGCATTTGACATTTCAATGGGAACTGAGGCAGAGAGTGAGAGGGGAGAGAGATGAAGGGTGGGGGATGGGGAAGCCAGCATAAAGGGACCTGAGTGAGAAAAAAGAGGGACAAAAAATCTGCCTCTTTAATTCTTCTAGGCGCTCTTTCACATTTTCCCTGTGATATGGCAGTCAGGAGACTGAAGGGAGTTTCATTTAAGATCAGAGAGGCTGGCAGAGGGTTGTCATTGTTAGAACATCCATTAGGATGAATCAATTTTATGGGCTTTATAGAGCAGAACTCTTGTTTTCCCCCCAGTTTCTGTTTGTTTTGTAAAAAGTGGGGGAAAGGATTTACATTAAGTAAAGAGGAGAGGAATGAAGAGCAGTGAAGTGGAATGTAGATTCAGGAGGTAGCCAGTGCATCCTTTTACAAGAATTCTACCACCACTTTGGCCAGATTTTCAGACGTGTTCAACATACAGTTCACAACAGGAGCTGCTGCGGGCAAAGCACTTTTGAAAATTGGATTGTTTCATTTAAGTCCCGAAATGGGAGCGGAGCTCTGTTGGAAATCTGGCTCATCCCACCTTTCCTCAAACATGAATTAATTAAGCTTCAAAGCACCCTTGAGTAGTAAGTATTGTCATCCCCATTTTACAGATGGGAAAACTGAGGCTCTGAGAGTTGAAGGGACTCATTCCGTCATACAACAAAACTGTAGGGGAGTCTAGACTCGAACTCACATCTCCTGGATACCAATCCTGGGCTTTAATCAATTATTCCATTTCTACAATGTATGTACACAGGTCCTGACCCAAAAGGGAATCTTTCCATTGACTACTATGGGCTTTGGATCAGGCCCATAAGACCAATCAAAAATAATACCGTACATAGAGGAAATCAGTACTCTATATAAAGCTATGTTTTATTTATCTGTAACTTATAGACCAAATACAAATTGTCTAGAGCTCAGATCTCTTGCAGGAACAACCTATTTGCATTGGATAGAGGAAGAAGAGAAGAGAAGAGACAGAGTTTAGGGAGAGAGATAGAAATCCTAGGAATCTGTTTGGGATGGGAAAATCTGGTATAGAGTTAGGTTGGGTTCAACGTCTAACCCTCCTGTGGGACAAAACTAGGAGAGGGGGCACAAGTAAGGTCATTTTGTCTTAGCTGCTTCTTTATGCTGAGTGCCCTTCCTGGTCCACAAAGGAGGCAAACAAATGAACTGCTGAATTTGGTAATCCACTCTCTATTTGCTTGTGAGCCTAACACTGCTGGCTCAATATTCAACATGCACTCTGCAAAAGCCAGAGGTGTCACACTATTTGCCTGGCACTGGGGTCACATGCAGGAGGTCTGTGGGAGTCTCTGAAAGGCCGCAGCTCCCTGGGATTAACAAATGGGGATTAAGAAGAGTGCAGAGGGCTTCAAATGTTTGCACTGTTGGAATTAGCAAAGCTATTTGCAATACCACATGGCAGATGCAGCAACATGTGGTGTTGGGGGAAAGCCCCGGGACCCCATCTGGGCTCAACCATTAGGCTAGAAATGGAAAGAGCGCCACATCTCACAATCTTTCATTTGGGGAACATACATGTCTCTTGACACTTCCTGATCAATATGACTGACTGCTCCTCCCTCTCCACCCTACGGTGCCCCCGGCACACCCCAAACCGATGGATCTCTGGCTAACAGGCAGACTTCTGCCACAAGCATTTTCATTCTTTTCCATCCCACATTCATCTAGAAATGATCGACCCTCACTCCGCAGCCCAGAATTAGCAGGAGTTCCCAGAAGGCTGGACAGGAAGCACCAAGGAATCCAGCTATGTGGCTTATGCGACTTTCTTAGGCTCTGAGGAAGACCATCTGCAAATGGCCGAGCAAATTCCCACTCCTGGTGGCCTTGGAGACAATTCCCACCTTCCTGGGAATGAGAAAAAGTCATCTGTCCACCTTTGCCTCAACTTTTCCATGAAAATTAAAGGTAGTTGCTTCGCCTTACAGGGGACTCATTTCCTCCCAGAAAGCAGCTCTTAGGCAAAATCAGCACTTCACTGCAAACAAACAGTGAATTCTCATCTGAAGCAAACTCATGAAAACTCAGTTTGACCCTACAGGGAAGGGAAAGGGCAACATTTGGTTATTTTGTTGTCAAAGAAAGCCACATGGGCTGATGAGGAAGGTGGAATTTGCCATTGGGCACACCCAAAAGGAGAGAAGAATCCATGTCTAGCATGTGAATACACGTGAGTGAAAACATGATGGTTTCAAGGAATCAGGAATCGTGGGTTCCACCCTGGACTATGCCACCGACTTGCTGTGTAACGTGGAGTTTGCAAGGCCTGATTTTCAGAAGTGATGAGCCTCTAGAATTGCAGCTAATCACAATGGGAGCTGCAGGTTACCAGCACCTCTGAGAATCAGACGTCTTTCTGACTCAGTTGCCTCATCTGTAAAATGGGGATTAAAACTATTCACCCAGGGGCTTGTGTCTATAAAACACGTTGATATCCTGAATGAAAGATGAAGCTTAACTGCAAATTATTATTAATGGGATAAACCCTTTCTGGTGCCTCCCAAGCAGCCATCGGGGAGACAACAGCAATAGAAGGAGTGGGATTTTTTTTTCTTTTTTCAACTCCTGTTTATTATTTCAGATTTGGCACCGGTCGTGTATATTGTAGAATTTGTCTTCAAGAGGATTTCTTTTTCTGCCTCTCTTTAGTCCTCGGGCTAAGTGACTAATTCAGTGTCAATGAAGCAGAACAGTTGAAGCCCTCCCCGCCTCAGTTACAGCAGAGAGATGATTTGCAAGTTGACACATCACACCTTTAAGGCACATTGAAAAATTCCACCCCCTCCATGGAAAGTTTGTGTTCACTGGAACAAGCTCCACCCCATAGCTAGTGTTGTCATGACCTCCACCAAACAGGGACGCTTCCACCTAACAAACAAGCTTCTTCCATGCCAAGAAATCCCACAGGATTGAGGGTAGAGCAGAGAAGAGCTTTTAACTGACAAGACTGCCCAAGAAGTCACTGGAACCACTGCAAACAAGTCCAACAACCTCTTTCACAGCAGAGGTGCTTGCTTAACCCACCTGTGTTTACTCAGAGCTGATAGGTTTGACTGTCTTCTCTGCCACGTTTGATTACATGTATTTGGTAACCGGATGCCTTTGATGTGACTGAGTAATGCTTTGGCTGTCTGCGTATTGCCCCACCGTGAAAAGGTGATAGGGATGAGTCAAAGATCTCTTTGCTTCCCATTCAGATTCGGTAGGTCAATAGGAAGGCCTCTAGAAAATACTATCAAAGGGTCAACCCACCACCTTTCCCAATCAGAGACCTAACAGGCATCTGCTTATCGCTAACACATTTAACTCTATTGCTGATCCCAAACACTTGAAAATCATGAATCAGGTGCCCCCCAAAATTTTTTTAAATAATAAATTTGGGGTTCTTTTTAATTTGCCTTCTGGTTTCTGAACCAATAGGGTGCACTTGGTTAACCTTTTTTAGGCTTTTCTCTACAACAGAATCGGATCCTTAGTGATTAGGTAAGAATCAGAGCTGTCATTAAAACAAACATAAATCTCTAGCCCTCATGGTTGTAGGGAAAAGCCTGGAAAATGTGAGCCAAGGGACTGTCTTTTTGTTCCATGTCTGTACAGCACCTAGTGCAATGGGGTTCTGGTCCATGATGAAGTTCCTCAGCATTATAATAATACAATTTATAACATTTAAGACCATTTTAAAGCGCTGTTTCACTCATTAGCAGTGGAGAGAACTATGCTGTTGTTTGTGCCAACATTTTAGTACTCCGCTAGTTTACTTTGAAGCCATTTGAAATGCAGGTTTCAAAACTGGAGTTTTTCTTCTACAGCTCACCTATAAATTGCTGAAAATCAGAAGGAAAACAGGGGCAACTACAATTTTTGATAAAAATAGAATGAATTTGCCCCTTAGGCACACAGTGAGTAATTTGTCTTCTCAGTAATCAGCAGTTTTAAAAAGTGAATTTAGTGCTGATGACAGCCCTGAAGACTGAAATCTGCAAACTGAACCCCTCCCTCCAGTTCAGGAAATAAATCTTGTGGTTTTGGAAATGGATACTTCTTCACCTCCAGTCGCCAGGCTCTGTGATCCCCCCCACAACTCACACTTACATTAAGTTTAGGATCATGTACACACAATCAGTGCCCACCCACTACAGGTGAAATTATTCCTTTCTTCTGCCACCTTTCTAGTCTTTCCATGGGCACTTGTAAAGCATATATCTCCGGGTAAGCATTACATATCTGCAATGTCACTGTTCTGGCTTTCACTAAACTATTCTGTACCACAACATGCAGCACACAAGCCTCCAATGTATCTTGCTGCACCATTTTCTGCCCATTCGTGGAAGCCATTTCCTTTTGTAACAATTAAAAGGTGAAAGCAAACAAACACTCTTATATTTTACATTGCCCTGTGGTCATTCTAAAGCTTGTTTCAATTCTTGAATATAGCTTTTCAAAAGCGTACTGCTTTTTCAAAGTGCAGCACTGCTACATTTCATTTTTTGTCAGTCTCTTCAGAGACTGTACATACCAGAGCACCTGCTCAGTGTTGCCAGCTCTTGCCGTCCCACTGTGAACCTCATGAGGTTTGCTGTGTTTCTTGGAGACCCAGCTCCCGGAGTCCTGTGATTCCATGAGACTCTCATCTTTAAAACAGGAGATTTCTGGGCCCAGTGATTGTGGAGAAAAGCATGAATCCTAAGGCTCTGGAAAACTAGAAGGAGCACGTATAGCCCATACTTTTATTATTTTAAGTCAATCTCGTGATCTTGGGTCACACATGATTTTGACCTCTTGGGGGGGAGGGGTTCAATAACATTTCCTTTAATTATATTTACCTTAATCCAATATGAAACATTTGAGTCCACCTCAGTCTCTCCTACCTACTGTTCTGAGGCAGGCACAATTTGTGCACTGGGCTCCTCTACAGTCACACAGAGCAAGATTCTGATATGCTTTCATAAGCTGGATGGTGCATCTCACTCCATGAGTATTGCCACTGAAACACGAGAGCAAGGTCCTATCCAGCATGGGGAAGGCTAACACGGCTCCATGCTCTTAAGGAAAACGTGACTTCCTCTGCTTGGATTCCTTTCTCTACTGTGGTACATGAGAATCATGAGATGTATGTCTCTCCCACTACTCCCTGCAAGCCACTGTGGCTAAGTCATTTTTTCAGGAAGATGTGGAAGCTTTCTTGAAGGAAATCCCATGGAAGGTTCCAGCCACATGGTGGGGTAGACCTCTTCAGGCGATGTACTGCAAAGTCCAGGGTTGACTGGTCCCATCCGATATGGTGTTACCACTGAATCTCTCTCTTTCTTCCTCTGCTAGGAAGTCTGTTTGGGGAAGAGGCACTCGGGTGCCAGAGTAATAGGTGGGCAATAAGAACCTAAATAGAGGAGAATATTTTCTAAGCACTTCAATTACATCTTCCTAGTCTATTTCAGCAGGACCTTGATGGAATAAGAGTCTTGCAGGACAGCATGTGTTCATATCCAATCAAGCTGATCTTTCCTCGAGACTCTCTTCAATGTAATTGGGAATAAAATCCTCCTGTAAAACCCTCCCTTTTTCCATCAAAGTGTGAGCTATCCACTTTGCCATCTACAGCTATTTATAAACTTCCTTTTTCTTCTTCTCTTTAAAGAGTCCTTTTCCTTCCTTGCTGCCACATTGATCATTTTGTTCTTTCAAAGGGCTCCCCTTCTGAAGGCCTCCTTCAAAGCAATCCCATCAAACCAATGACTTTCTTGTTATATAGCCTGACATCCAATCAGAGAAACAAGCCTTGTGAATGAACTAAAAATTATTTTAACTGGACCAGAATATCCATTAAGAAATACATAGCCAACAAAAATGAACTGCATCAATGGGTCCTCATTTGCAAATTTTATCCAACACCACTTCATTCCCAGGTTCAGGCTGCAAGTTCAAGCTCCAACTCTGTCCTCAGAAAATCCCAGATGTTGCGGGGACAGTAATCACACCAGCTCACCCTACTTTATAAAGATCCCCACCCCGCAAATGTATTTATTTTTCCACAAGTGAGGTTTGTGGTAGATAGGGTCTTATTTAATCTTTTCACTAATGGCCTGAGAGGAGTAAACCATATGTTTATGAAATTCACAGATGATGCAAAAATGGGAGACATTGCAAACAACCAAGGAGGACAGAGAAATAATACAAAAGGGACCCGGGGAGAGAGGAACATGCACAAAATGGAGATTTGATCAGGGAAAATGCAAGCTGATACCCACAGGGGAAAATAATAATTTGAAATGCAGATACCCACATCTGAACGCAGCTGGCAGGGAGATATTTGGAAGCAGTAACACCAGAAAAGGCCTCAGTGTGTTAATAGATGGAAAATTGGATATGAGCTAGCAACACGTTGTGGAATACAAACAAACAAAAATAAGCCAATGCAGTTTTGATTTGCCGCCTTAGAAGCCAGGAATCATAGAAATGTCAGGCTGGAAGAGACCTCAAGTGTTCACTTAGTCCAACTCCCCTATTCCCCCCCACACTCCCACCCCACGCTAAGGCAGGACCGAGTATCACCAGTGTTGCTCCCTCTCTGTTCAGTTATAGGGTGATTGTGTGTGAGATACCACATTCACATCTGGGGAGACCCTGACAGCAGAAAACTGTAGACGAATTGGATAAGAACAGCGATAAAAATTAAGAAGCTGAAAAGACTCGACTGAAAGAATTAAGTTTAAATAGTTTGGATTAATGATGACTATTCAGCAGTCTTATCTGCCTATAAGCAGGATAAATCAAGGATGGAGGGACAAAATATGTCAACTGGGTTACCCCAAATTAGGCTACTGAATCTATATTTAGGCACCTAAAATTCTTGGTCTGGTTTTTCCAAGAGCTGTACGCTTGCAGCTCTCCATTTCAGTGGGAGCTATGTGGCTCAAAAGCTCTGAAAAAGCATGTCAGAATTCCTAAATATGGAATTAGAAGCCTAAAGTTAAGCATTTGGGTCTGAAAATCTTTACTGAATTGCATTGTTATTTTTTACCGAAAGCATTTACTTAGGGCGGTTTGAAAGGGTATAACTAGAAATAATGGAATGAAGTGAACAAAAAGTTAGGCTTAGTATCAGGACGTAGTGATGAAATCTGTCAAACTGGGGAAGAGTCTCCCAAGGGAAATCCTATTTCCTGAGATATTTAAAACAAGAATGAAAAAAAAGCACTGGCAAATATATTCTAAGTAACGACCCGTCATTAGTAAAATCCCAGAAGTGAATGCGGTCTGCATTCTTATTCAGTGCTCCATGTGCACTCCCCGAAAAATGGAATCTAGTGGGTAAAAGATTGGACTGGGATACGGAAGTTCTGACTCCTATTCCCTGATCTGCCATGTGGGGGATTCAGGAGCACAAATCCCATTAACAGCTCTGTGCCTCAGTTTCCCCATCTGTAAAATGGGGATAATATTTCCATACTTCACAGGGGTGTCATGAGGTTCAATTCACTAATGTTTGTATAAAACATTGAGATCTTTCAATGAAAAATATTGAGGCAGCAGCCTCCAGTGGTTAGAGCAGAGAACTGGGTATCAGATGACCTAGGTTCTGTTCCCACTTGCCTTACTGTGTGACTATGGGCAAATCATTTAACCACCCTGTGCCTCAGTTTCCAAGGTCAGATTGTGATGCCCTTCTTCAGATTGTGTAGTACCTTACTCCACTGATTGCAGTGAGGCTACTCAAGTGTGGGATACTTGTCAGGGTACGGTTACCGCAATCTGTAATAGGGAGACATATGTTAATTCACCATTCTTTGCACATATATAGACACCCTGCTCCAAGAATTTAACTTCCCAACTTCAACAAAGTGCAGAAGTATTACAGAGGGCCTTTTGGGGCCCTAAAGCCGTGTTCCGCTGGGTAGTTAAATTCACAAAGACATAGAGTTTATTCTAGCTGCTAGGCTGTGCAAGTACACAGACCCAGAGAGCTAGTATTGAAAACACAAGACAGGAGGATTGGAAAGGGCACCCGAGCAGGGAAGAGGCAGTATATGCCAGCAGGTAAGAGCTAATCACCACTGCAGTGCTCCCTTTTCCTTTAGGGGCTCAACTTTGACTGCCTTTTCCCCTCTCCTAAAGTGCAGTAAAAAAGGTAGCACAAAGGGTTAATAAACTGACAGGAGCCAGTAACTCTCCCCCTCCCGCCTCCTGTCTGCCCACTAACAGAGGCAGGCCAAATGTGATAGACAGGGATTAGCATGGGCTGGCAGCGACCAAGGGAAAGGGGCTCTCAGTGCATCTGATGCCTTTCAGAGGGAGAACCAGGCATGGACAGGCTGACTGGGAAAGAAGAGCCACAGGCCTACATGCAGTGCAGCTTCAAAGTGCCCCCAAACAGTAACTGACGGGACATGCTCATCATAGCATCAAGGCGCCTGTCTCATGTCAAATAGTGCCTTCCTCCTGCTGAAGGCAATGGAGTACAGTGCTGCTCGGCACGAGTAAGGGCAGCAGGCGTGGTTACGAATGATCTTTCACACCACGTGAATTTCCATCAATCTTATTCACCATTCACGAGAGGAACCTGAACCTGGGATCCAAGATAGACCTGACCTAAGCCCAGGTCTCACTTCAGTTACTCGGTGCCTGCTCTACAGATTTTTCACATGTTCACATGCCAACAGAGTGCTCAGTGCTGCACAAGGCCAGACGTGAGCCAGGCCTGGCCCGGTTTACTATCTGAGGACCGATCTTGCAGTGTTCTCTGAACAGCATCTGCAGAGACCTTCCTGTAGGAGTGCAATCTAAGGGGTGGCTCACATGCATAAAGGTGTTTGCATTCAGGCCTTAGAACGTACAATGCAAAGTCAGTGGGAGGAATTCGTGGTAGTAACTACACTAGGCACTAAC
Source organism: Mesoclemmys tuberculata (assembly GCA_007922155.1). Lineage (NCBI taxonomy): Eukaryota > Metazoa > Chordata > Testudines > Chelidae > Mesoclemmys > Mesoclemmys tuberculata. Next base: position 12,742,365 of record ML675644.1, on the reverse strand, counting down.
CGCCCCTTGGCTCTTGATGGTTTAAATAGGAGACAGGTACCTGGGTGCTATTGAAAATCCTACCATAGGTGTTCAGAGACGGGATTTGCTGGAAAGACCAGTGGAAGGGGCTGGCTTTCAAGATCTCCATTTTAAAAATAGCATCTATTTTAAGGTCATTTCTTGTGAGCATCATGGAGAAGTAAGCCTCGTGTGGATTTATCTTTCACTACTCGTTCTGCTGATTTTTAGGGTTTGCTTTTCACACAGTCAGCACAGGCAAACTCTCTCTCTAGGTACGTGCACAGTCCCATTCAATGTTGAATCAGAAAGCGTAACTCAACTATCTGGGGTTGTTCTTTGTGTAAATGGCTTCCAAGTGTGCCCCCATCTTAAAGTCCTCCCTTTAAATGACAAACGAAATTAGAAATGGAGAGGCCCCACGAAGAAGAAGAACCCCTCCAGTTAGTAACACAGAGTGGTGTTAAAATCAACAACATGGCCAACTCCCGCAAGCCCATCTCCTGACACATCCGATTCAGGCCTCCCAAAGAGGAGTGGACTCTGCACAACATAGTACACATCTGGGTCTTGATCCTACCAGCGGATCCTGGTGGGGGGACCCTCACGGCCCAGGGGACCCCCAAGGCAATTATAATATATGACAGCTTTCATTATTAGTATTTATCAACACCAAGACTGGAGCCCCATTGTGCTAGGTGCTGTACATCCACATAGTGAGAGACTGTCTCTGTTCCAAAGAGTTCACAATCTCAATTGACAAGCCCAATTGAAGGAGGGAAAAGAGACTTCCCTAACAATCACACAGCTGGGCTGTGGCAGACACAGGAACAGCCCCAACCCCATGACCGATCCACTGGACCACGCTGCCCAAGAGCATAACCGTTTGAGATGCCTGCATGTGAGACGCTGTTTGTGTCATCTATGCCCCTCAGCCCGTCCATGCCCAATGTGATGTTCTGAAACTGCATCTTGTACTTTGTAAGCACGGTAATAGGCATCCTGTCTGCTGCTTGTGCTATCCGCCTGCAAGGAGCTCATCCATATGAATTTAAAATGCAGCTAAGGGCTTGGGAGGGAGAAAAAGACCAGAGTCTATATCCATCAAATAGGTCAGCTAAATGCATTACGCTTTACAAGAGCTGCACGTGCTCCAATTGCTAATCTTTCAGAGTTTGTGGTGATAAATTTTCCCTGATTCTATTAATAAAATATAATAGCAATTCGGAGAATAATGGCCTATTATCTAAAGTCTTCGAATGACAGAGCAATCAAAAAGAGGGTGAATTATGGCATGGTGGGGAGCAGTGATGGAGAGTTTGTGGATCTTTCCGATATGGCACATTTCAAGCAGAGAAGGGCAGGTCACAAAGATTTAGCTATTTATCAGAGAGAAACCACCACAAACAAGAGCAGCTTATTTTTCAAGTCGTTTAAATAATAATAAAAAGCCAGGCACTGCACTAGGCCAGTTGTTGGCCTAAGATCAAAATAACATTGCAAACTGGCTACTGTCCCTACAACACGGACAGTTTTGCCGTTGCAAGCTATTAGCCTCCCTCTCCTTCGGATCCCTGCTCTACCATGGTGCTGAGAAATGCTGCCATCTGACAAAAGCTAGGCCAGTGGTGAGCTGGGAAAGCCTTTTAATGTGGCTACAGGCTGACTGTCGTTTTCCTCATTTTGATTTTTTTTTTCCAGTGACATTTTTCATCCAAAAATTTGAATTCAATCCAAAAACTGTTTTTTAAAAACCTCTGAAAGAGGTTGGTAAAAATTGTCATTGACGTTCTTCCATTTTATTTCATCCAGCGACAGAACACATCTACATTTATGAACATTTTTATAGAAATGTTGAAAGTACAAAATAAAATAAAATAAAAGTTTCATAATTTGGGGTTTTTTTTTTTACTGGTTTCGCAACCAGTCCTACCTGTTACCTCATCCTTCCATCTACTCCTTTTCCCCTTTCAGCTATTTCTCCTCCTGTTGTATCTTGTCATTGTTAGAGCTGGTAGGGAATTTTTCAACTAAACAGTCTTTCCTCAGAAAATGCTTTTTTGTCAAAACAACCTATTTTATGAAGATGTGCCAGCCACGGGTTAGTTGAAACGTCCATCGGGAGTGTTTCTCACTTTCGTTCCACAGCAGAATGAAAATAAATTGAAACCTCAAAATTTCTCACGAAATGGCATTTTCTAGCCAGCCGCGGTCATTATCCTAGACTGTGAGCTTTCTGAGGCACTTAGTTTTGTGTTTATACAACACCCAGCACAATGACATCCCAATCCTTGTGGCCAGTATCCAACCACCACTGTAATACAAACAATATACATTATTAAATAACTTCCAGTCCACTCTTCATTGGGGTACCATTCGTTAATGGCATCAAGTTTCGTGGTGGGTTCTGCAGAGCTCTCACACTGGATGTACACAAGAGAATGGCCATGAGATATGGGATGAAATCTTGGGAATTTTTCCATTGTCTCCAATGGGCTCAGGATTTCATCCGTAGTGTTCTTCATTGCTGGTCTGCTGGTTCTGTTTCAGCCCGGATTAGTAGTTTGCTGGTAATTATTGACTTCAGATGGCTATGGAATGAGTTGGGAGACCTCCATTCAGTTTCCAGTAGATAGGTATCCACATCATAAAACCATCACTACCGTTGACAATAGTTTTATATTGCACCAGAATGGTGGAAGGCGCCGTACAGAGCGAGGTAACTGGATCTCTTTGTTAGCAGCCGCCACAGAAAAGTGAAGGTTTTCACACACATGGAGCCTGATCTGCTCTCTCAGCCTTGCAGCTGGGTGTCCAAATCAGCGTCGAGATGTTGCTGAAGAAGTTTCCGTTCAATCTCCCCGCTCATTTGGTTTTTCATGCCCATCAGAATGCAGATTTCCAGCCCAGCACTTCTAAAGGGAGCTGGGATTGTGGTTCAGCCCATCAAAAGATGAGCCGCTTCTTAAATTCAGATCTCTGTTTGGGTTCAGAATGGGACCACCCTCGTGGTGGGTTGGTTTGAGTTCATCTGTGGCAAAGTTAGCTTAAAGTGGACAGAAGCTCTCGAAGTAAGTGAGACACATCATACTTACAACGTTCTCTCCTCCAGGGAAATAAATGTACAGTTGCAAAATCTGAGAAAGGCAAAGCCAATTTTTTTTTAGAAGCATGAATATTCCTGACAAGCAATCGCCACTTGTCACACTCACATCAAACCCGTTGGTAGCATAAACTTTGTGAGGAAACACATTGGCAGGGCTGGACTCAGACAGCCTTCTTTGGTTCCTATTTACATGTCACCCTTTTATATTAATGATTCATAAACGTGCCAATACCACCACCTTTCATTTGCATTTAAAAGACGAGTTATTGCGGGGGCACGTTAAGTATGAACCAACATCTGCGAGGAGACACTCCACATAAGCGCAAAGTATTGTTTTAAATAATAACCTTTTATTGCGCTGGAGCAGAGGCTACGTTTGGAGGCAATAAAACCTATTAGATGGAAACAGGACTATTTTGACGATAATACGCTCAGGATTTGCTAACACAGGAATGAATTTACGACCCATACTGGGGTCAGTTTGGGCATTTTTAGCAACTAGATGCCACTCATATATTTGCAAGTTCACCGCCCCTGCCCTAGCAGTGGGAGTTTTCTATAACTTGGTCTCAGTTGCAGGATAGCACCGGTGAGGAAAACCCAGGTAACAGTGGTTACAGCCATCCCCAGTTGCAGCAACTGCCCATAGTTCAATGAAGCTTTAAATCAAGTTAGCTTCTTTGCACAATCATTCCCACCATACATCTGGGGTGGTGTTTTGTGCCTCCCAAGAGATACCATCAGTGTTAAGTCACGTAAGCAAATGGGTTATATAATTATGCATGTTTGTGGGATGCAGTCAGTAGCAGCTGATGTGACCTGCTGATTATCTCTCCCTTGTTTTATAGCCTATGAGGTTCTCTCTTTTCAGCTGTGACTCATTCAGTAGGACTTATTATATTCTGTGCAACGCCAAGTCTGCTTTTAACACTTAAATTATTGCCTTAGACTTGTTCTCCTGGCAGGCTGGGAGGAGGGCATCTTGCTGGGTTCTCTCTCCTGCCCCAGGAAAAGTAGTTAATTGAAATTTATTTCAGACTCATCATATGATATGATTATTTCTAAATCATTCATGTAGGAGACTAGGAAAGGAAACTAATTTCTTATAATGTCTCAGTGAATCAGTATCTGGTATTTTCTTTAGGTTTCTCCATACTCACAACAAGCAGCTTTCATTCAGGATACTCTTTATTTTAGATTAAGAGCAACTCATCGAAAAAGAACAAATGTCAAGTCCCCATGAGAGGACGCAGTGTGAGTGTCATCTCCAGCAAGCTGCGCTGAGCTTGGGGGACAAAATGGCTGCCTGTCCCTGCAAAAAGGAGAATCCTTACAGATGTAAGGATGCAATACAAAGACACAACAGGTTACATTGCTTAATTCTGCTGCATGGAAGGTATATAATACAAGTCAGGCCTCAACATACTGTACATTTTTGGGCATTTCACCCTCAGCACAATTTGTTGCACACTGAAGCTCATATAACAAGATCCTATTATGTGATATGGGGAGAAATGGTCTGAAGGCACGATGGTTTGGGATTAGCAACAACAAATCCCAAATTGGGACTTGAGGGGGTCAGCAAGTCAGCTTCGTGCTTCATTCAAGCCATGAAAATTTGATCTTAGGTTAGTGTCCTAACTACTGGGCCATTCTTCCTTTCCCCCTTCCCACCCTGCTCCAGCCTGAATCAGTGTGTGGGGAAGAGAAGGCGGATACTTAAGTTTAAGGAAGAAAAATCAAGGCAGAAGATGGGTCTGGGAGGTTGGGGTCCTCAGCCTATTTGCAAGTGCCTCATGAAGATTGCTTTTTTCCCCCTGAGAAGAATGTGCCCTGTCATCTCCAAACTGGCCCCTGCGGGTAGAAAAGAGAGACTCTTGGATTTGCATTGTTCAAGAACTTTTGGGCCTGAGAAATTGAAGGAAAGAAAAAATATTACAGTGCGAGAAAAGAAACAAAGGAAAGAATAAGATAGTAGCATGCAGAAGCAGACAAAGAAGGGCCAGCCGGCTGAGTAGCATCTATCAGCCCTTCGGGAGCTAATGAACAACCAGAGTGGATCTCAGTCCAGTTTCTAGCGGATGTGTATCCACTTCACAACTCAGCCACCACAACTGGCATTGTTAGTGTCCCGGCCATAGGTGCGTTAACACTGAGTCTCTTGGCTGTGGTGCGCAGCTTGGACTGCAGTTGGCTAGGCTGCGCTTCTGCCGGTGTGATCCGCAGGCCTGGATACTAGACTGTCCCCAGACCCATCACTTTTCACCAGCTCTTCGTTCATGTCCCTCAGCTCCTTGGGAAATGGAACACAGAAAAGAACTGAATGTAAAACATGAACAAAATGAAGACAAGGAATCTGTTAAAAGGGCAAATGCCTCTTTAAGAGCTTTAAATCGTTTCCTGTGAAGCTGAACTTGGCCATATTTCTCCATCACAGGAAGCCAAGCAAGAAAGGAATCAATGACTGCAAGGATAAATGGTCCCTGAATGAGACATAGGGCAGCTGAATTCACACCAGTGAATGGATAGCAGGATTTGCCCCCGGGTCACACTACCTCAGCTGCAGGAGGAAGTCTGGGGATTACTAAGCCCTAGAAGTTTACAATGTGCAATTGATTCCGGGGTTATTTACAAAGCAAAGAATTCACTGAGGCACTTTGGCGTCAAATCTTACTCCTATTGGCACTGCAGAATGTCAGGTTTCGTTGCATCCCAGCAATACACTTATAATACCTCTGCATTTATATAACACCCTCCGAGGAGCACAAGGCCCTTTGCAAACAAGGATGAATTAAATCTAGCCTCTTATCCCTCCAGTGAGGTAAATAGATGGGGAAACTGAGGCACAGGAGGATTTAATGACCGGCCAAAGATTACATGGTAAATCAGGTCCTCTAACCTCCGCTTAAGGCAGTCATCAAAGATCACGGGCAGTTTATAGATGAAGACTTAACCTGTTGCTTTTGTTTATTTTCTTCAGTCCAGGTAAAAGGGCTGGACTGGCAATCAAGGAGAATGACATTCGACACTGATGCCCAGAACAGGTATAGCACTGGCAATGCAGGCTTTCCCTTGCTGCTGCCTGTTGAGCAGGACATCGGAGGTTGAGAAGGGAACTCAAAGTCCATGTCTATTCAGTTTCAGGGCTTTCTGCTGAGATATCCAATCGACTTTGTTTCCAGTTGCCTGAATTTGATAGCAGCCTTTAACTACCTGAAAGGGGGTTCCAGGTAGGATGGAGCTTGGCTGTTCTCAGTGGTAATAGATGATAGAACAAGGAGCAATGGTCTCTAGTTGCAGTAGGGGAGGTCTAGGTTGGATATTAGGAAAAAAGCTTTTCACTAGGAGGGTGGTGAAGCACTGGAATGGGTTACCTAGGGAGGTGGTGGAATCTCTATCTTTACAGTTTTTAAGCTGCGGCTTGACAAAGCCCTCATTGGGATGATTTAGCTGAGGTTAGTCCTGGTTTGAGCAGAGAGCTGGACTAGTTGACCTCCTGAGGTCCCTTCCAACTCTAATATTCTATGATTCTATGAAGGATGGAACATCTGTTGGAATGATGTGTTTACTGCTCGGATTACTGGAAGAAGCCAAGAAGAGTCTGGCTTTTTTAGGAATCAACAGGGTGGGGGAACTTGAACTAAATACTCAAGAGAGGGCTCTGGAGGGATGAAACTATTGTGAAGAAATGCCTGGGTTTCTTCAACAGGTGGGTGGGGTGCACGGGAAAAGCACTCAAGCCCTGGTCAACACTCTCCAGCTGCACATAAAAGGTTGGCCAGAGGTAAGCACGAGTTTGCTATTGACTGCCAAAGGTCCTTCCTGGGCCGGCCACTGGTGAAACAGCCATGCATGCCAAGGCTGCAGATTTCAGCTCCTAGTGCTGTGCTCTCCAGAGCATGCTTTCAACAGCCCTGTAATGGCTTAAATGGGGAAAGAGATTTTAGGTTTTCTGGTAGCCAGAGATGTTATATGCTGCTTCCTTCTCTTTTCAGTCCCACTCAAGAGTCTTCGGTGCTCATAAGACAGCCCTGGTCTGCTGGCTTTGTTGGCAGGCGGAGTATTGTGCCCTCGGCGGAAGCAGTGATCAAAGGACGAGATCCCTGCACACTCGGCTGCAGGAACCACCTCTATGTGCTTACCCTACTCGTCACAAAGATTGGCTCTGCCCAGAATCCTGTATCTGACACACACGCCTCGCCCCCACCACGGTGGTTAGAAATCTGAATCTGAAATCAAGGCATTTATGAATATTAAGAAATAAGGGGCAGGCAAACTGGTTGAGCAAATAAATACAAATATAACCCAGACAGGGGACAGGAAAACACACTCCCCCGTGGGCCAGGGTTAGAGCCAAATGCTGAGCCAGATACCCCAGTAGTTACTTTTCACTTGTGGTCGCTGATTGAGCTGGTGCTGGAGGTCCTGTGCGGAGCTAGCTTGGCAACGCTGAAGAATAAAGTTCTCTAAGCCCAAAGCAGGTACTTCTCGTGGCAGTGCACACCTCCCTCCAGTGTCTCTCTCCTCCAGTTGGAAGAGCCACGGGCTGCCCAGGGAGGGTTCGTTCTCCTGAACCGTTCAGAGCCACTCAGTTGCTGCTGCTAATTCTGCCAATGAATGCCATGGCAATGGTGGGTTTTGGACACTGTCCCCCAAGGAACTGCACTGAGACCCTCCGATTCATTTCACTTCAACCAGCAAGCAAAGAACAACCAAAGAGTAACAACTTTTGACCCTTCACCAGTCCAGGCTGGGTTTTAAACCCATGACCTAGTCAGCAAAGGCTTCGTGCCCTAGTCGTGCCCTTGAGAATGCAGTTTATTCTTCTTTATAAACTGCAGGGAAGATCGCTGCTTGTCCTGATTTTTCAAGAAACGCTTGCTTTTGAGGAAGGGACTTTAATCTGGGACAGCACAATCCTGCTTTTAACAAGCTGCGTGTACAGGCTCCTTATTGTTCCTGAAATAGAACACGTCCGCACACAGTTATAGATGAGGTGCCGCACTTCCACAGATCACACGACATTTTTGCTTCACGACCTGTTTATCTTCAGAACTCCCCGGTGAGGGAGGGCAGTGCCATTCTCCCCACTTTGCAGATAGGAAACTGAGGCCCAGAGAGACTCACAAGGTCACACAAGAAGTCAGTCCCAGTCTACAGGGCAAGAAATTGAACCCTAGTCCTAGACAATGGGGGCCATAAAAGTATTTAAGATGGATAGCAGAATGAAAGCCAAGTCATGGGACCTGCCTTCAGAAAGTCCCTGCCTTCGGTGCCAAGGTGATTTGCAGGCTCTGAGGCAGTGGCAGGGGATGCTGTCCAAACCAATGATTCATCTTCTGCATTGTTCTGTGTTGTCTAAGCCTGTAAGCTGTTGATGAGGTTTACTCAATTTCATGGTTGGCCTGCCCGTGTGGCAAACACTCTCCCACCCAACGGCTCAGCTGTGTTTCCTTCTGCCCGCTGCAGTTCAGTACATCTGTGTTTACTCCCTGACCCATATCTGAGGCCTGTTTTCCCTGGACAGGCTCCATCTCAACCTCCCTCCCAGTGCCCGCCCTGTGTCCATTTATTTTTCTAGCTAGTTGATATTTTCAGCACCCTCTCCCTGTGCTCCCTGTTCATTTCACGCTTCAGGATACCTGGAAAGGACTGGGGAAACATTTCCTGTTGCTACAGAGAGAGGTGTTACTCCCAGAAACAACAAACCATGGCCAAAGGTTCACTGTTCAGAATGGTCAAGAATTTGCCCAGGCTACGGGTGGCATTAATTCTCCACACTTAGTTAATCACCTCCTTATTCTATGCCTAGGCCCGAGTTTTTATTCTGGAGCTGGGTTTCTTGGGAGAGGCACATTCAGTAAATGACTTGGTTATCATAGAATTTGTTTGAGATCCAACACAACTCCACACCTGGAAAATAGGAATGGGAAAGAATTTGATCATTCCCAGTAAAACTTGGCACAAAAGAGAGCACCAGCTTGTGTTACTGTAAGGGGCATAATCCTTCCATATTTCTGACTAAGCCTTGAATAGAAGAGACTCTAACCCAGATTTATCAGTTTGGGCACAGGCCCATACCCACATCCTAGATCTAAACAGAAAATCCAAATCAAAGCTTCACAGTGAACCAAACCAGAACTCGGCACCCAAACAACCCCCAAATGCATTCTCTCTCACGTTATGCAGGTTGGCCCATTACCTGATGCATGACTGACCCAACCTACTCAGACTTCTCAAGGAAGGGTTATATCCCTTCTGCTTTCCCAAGTCTTAGCACTGTCTCCTCATTAGCTTTGAGATTCTCCAAAGAAAAGGTGCTAGAGACGGGCAAAGCATTATTGCTATATCACAGCTGAGGGTGGGAGACATTAAAAAGCCACACAGCAAGAGAGAACAGATCATTAGCTGAGATTTTAAATATAAGGGGGAGGAGATCGGGTAGAAACGCAGAATTGCTGTACTTATTCAGCCCAGTGAGCCATTTAGTCCAGTATCCTGTCTCCATGAGTGACCAGTGCAAGATGGTTTCGTTACAAGATGCACATGACCTTTTAAGAAAAAACGCACAGAGAACAAATCTTACCCAAACATAGAGATGGGTTAGGGGAACCAGTGTAACTGGTCTTTTCCATCTCTAATTTTTCTGATCTGAGGTGGACAGGAAGACGATGCAGGACGGCAGGATGCAAAGGTTCTGCTCTTGCATCAAGGGTGGGGAGACCGCAAAGCGAGACAGAGAGGAGTCCAGTGCTCGATGAGTGAATGGAAAGGGCATGGGGACGAGAGAGACAGAAGATCCATGGAACAGGCTGTTTAAAATGACCCTTGGAGTGGAAATCTGTTCCCTTCCTGAAATCCGATTTGGCTCCCTTTCTGCGCATTCTGTCCACCTTTCAGGTTTGTTTGCTAATATGACTGTAGAGCGGAGCCAGGGGCTGGGAGACGAGCACATTCTAACCACACGTGGATTTTTCCCCTGTTGTTGCAAGAGATCCTGAAGCACAGCTTTTCTGCTCCTTCCCTCCGCCTGCAAAGCAAGCTGCAGCTGGGCGATGAGGAGGGAAGGGAAGCAGGAGGGGGCCCCAGTGGCTTTGAAGACAGTAGACGCCCTCAGGTGTGAGCATGTTACGCAGACATTCTTGTGAATAAAGCAGTAAGAGATTTGTTACCTAAAGAGAACTCAGGCTTGACGAGTGATGTCTTCATCTACCTGTCCAAGTGGGACTTATTTTGCCTACAGGCAGCTACTGTTTACCAGGGCCAAGAGCACACACCAGACACTTGGGATTTCAAGTTCTTTAAGGCATCAGGGAGCAGGAGAGGGGCTGAAGGCACCAATGTTTTGCTAGGGAGGGGCATCCCTTCTGCTTCCATGTCAGTTCTTCTCTCCCTCCCTTCCCCCCTCTGCCCCCCCCCCCGGGTTTATTAGAAGGGCCTGGCAGAGAGCATCCTCCTCCTCTTGGCTGTTCATGTATTCTTCAATGCAAGACCTGCAGAAACCTGTTCTACCCTGGAACGAGCTCCTGTACACTTTGAAGGGGGTCAGTGTTGCACTGCTGAAAAGCCACAGGTGGGGAGGAAGGACAAATTGCAGTATCTGGAGAGATTACACAAAGCAAGAGCATTTGGGGTGTTTGGTGGGGGGGGGAAGGAAGGGTTAGGAGGAGAGGCATGGAGGAGTGAAGTCAGTTATGAAGCAGACCAGGAGCCAGGACCCCTGGGTTGCAGTCCTGACTCAACCATTGGATTACTCTGTGACCGCCGGTAAATTAATAAACATCTCTGTGCCTCTGTTTTCCCATTAGCAAACAGGGTGATAATGACACATCCTGATTTCACAGGGAGTCATGCAACTTAATTTATGAATGTGAAGTACACGGAGTTCCACGGACCAAAAGTGCCGCAGTACAAACACCGGACAGTCCTTGGCTGCTGCGTCACAGGGCTCCCTTCACACCAGAATATTCCACTACTTCTCTTGGTGTTCCTTGGTGTCTATCAGAGGACAAGGTGTTCCTTGGTGCAACAGAGAGAACATGGGGAGAACCAGCCCAAGCAACTACGTAAGCCTCAAAACACTCTGTTATTTTAAGGTTCAAACCTTTGCTTCCTGTTTTTTTCCTCCACCACGTGAATTTTACTGCTCATGAAATGTGCCAGATTGACAGCCAACAGAATGGGGGCCCCCTAGTGAACCCAAGAAAAGGTATAACATGAACAGTGACGGCACAATGTCCTACAGGCCACCCCAGGAACAGGCCTCTGTCCACACTGACTGGGAGGAACCAGTCTGGGCTTACATTTCATCCCCACGCCTGTTTAGAACGCCTTTTGCAAGAGACGTGCCCAGTATTGCTATTTGAGGTGCTGATACATGTCCGGGGGACCCCAGCCTACCAGGACCTAGATTGAGGCCCACCAACACATTTCACATAGGCAACCCCTCAGCTACCAAAGGGTAATGGCTTCCATTCACTTCTGATGCGGGTTGGAGTTGAGTGAGTGAGCGAGCGAGACATAAAGGGAGATTAGTAATGGAACCGGAGACACCCACCTCTCCTCTGTGTGTTTGCTTCTGGGCAGATTTAGCACATTACTTTGAAGGCAAGCAGCTTCAGGGCTGCCAGAGGAAGTAGGCTGGTGCCTTCAAGGCCCAGGACAAGTTGAGATAAGAAGTGTGCACAGGCATTGCCGTAAGAATGCTCTGTTTGTGAAGCTTTGTTCAGTCTGAGCTCTTCTGAACAGGAGAATGTCATGTTTGACTAATCCAAGTTTAGAAATACATTTTGGGCAGCAACTCTGAAGTCCCCGGGGGCTATTTACCTTTAATGTACCTATTGGATAAGGAGAGAGGGAAACCCAGATACATTTACCCTACACCCCATCCCCACCCTAAAAGGTGTCAGCATTAAGCTGCATTGCTGACTTCTGAAGTTACTGGTTTTTCAGCTTAACAGCCAGGAAGTCAGTAAAATAGAAAATCCCTTGTTCCATGCGTTGGCCAAACATTAGGATGTCCAGGGGGCTATTCCCAGTCTATGCTAAGAAGAGGGCGAAGATGCTTTTAAAGGATGAGCAATTCCATTCCATTCTGATCTAAATAAGTTTCTGTACTGAGCTCATCAACACGGCATCTGAACATTCCCCCAGCAGTACATTAAGTAACGTGATGACGCATCAGCCGCTTGTTGTCCGTTCTCTCCTGCTATTACCCCAGGGAGAAGCACATGTGGTGAAGCATTCTGTTCTGGTAGGGTTTAAGGGTTTCCCTCCCAACACGGCGCACAGATTCTGGTTGTAAAACAGCACTGCTGACTCAGAGGAGGTTGTGTGTTTGTCTTCCCAGCTGTCCTAGCAATGTTGGGCCATGGAAGGGTGGTCTGGAAAAGGGAACTGTGAAAACAGGTGGCTCAGAATGGGAAATGCAGAAGCGTGTAGCCCAAATCAGTTGGAGGAAATAAAAGAGTCTGTCTCTACAAGCACTTCACATGCTGCCCGATGCTGGAGGAGGGAAGAAATGGCCTTGTGCTCCATACTTGTAATCCTTTTTTGTTAAATAAATGTTTGTAAGAGCGGCACCAAATAATAAAGTTAAGCCTCGGGGAAGGGAGGTCTGGAAAGTCCTTTGGGAAGGGGCCTTGCCATGACATTGAGCCATGACATTGACCCTTGGGCTCCCAACTAGGAGCGCAGGACCGCATCGGAGCTGGTCTCAGCTCCCGCCCTCGCCCGCCAGATGGATGTTGTGCTTCTCCCAGAACCGGTTCAGCTCCTGGCCCTTCCTCTGCAGCTGCTGGTTCATGTCTTGACGGTTTTGCTGATCTGCTCTTTGCTGTTCTCCAGGGCGGAGAGGACCTCCTTGCTGACGCTCTCCCCCAGCACCCTACCCACCATGCAACATGTCGACAGCCAGACTGTGCTCTGCCAGCTCCAGTTCAGCTGCCTTCAAGGCCAGGCCACACTGCTCCTGCCACAACCATTTGAATCTGGCCACCACCACTTCATCATCAGGGCTTTGCCAGTGAAAGGCGCCGTTGGGCTGGTCTCTTCAAGCAAACCCACTAACTCGTTCACCCAGGCTTTTCTCCACCACACTGTCTCCGTGCCTCTGAGCATCCTACTCCCCTTTGCATACGGACCCCTGCTGGCCTCACAAACCAGCAATGCACAATGGTAGAGACTCAGCATATGGCTTTCATTGCTCTTCCTTTTATCCCTGTCATGCCCAGCAGGCAATGAAGACTGGAGGGGGGAGGGAGGGAGGTTAAACATGAGGAAGGAAGGGTAGCAGCCTGACCTTCGTTTCCCAGCACAAGGAGACTGGTTGCCTCAGGGGACTGGTAATGGACTATGGGGCCTTTCATCTTTAGGTCATGGGTTCAAATCCGGTCCAAGTCAATAACAAGAAAGGTACTATTATGTGCCATGAATTGCTGGTCTCAAGTCCAATTCCTAGTACATGCATGTCCATATCACTGTAACTGCCCCCCCCATATGGCAGTTTGAGCAGAGAGGCCAAGAACTGAATGGGGATGGAGTTATTCTGTCACCCCTCGGGGCAAGCCTGTCAGAGGTCAGCATAAGGAAACCTTGCTTCTACCGTGCCCCACTTTAGTTTCCAGGGCTGTCAACCTAGCAATGAATTTGTTTTTACAGAAAGATAACCTGTAGTTCCATCTTGAGTTCACACCATCTTTTGGGCAGAGACCCAAACATCTACAATACGATGATTCCCCCCATGAGTTAAAACCCATCTCTCTCTCTCTCTCAGAGGATGCACGAAGGAAGTGTGCAATACCTCGGTTGGCTATACTTGTAAGATTGTAAGATCTTTGGGGCAGGGACAGTCTTTTTGATTGTGTTTGGACTGTGCCTAACGGAATGGGATCCTGGTCCAGGACTGGCACTAATGCAATCAAAATAATAATACATGCAGTGGAATCCTCTTGGCTGTGATGGACTGTGCCAGTGAACGGATGCTTCAGGCTCTGAGAGGGATGATGCTGTGTTTGTTACTTTCACAAGCTGCTTTCAAAGTAAGAGCTCTACAACGCATCATCATGTCAACACTTCCCATTAATGCAACGCCAACTCTTTTAGCGGCCACCATAGCGCAGGGAAGTTGTTTGACAAAAACAAGAAGATACACTGCAGGGCAGCTATGTTAGCGAGCACCAGTTCCCACCCAGTAGGCTGCAGACAGAACCAGTCGTGCCATTGGAATAGACAGGGGAAGAATGTTTTGTGCACCTACTCTTGCGGTTAGTGACAGATGGCGACGGGGTAGACAGGACTCAGTCGAATGCCTGTAAAAGGGATTCTTTGAAGCTGCCACGCACAGATCAGATTTTGCAGCTCTCTCCCTGATTCTTCATTTCCCCGACTAACTAGGGCTGATCAGAATATTTATAAAACTGTTCACAACATCTTTTTTCTATTTTCCAACCAGCTCTATTAAACACATAGGGTCTCTCTCAGTTCTGGACTGAAGTCTGCAGTTATGGAAGGGATTGTTGACTACAGTACAGTAGGTAGTTCATTGGAATGGATGTAACCGGCTTGTGGTGTCCCCCTAGGGTGACCAGATATCCTGATTTTATAGGGACAGTCCCAATATTCTGAGCTTTCTCTTATATAGGTGTCTATTACCCCTCACGCCTGTCCCGATTTTTCACACTTGCTAGCCGATCGTCCTATGTCCCCCCTTCTATAAGCCAGGATCCTCATGAACCTTATGCAGTTCTAACAGGTCCAATCCATGTGTTTAAAATGACAGGAGCAGGTCTGCACTGGAAGATGTTCTTTGCCCCTAACATTTTCTATCCCATCTCCCAAGCTCCACGCTGTCAGGTAGGGGCTCATTTGCTAATGCAGCCCATTGCATATTGGCTCCAATTTAAAAATAAAAGATTGCGTCTCCGAGCCCTTGATTGCAGTTTCAACCAGCAATAATTCTAAAGAAATTGGTCATTACCACCGGCAATGACTATTAGTGCACTGACCTACTTTGACTCTGCTGTCAGCTTTAAATATCAAATTGGTAATTAACGACTCCTGATACCAACCCTCTGTGTGGATGCCTGGGATTCTCCTAGAAGGGAGGCTCTGAACTAGATCATTATCTGAGCTTGTCATTCATCAGCGCTTCAAGTCAAGGCTGCATATTGATGGGCGTGCATGTGATCGCCTTGGCTTTTTGGTGTTTTTACCATTGCGGCACCTTTCCCTTTCAATAAACAGCTACAGAAAGTGGTACACAACCGAGAGGGAAAGGTTCTGCATGGCCTCTCCTAACTCCACCCTGCAACCCAGCATCAAACCAACAGCAGCCAGTAAACGAGAGGTTGAGGCTGTGTTGATCTTTTAAAAAAATAAAAAGCAGAAGTGTATCCACACCCACAGAAACGTCAGATCATCCCTTGCTATGTTTTCAGACTCCCCTAGGAGCTCCCATGAGTCGCACAGCAGCGCCAAGTAGTGCAAGGAGCAGGTGAGCATGACTTGAAAGGTGCCTTCACATCCCAGGGCACTGTGCGATCCTGGCCAGAGGGATCATTGACTGGAATACTGGCAAAATGATACAATGCCTCTCCTGCTCATTCCTGCCAAGAGAAAAGAACGACTCACTGAGGACCCTCTCTGAGATACCGGGGAGCCCAGCTCTTGATGGAGTTTGAGTGCGGGTGACAAGTCAGAGGTTAACAAAGGGCGTGAAATTTAGTATTTTTAAATCAACGATAGACGTGACACGAACCCAGTGATTATAGGGGTAAGGTCTGCACCCGCCCATCTAGCTGCATAATCAGGGTCTCAGTCATAAGCCAGTTGATAGCGAGGGCACCACAGTGGGAGTTAGCAGATCTGCGTTCTAGTGCCTGCATTGCCACTGGCCTTTTGCATGACTTTGACGCTTTGCCCTCTGTGCCTCAGTTTCCTCTACTGCAAAGACCTATGGGGTGTGTTATCATGGTGAAAGTTTCCCCTCTGACCACTCCTCTGCATGCAGCTATGGCCACTGCTAATCAGAGGCGCGACAGCCACGTCTCAAGGGAGGAGGAGGAGGAGTGAGAATTTTATTTCAAGGCAGCCGTTCGGAATGAGAAGAATGGAGCCAACGGGGCAGCGGGAGGGATGGAGTGCAATACATCGAAATCGGTTGTCAAGTCACACACGTGCAAGCTAAAAAATAAGCAGGACTGCCATTTTGGTGCTGGCTCAGTGAAATTCCGTCTGGTCATCTCAGCCACGCCCCAGCTCACTTAGCCAAAGGTCCCTATTCCTCAGCATAATGTTGACCTCTGTGCTGTATAGCTTCTAGCATCATGGGTCCCAATCCTGCCTGGGGCCTATATTACCTTACCATGCTATGTCCTTTCCACGGTGGCCCTCTGGAAGCCCTCCCACTCCACTGCATTTCATGGGAACCAAAATCTTTTCCTAGCCTGCAACTATTTATAGAGTGCAGATAGCAGCCTGGGCCTGTCTTTGTTCCATGCCAGGTTATAAAGCAGCAGAGAGGGACGCAGCCCTCTCCCCCACACAATAGGCTCATTCACCCCCCTCTCACCCATTTCAGCCACCTTCAGGGAAGGTCACAGCAAACTGGCAAAAAACGAACATTTGCTTTTCCCTCAGGGCCAGATTAACAGGTGGACATTAAATACCACACCCTTCGCAAGCCACTGCTATTGCAACCACAGCTGCTAAGCCACTTCTGTCCTCTCTCTGCCTGAAGCAGCTTTACCCATATGTGAGTGAGCTTTCTCCACAGCCCTTTTCTTCCCTAAACAGAGCTCTCTCTTCCTCTGCTTGTCACAGTCCTTTTATTTTATTGTTAAACCCTCACTACTGCTGCTGCTTTGTGCCCAAGATTAAAGGGTTTACTCAATCCTGGGCACCTAATGAAACACACTGAGAGAGCCTATATAACTCTTTCTTCCAACCTTTTACTCAATGCTCCCCCATTTTTTTTTTAATCACTGCCTCCTTCCTTTAGTAAGACTCAGCTGGGCCCATCCTCCTTTCCCAGGACCCAATCAGCTTGTCTCACCAATTAGATTAATTGGCACCAGGCTGAGCATGTTTCCCAGTTTTGACCACAAACAACTCACCTACCACAAACGAGCCTCCTGCCCCACAGCTGGAAAAGGGAAGATTTAAAATAACTAAAGCCTTCCCCAGCAATGTACTGGCCCAAGGCCGTGGTGTATGCAATGATCCTAGAAGCTGCAGAGGTTTGGACCATGGATGTGAAATCCCCCTGTGTTTTTTTAAGGGCTGTAATAATAAGGCACATGTTACAGTCTCCAAGTGCTTTGCAAGCATTAATCCTCACAGCTTTCAAGTAGCATTACCCCCATTTTACAGGTGAGAAAACTAGTGCACCCTGAAGTTAATGGCCAGATTTGCAGCCCTCAGCGCTCCACAGTAAGGGCCAGATTTTCAGCCACAGCTACCATTTGGGCACCAAAACAAGCAGCTGGATTTTCACAAGCGCTCAGGCTAAGAATGGGGAACATCCTGTCATTTTTGTTAGCCCCTCCCTGCACCCACATGCCTGTTTGCCTGATGCACCTGATAAATAGTGTCTTTTTGACAACAAACTCTCCAGGGTAGGGATGGTCATGTACTCAGTGTTGGTGACCGTGAGTCTAAGGATACTTGATGGGGTTTTTAAACTCTCAGAGCCTCAAGCCCCATTATTGCTTCAGAATCTCGCTTGTTTTAAAGTGGAAGCTAAGTCTCCAGCTCTCGCGGCTGCTGACAGAAAAAATGGAAAGCATGCACTGAGCCTAACCTAAAGATGCAGAAACCAGAAGACAAATAAAATGAACCCAACGTACACAGACAGATGTTTAAGCTCATGATTTTGAAGCTAATCTTGTGGTTTTTGACATCGATGGCATCCGATCGTTTTTACTCTGCATGTTCTCTTCCTTGGTTTCTGCTTCCCACTTCCTCCTGCCCTCTTCCTCACAGTCTCCTCATTTTAGCCTCCCTCCATCTGCCTCCCCCACCTTTGTGGTCCTCTTGTTCTTCCTTCCTTCCATGTCCCTTCTCCCTCCATTTGGCTAATCCCATCTCTCCAGCCCCTCTTCCTTCCTGCCTCCCCCGCACACAAAGCTAAAATACCCAACAACAAAAACAGTGGCACTAACATGCCATTCACTGACCATCACACCGTTCACGCTGCCTGCATGTTCTGTCCCCTCCCCGGTAGCCCTTTGTCTGTCTTGTCTACTGAGATTGTAAACTCTTTGGGGCAGGGACTGACTGTCTCTTACTCAGTTTGCACAGCACAACGGGCCTTCGTAGGCACCCCCACACTACACGCAGTAAATCATCCCAGGAGCTACTGCAAAATGGATGTGAAATGATCGTGACAAAACCGTGGCAAGTAGCTGATCTAGTGCAAAGCCAAACCATAACAAGGAAAAGCCCCTTTGGCACAAGTTTAGGTCGTTCCTGTTGGAAACCAGAGTAAACCCAGTTGTGCAAGTAGCAGCTTTCCTGGTCTACACTTGAGGTTTGCAGTGAATGAGGGTTAATCCTCAACATAGGCAAGGCCTGGCAACCCGATTTAGAGCTCTGGGAGGTCTCACCTTTTATGCTTAGACCCCACAGACTATGTCTACACCGCCAACAGCTGGAAGCTTTCCAGCCAGGCTTGACAGACTCAGGCTTGTGGGGGGCTCACGCTACCAGGCTAAAAATAGCTGGGTGGACACAGCTTTGAGGTCACAGTTTTGAGGTCCCAGCTCAGGTGGGAGCTCAGCTCTGCAGCCCATCCCCCCTTCCTAGGTTTCTGAGGCCAAGCTCCAGCCTGAGGCACAATGTCCACATGGCTATTTTGAGCCTGGTAGCATGAGTCCCACAAACCGGAGTCTGTCAGCCTGGAGCTGGGAGACTTGCTGCCACAGGCTATGTAGTGGCACCTGCTGCCTCCAGCTGACAAGTTCTGCTTTCCGGGGGGATGTCCAATGAACCCCAAAATTCAGCGTGAAACTTGACGGTAGGTAAGTCTTGACTGAGACCAGAGGGTGTGATGGCCCTGAGCTAGGGTGAGACCAGAGGGTGTGATGGCCCTGTGTGTGCAGTGCAGGCTAGTCCCATGTGCAATGACTTCAGGCTTGAACAGCCCATGCTGCTGCAGTTTCACTGCTCCAGGACCTAAGGTAGCTAAAATAAAACCGGCTCAGATACGTCTACTTGACCTCAGCTTGCTTGTTAAAACCACTGAATTGGAGACTAAATGGTCCCTGGATCTATCTCCGCCATGGCAGCTCCTTTGTTCTGATCTCCCTTTGCAGTGACACACATGTGACAAACCGAGGAGCTGCCAAGCTGGCACAGCTGGAAAGCGGTGAGTTTTTTGGCCTGACGATCACTGGGGCGCATGAGAGAAACTCGTCCTAATCAACCTCCTGGCATTGTTTTTCCCACTGACATTTTACCAACTGCAGAGCCCAGCTGATTTAGACAAATGGAGCTGTGATCGCCTGCTCAACAGCAGATGGCAATCTGCTGATGGGAAGAAAAACGTCATGAAAATCACCGAGGAGAGAGGCGGGTTAGCAAGGAAATCGCATTCTATCTAGTACAGGGGAAAAAACATTTTCCCATCTCTTCACTATCTCTGATTAGCATGGTCCATCATTACCAACTGTAGCCACTCAGAGATTAGTTGGAAATTATTTTACAGAGCATGTATGCTATTAGTAGTAAGTGTAATAATAAGAGATGGGTTCAACCAACATGTCCATTTCAGATCTGGCCTTCCAATGACCCAACATTCATATGCGGTGCTTGGGATTTGGATTAAAGTCAATATACCAAAGAAATAAAAAAAGAATTCCTGCATATTTTGTAAAACCCTGTTCAATTTTAGAAAGCAGGCACTGGAAATTAGTCTGGTGGTGCTTCACTAAATGGATCTCAGTCCATGGTCTAAAGAACAGGTGTCCCTCCCTCAAAAAGCACCATCCAAATCAGCAATACAGTCATAGCTCATTGACAGTCATGGTGTAGGGGCCAAATAGTGGCCCATAGTGACAGAACCATCCTAACACCCTAGAGATGGTCTCTCCAGGTCCGCATTGAGGTGTGTTAGCAGGATAGAGCAATGGAAGATGATGGACTCCAAAGTGGGGGAGTGTGACACACTGTACCCCATGTACATCCGTATGGTGTGATTTGTGCATCATTCATGTTCACCCATGTCGTGTAAGTGTGCATGGTCTAATGCCAAGTATGTCATGTAAGGTGTTTTTGGAACACTCCTGACATACTGAACATTATTGTTATGACAGTATGCTTTGTTATGAAACTCTACTATATAATATTCCCAAGCATGTGTCTCACGTGGCTTGAATAGATCCAAGCAATCACAAAGCTGTGTGGGGGTTCACGCCTTGCAGTGGCATGCATACAGGAACAAGGGACTGGCTTGAGCACCTGATAAGGCGGTATTCATTTGACTCAAGTGGAGGAAACCAAGCCCATTGCGGGACTTGGCCGATCACCTAACCTCAGGGGATGAGGAAGAAACTTTGTTAAAGGCAGAGGCGTCTTTGTCTCTGGAGCTCTCCCTTGGAATCCATCAACAAAGCAACATCAAGGATGCTGGTGGGGGGGTTTGGCTGCAGGAATCATTCCAGCCAGCCTGTGGGGTAAGCGAACATCAAGGACCAAAAGCTACTGAAATATTGAGTTCAGTTTAGAATGCGAGTTATGTTTGAATTAACTGAGATCAATCCTTGGTTCATATTACTGTGATTTGTAATCACGTAGAATTCAGAGACATTTGGCTACAGCTCACGGATTGTCCTTCAAATACCCCCCCAAATCCATGTTTTGGGGTGTTTGGATCTATGGTTTTAGTTCATGCCCATCTCTACTTCTGTCTACTGTTTTCTTCATGCCTCCTTTGAAATCTTTTGGGGAGGTGATCTTGTCATTGTACTTCTATGTTGTTTAGTAGATTTTATTCTCTGCTCATATTTAAAAGGAACAAAAGGGCAGGCTCACTAGGTCAATCAGGGAAATAGGAAACACGTAGTTTGATCTTTCCCCTGACTTCCAACCTGCTTCATCATTTACACCTCTGTGAAGTGGGTTTAAAGTGCTACATAGTTTTCATTGATTCCCCAAGAGGCACATAGGGACGTTCGGTCTGAACTGTTGTTCTACTGCTTCAGGGCAATTTATGGTAGAGTGGCCCCAAATTATCATAACTTTTGGTCATTTTATGTGATAGAAAGTACCTACTAGTCTCGCACAAGGCTGACTGTGTCCAGAAATCCTTATTCGAGTCTTCTTGAAGTCAATGGAATTCGCTTGATTAAGGACTGAGTAAAAATGGAGCTGGGTATCAGGACTTGATCTAATGTGTTTTAAAGCAGCAACATTTTCCAGTGATTTGTAGATGAGCTCCTCTATGTTTTAGTCCCTCCGGCTCACCATTTTGCATCTAAGGGGGCTGCCTGTTTCTTCTTCAACCCTCTTAGGTATCCCACAGTACAGAACTGGTGCAATAGTGTTCCCATTTTCTGATGGGTCAGGGATAACAGGAGGGTGAGTTATGGAAAGAACAGTATCTCCTGGGTCTTTTTGGTAGCTTCGTACAACTGCAAATGAAAAGATGAGAATCAGATTCCTGTTCTTTTTCTCACTGGGCAAACTCCCTCTCTCCCTCAGCAGCCCAAGAAACACAGCCTGTGATCTTAAGGCCCTGTAAGTTCAACCAATGAGGTGGCATCTTCTTGGTAACAGTTGCTAGAGAAAGATTCGAGGATGAATCTAACTGCCATGAGTGACTAGGATCTGTGATGCAGGGGTTTACCTGGAGTCGAAATGATTCACCTTCCTGTATGGCTCATTGCCACAGGCCTCCATGGCCAGTTCTTCCAGTTGCTTTCTTCCCCATTTTGTTGTTTTGCCTGGCAGTCGGTCCTGGTTTTACTCTTCCCCGCTAAGAAAGACCTATTCTCCATTTAGAGATCGAGGCACGTAACTCCTGCTGAGAGTCCTGAATTGTCTAGGAGCAACATGAGACGCCTTCCGGAAGGGAAAAGGGGAGTTCCTTCCACCAAACCTCAGAATTAGTTTTGATGGCTTGACCCATCTATTTATTTACTTATATAACCCTCATTACTCTACTATCTGAGGCCCAGATCCCCACAGGTACTTGATGTCAATGGGATTTAGGTACCTTTGAGGATCTGGATGCCTAAAATACTTTGGTGCTAGAGAAAGAGTAAGTTCTTCAGGGCAGGGACAGTATTTTCCTTTGTTTTTAGGGGTCCCAATCTTGACTGGGCTCTCTAGGCACTATGAATAAGACTACTATTCTTAATGATCATTACAAATAAATGTGTGATCTACTGGCCTGAATACTGGACCGGTAGCCAGGAACCGCAGAGTTCTAACACCACCACCGACTCTTGTTCCCTCTGTGATCTTAGGGAAATCAGTTAACCTCTCTGCCTCAGTCTTCCCACCTGTAAAATGGGGATAATGATTGTGCCTATCATCCACATGATCAAATCCTCGGCACCCTGCAGAAATTTAGAACAACGACCAGCCACTATTTCCCTCTACCCTCACGCTGCCCATGTGGACCAGAATCCAACAGACCAAGAGAAGACCTAGCATCCAATGGCCTAGTATGAGAAGCAAACTGAGTCTCAACGTCTCCTTATATTTCTGCACAGTTTAGCAACCCGATAGAATTTCAGCTAATTGTGGTCCAAAGCAATTACCAAAACCATATAATATTTTCCTTCCATCATTTTTTTTTATTCTGTCCTCCTTAAAATAACAGCAATAAATTATTTTCATTTCATTGGCATCCTTCAGCCTGATGGATCCAGAGGTGTTTTACGAAGAGGAATCTCTTCACCTATTGCGGAAATGCAGCCAATTCTGGGTAGAACATGTCTGGAGGTAGAAACTGAAAAACAAAATTGGGTGAATGCATCACAAAAATCCTCCCAAGCAAAAAAAAAAAACCCAGCCTGCAACTATCCAACCATCAAAGGTAAAAACTGCTCTTGAATTGCATCGATGAGGCAGACCCATTCTGTCTTACCAGCACAGAAAGTTCTTGCTAAAGGCGGTTGTGTTAATTCTCTAGCAGCCACTAGTTTTAATGGTCGCAGCAAAAACAATCAACTTTATGTCACTGCAGGCTTTTGAGATGTAGAATGAGGAACTCTCGAGGGCAAAGCACATTATACAACCTGGACGGCCGTGCTCCTTTTCATCCCTCCCCACAATTCCCCTCTTGCTTTGCTCTCTTTCTCCTTTCTTAAGTCCCCTTTGTGGGCTTTTGCCATTCTCTCCAGTAGTGAAAAGGACAAGTCTCCTCCTCCTTTTTTTCGTTCTTTTTCAATATTGTGTTTGCAAAGGCTAGTGGGGTTTTCAAAGAGTCGGGGTCCCTGCCATGATGCTTTGTTGGCTGGCGCTGCATTGTGCTTCCAAGGCGGTGCAGGTGCAAAGGGGTTTTGTCTGGGTGTTATGTGCACACTAATTAGGCAGGGGGAGGAGAATGGGAACTGTGGCTGCAGTATTCCTTAGGGATGTGCATTCAGGTTACACAGGAACCGAAATCAACCAGATTAGCTCAATCTGGGTTTGATTCTGCTCCCATTCAAGACAATGGAAAACTTGGACTTGAATGGTGCAGGATCAAGTCCCATTTGTGAAAACCTGACTTCCTTTCTGCTTTTCTTTGTGTTTCATGGGCTTTTCTGCCCTGGAAGTCATTTATATCTTGCGTCCTACATGACGTTCTCATAAACAAACTAAGGGAATTTGGTCTAAATGGAAGTACTATAAAATGGGTGCAAAAATGATTGAAAGCCCATATTCAAAGAGTAGTTCACTCTCCAAGTGGGGGGACATATCTAGTGCGGTTCCGCAAGGGTCAGTCCTGGATCCAATACTATTCAATATTTTCATTAATGACTTGGATAATGGAAAGGAAACTGTGCCTATAAAACTTGCAGATGACACCAAACTGGGAGGGTTTACTAGCATTTTGGAGGACAGGATTAGAATCCAAAATGACTTTGCACTTGGTTTTATTAAGTATCATCTTCTTGATTTCAGACCAATTCTTTAATTTGTCAAAGTGCTCAATTTAAAAAGAAAAAATCAAATGCACATCTGTAAAATGAGGAATGACTGGCTGAAAAGGATCTGTGGGCTACAGCAGATCACAAACTAAATATGAGTCAGCAGTGCAATGCAGTTGGTATAAAGGTTAATATCATTCTGGGGTGTGTTAACAGAAGTGTCATATGTAAGACATGGGAGGTAATTGTCCAGCTCTGCTTGCACTGATGAGGCCTCAGCTGGAGTACTGTGTCTGGTTCTGGGAGCCAAACTTTAGGAAAAATGTGGATGAACTGGAGAAAGTCCAGAGGAGAGCAACAAAAATGATGAAAGGTTTAGAAAACGTGACCTACGAAGAAAGGTTTAAAAAAACTGGACATGTTTAGTCTTGAGAAAAGACGACTGACAAGGGACCTGATCACAGTCGTCAGATATGTTTAGGGCTATGTCCACTGAAGGTAGGACGAGAGGTAATGGGCTTAAACTGCAGCAAGAGAGATTTAGGCTAGATATTAGGAACAACTTTCTACAACCTGAGCTACAAAGTTAGGTTGACATAAACCACCATGCATTGACGTAGTTGTGCATTTGTCTACACTCAGATTTGTCTCCCACCCATGTATGCTCCATTACGATGACACAGCATGAGTGTAGACACTGCATTACCTATGTTGACGTTACAGTCCTCCAGCAGCTGTCCCACAATGCACGACACCGACTGCTCTGGTCATAATTGTGAACTTTATTGCTCAGGGGTCATGGAGACCAGAAGCCCCACCCCCTCCCACTTCAAGATCCCCACGTATTTTTGAAAAGTTTTTTCCTGATTGTTCACTTTGACGAGCACACCTAGCAACTCTCCATTTTTGTGTGCAACTGCCCCACTAAATACACCAGCTACACACTCCAGACATGCTCGAGCCTAGAGGTGACAGAGCTTTTGGATCTCCTGGGACTCTGGGGAGAAAAGACCGTGCAGGCACAGCAATGGCCCCGCTGTAGAAATGTTGAACATCTATAAGTGGACTGCACGGGGGATGTAAAAGAGGAACAACAGGATCAGCAGCCGTGCCACGTGAAAGCAAATGAACTGCGGCAGGCATATCAGAAGACCAGGGAGGCCAACAGTCAATCCAGTGCTGAGCTGTAGACTGTATGGAGAAAGGAAGAGTAGAGAGGAGGACGGCCCAGGAGTACCACCGGAAAAGGAGAGGGAGATGCACCAGGATATACTGGGGCTTCTCTGGCAACAAACACAGATGCTGCAGGCTCTTGTGAACCTACAGGTCCAGCAATCATGGACCCACCTTCTTTGAAGTACCTGGAGAACTCCAGTACAGCACCTCTGTTTGCCCCTCCCACCTCTGGCTACATTCCACATGGCAATAGGGACTACTGCATCCCTCCCCCTCCGCCCCGAGGGACATTATACAGTGCATTGCCAGATTTTAGGATAGCAAAGATATTACACCCAGCAGTAATGCAGGAAACCTACAAGGTTCAACCTATAAGACATTAGCTTAAGCAGTGAGCATAAGGCAGTTAGGCCTATGAGCTTAAGCATAAGTAAGTTGATGGAAAATGACCCTAAGTCACAAGAGGGCATCAGATGGTATTTTGCAATATGTAATTTTGCTGAGATCTTGCATAAAATGCTGGTGGGTAACCACAAGAAATCCACTGATAACGGTTTTAAGTATTTTGAGACCGGAACATCAGCAGACATACAATTATAAGATTGCCATAGTAACTAGTTGACATATATGTTAATAAGTTTGGGATAATTAATACACTAATCTATAGAATAAGAACATCCCAACATTATTAGGGTGAGGAAGTTAGTTATTGGAAATGAAGCAGAATACTCCTGTGAATATTCATGGTGGCCATCAAATCCTGTCATGCGCTCAAACACAATGTAGGTGGGAGATCTTGACCATTGGACTTGGGGATCTTTAAAAAGGTGCAACGATTATGGGATATAGATAACATTATGGAATGGAGAAGGGCATGCTGTGAAGCTGACCCTTTGCTCCTAGTAACCCCTGTGTGATTTGTTTCTGCCCCATTGTGTATTGCCAAAACTTCACAAAAGACAGTGTGTTGGACAATGGAAATTTGCACACTCCCTGGGATTCCTACCCAAGGTGCACTGCCGTGTGCATTGACACAAGCGCTCCTGGTGACTATGCACAACACTGACGCAAGCAGCCAAGCACGCACACACACAAGCCATATGCTAACTGCGGCAGCTTTATACAGAAGTAACTTTCATTGGCAAAAGTTTGTAGAGTAGACATGCCCTAACTATAAGAATAGGTAAACTCTAGAATAGCTTCCAATGGAGGTTGTGGAATCCCCATCATTGATGGTTTTTAAGAACAGTTTAGGGATGGTCTAAGTATACTTGTCCTGCCTCCATGCAGGGGGCTGGACTAGATGACTTCTCAAGGTCCCTTCAAGCCTGCCTTTCTATGAGTCTATGATTTCTGAAGACCTGGTCTCATGCTTTATTTCCACCATCCAGGAACTGAAGTATCAAGAGACCAGGTATCACCCCAAGAATGGCTCCATGAAATGCAAGCACAAAACCAGATAAAAGAAACACACATTCTTGAAATATAAAATACCATGTATAGCCCTGGGCTTCAAGCAGAGTATGATTTAGGGTGGGTTCACACACACGGAAATAACTACTGGTTGTAATTCACAATGTTATTCACAATGTTATTCACAATGTTATTCACAATGTTATTTCAGTGCAAGTCTGTCTGTGAACACTCTTGTTTTGGGACAAAAGTGGCCTATTTTGATTTAGTTATCTCAGTAAAAAAAAAAAAAAACCAACAACTACATTGGAACAGGATACTCTTAACACAGAACAAGAATGCCCCCACACAGAAATTGCACCAAAATAGCAAAAGGTGTGATTTACAACCAAGTTAGTTAATTCACTGCCAGTTAGTGCGTAGACCAGCTCTAAGGTACTAGGCCAAGGTATAGGTCAGAGCACTGCTTGCCTAGACTTGCAGTTAAACCATGTGCAGACCCCAAAGCCCCAATTCAGCCACACCCATTGTGATGGCCCTTCATAGCCGTGGGTAATTTTTCTAATGTAAACTGGACAGATGTGCCCTTAGGTTGGTGTAAAAGAAATGGGTGGTTGTTGGGGGTGGGGTATTATAAACATTTGGACGTTTGTCAGAATCTGATTCCAGCTTGGGTCTTCAGATCTGACATTTCCAAGACCAGGAGCTTGTCTTGCATTTAGAACCAATAATTATTAATATTATTATTGTATTACTTCAGTCTTATACAGGGCTTTTCATCATAAAGATCAAAGCACTTTGCAAAGAAGGTTTCGTTTCCCAACTACATTCTAGAGGCATGATTGTTTGGCTTTCGTACGAATGCAGAGTGGATGTAAAATGCTTTTATTTGATCTCGTAGCATTTTATGTAGATTTAGTACCCACCTTGCCTTAGTTTCGGGGCAGCAGAGAATCAGGGAAGTGTGGCAGTGCAAACCCCCCTACACCAAAACCCCAACAGGAATGGTTCCAAAAAGTTAGTGAAACTTTTTTGAGCTACAAAAATGGTTCATTATGGGTTGAGTTTGAAATTGGGCAAAGTTGCTTGCTAGTTTTTTAATTGATCTGAACTTCTTGGGACTTAACTTAAAGGCTCATTTTCAGAGATTATTTTTGCGGGAGTTTTTCACAAAGAGTTTCAGGCAACGAAAACGTTCCTGGCAACTTTTTCAACGGCGTGTCCCAGAGACACTTAACTCTGTACTTAATTCAAGTTTAATAGGCTGCGATTATATTAAATAAATACCATCTGAACTGATTATTTAAGCCATCGTTATAACTGTTTAACAACCATGCAATTGACTGTTATATCTCAATAAATGTATGTTTTCCAACAACCATCTGGTATTTTATTGAACATTCAGTAATAGTCTTAATCTGGCCATTCTTTTGCACCTCTTAAGCACAGCTTGGAGCCCTATGACTCTGGCACAGTGGTCTCTCTAATATCTATAAGGATCACATTGACCAATTGTCGTCTTAATTGGAAGTTGTCCTGGACAAATTCCAAGTTAGGCAATTACATTCTATGTCCTTATATTTCCCTTGCAGTTTCAGGTGGATGCAGAATTCTTCTTCCCATCCTGTCCTCAATTATAATGTTGCTGTGTTGCTAAACAGTTGCAGTGTTTACTCCAGAGCTGGCTTCCGTTTCAGGATGTAGGAAGCAATTCTGGTCTAAAAAAGTTTCTAAAGTGCTTTGGGTTCCAAAAGGCACGAGAAGTGTATGATGTTGTTATTTAATTATTGAAATTACTATCTCCCTGCCTCATAAGGTCCAGGACTCAGATCCTCAATGGGAGTTAGATGCCTAAATAGCTTTGATGATCTGGACCCAGGAGTCCTCCTGATTCTTTTTTTCTTAAATCCAAGACAAAGATTCTTGTTTTTCTCTTTGCTTGCTTCTTATTTTGTTACTTGACCTCTTCTGAATGCATGTATTCAGCTAGCTAGCAGATATCTTTACTGCAGATGTCAGATGTCTTGAAATGATCAGAAGATATAGAAATAAGAGTTCATTTCTAAAAGCTACATCTATTTGCAACTTTTTGTGAATTGAAGAACAGGCTGTTATTAAAAGCTCATTTGATGAGAACTGACAACTGTGAATAATAGATACATACAGTTTCTGCTATACAGTTATTTAACCTCAATAATCACTTATCATTTCAAAGGACAGCATCAAAATAAAAATGATATATATCAATATTTAATTAATTACCAGTGTTATTAGTAACAGCTTTGATAACTAACATCAAATGGATTTTAAGAGACAACTTTTAAATAAATCTCTATCCATACAGATGTTGTGCACACATCCAGTTATTTGCATTAACTAGTGAATCTGCATGCTCAATCAGGCATCTCGGTATACAAAGCAGACAACTGATTTCTAGTTACCTAATTACCTGATTCAGTGACCCTGGAAAATTTGCAGACCACTTGAAAACTTGATTATTAAAAAAAAAACAAACAAGCTTTTCACCATTTAGGCTATCTGTAAACTTTTTAAAAACTTTTAAACTTTTTTCAAGCAAAGAAATTAGTCTGACCACTTTCATTTTCTGATTATTGTCAATGTCACTTTGCTCTTCAGCCACAGAAGTGGAGTCAGTAGGCAGTATGAATGCTCAACAGGTGTTTAGGCCCTGCCAGGACTCAGCAAATTGGAAGCATAGTGGAAGGAGAGTTTATTTTATACCATTGTATGTATCCCAGGATTCCATTTTTTTCAAAGTCCTGTTCTTGTTTCTCAGTTGATAAACCAGTTTGCCTTCCGTGGTGCTTTGAAGTCCATTCATGTACCATAAGGAACTTTTCTGTAGTCCCCTGCCATGTTATATATAACTTTGTGCACACAAACAAGACTATACAGACATTTCTATTTGTGAGAAATGAGGACGGTTACTCAAGAGACCCATCCTTGGATCCAGCAGAGCATTTTCATCCTGTCCCAAACAGTATGTTTGTGGTTTGTTCCATTTTTCCCCTTTATTGTAGTAGTTCTGCACAATTCCCAAGCATGATATACATGTATTAATTCACTATTTCCTGTATTACACAAATTCTGTTTCCTTGTCCCAATTCACACTCCAGCAACAATGTAACAATAAAACAGAGGTATCAATGAAAATAGAAAACAGAATAATTTCTGATTGGCAAAGGGAACTGCTGGAGTAGAGAGAATGCTGAAAGACGCACAGGTAATTACTGCATCATTTATTGGAGGCTGCTGCTGCTGCTAACGGATGGTTTAATTGAAAGAGGATCCAGGCATTTTAGACCCACTCTATTAATCAGCACTGTTTTAGCCAGGTAAGAGTAGAAATGTATTAGGTGACTTTACCAGTGAGCAGAGGAAAAATACTCCTGACCCTGCCATGGAGCAACTCTCCTACCTGTAGTGAAGGAAGCCCAGACCCTATGAATTCCCACACAGTGAAGATCGTTTCTAAGCATGTAACCAATTAAAAATGGAATTAGGACACTTCACAGGAGTTGTGACATTGGGACAGGCCAACAGTGCATCTAGCGTATGAACCTGTCTTGGACACTGCTGGCTGCTCCAGAGGAAAATGTAACCCCCCAATCATGCACCTCATTGCAATTATTCACTGGTAATTGCTGGGAGAGCTCTCCGACTGGGTGTACCTTATCACTGGACAGCTGTTATTATTAGCCCCAGGTCATACCCTAAGGAAAAGCAAGGCCCAATAAACTAAAAACATGGGACCCCAAACAACTGACAGCTCTGAACAAGAACTTGGGATCCAGACACCCTCAGATCCAGATTCAGATCTCCGTGGCTCAGCCCCATTTCTACCCACCACTTCCCTAATTCTGGAGCGTGGAATCATAAAACGTAGGCACCCCTTTGGAAAACAGGGGAGAGAAAAGGATGCTGGATCGTCCTGTCTTAATCTGCCAGTGGGAAAATAGCATTCTTTAACCAAACTCTTCAATCAACATTCCTCTGCTAAAATCTCACCCATCTGCAATTAGAGGAGCCTTTAGTGCAATAACAGCACTGAGCAGATTGCAGCAACCCCCCAGAGCAGTCTAATTTTGGTGCTGCAAGTCCTTTAACGTTCAGCAAGTATATACTTAACAGGAAGCTACCTTTACACAGGTGACTCTGCATTTCAGAAGCGGAATGGGGGTTGATGGGAGAGTTTTACTTGGGCCCTTGCAGTGAACTGCCTTCATGGAGTAGCAGGAACCAGTCACTGAAACAAGAGACGTGACACGTTCAATCTGCATAAACCAAAATGACACACAAGGCTGACCGCCGTACCAGTCATGGCCACACTGGGCCATAGCCTGAAGGCCTTTCTTATGAGTGGCAGGGAGAAACCTCACATGGAACCTGCCACCAACACGGGAAGAGCAGTCAGCTCACCTCCTGACACCATTTCCCCACTCCCCAGACCAATGGATGGATCTCTGCAGGCCCTAGGATCGGAGGGGATGTCCCAGAGGCAGCAGTGGGGAATGCTGGAGGTGAGGCCGGAGGGATGACAAGTTCTGTCCCTTCAAACCCCAGCTTGTGTTACCTGTTGCTGACAGTGGGCCCGGTGCTGTGGAACCCCCCTTTACTGGGAGGCTTCCAGGACCAGCCACCCCAGAAATGGATTCCCATGAAGCCATGCTGTCAAGGGTCTAGTGGGCCTGCTGTGAGCCCAGAGCTCAGTGCAGAGGGAGGTAGAAGGCCTTTGCATGCACACAGATGGTTCTGTCTCTCCAGCAAATCATCAACAGTGGTACAGATCTTGAGGCTGTAAGGTATGGGACCTGCTGCTTCTTCCATCAGAGGCTTGTACAGGTGTAAACCCTGCTCCACTTTGAAAGAGGTCCAGGTTTGTCTACACTGTGGGTTTAGTCCTCACTAACTCATTCATCCAGTGTGAAAATGCCTGCGGACACGAGCCGCAGTTCCTTAAAGCGCACGAACTCCACATTTACCATGGATTCTGAAGTCCTCTTTCAAAGTGTACTATATCCCATGCAAATGGAGTTAGTGCGGTCTATTGTTCAGAGGAAACTTTGTTTCCTCTCTCCTGCTCAAGGCTCCCAGATTTTCTTGTAGGTATGCTCTGGCTCTTAGTTTTTGCTCGATTCTTCCTCAAGCAAAATTCTCAGCAGGCCAAATTCCACACCCAAACTTCCCAAGAGTTTGGTAGCATTTGGATTTGGGTCTAACATGAAGCAATCAATATTAAAAGCAGCTTTAGTAATGCAATAACATTTCCCTACTAATACTAGAATCTGAGAGAAATACGTCAAGTGTTCTGTTACCAGATCAATTACAACAAATAATTGCATCTTCAGAAAAAGGTCACTCCTGCAAGTCAAATTCTACGTAGAAAAATGCTTCATTATGCTACAGTGCAAGAGGTGACATGGGCTGGAAGCAGGCCACCCACCCAGCTTTCCCAACCTTCTGCTACTAGAGAAGCTCTGAAGAGAACATCATGAGAAGTTTTATCTGCCCACATGAGCACGGCAGGGCAGCAAACTGCATTCAAACTCTGCCTCTTGTATCATCAACACAATGGCCAGCGATTCCCGAGCTTTTACTGGTGAAGACGATATAGCAAGCATAAAAGGGTCAAATGAGTTTAAGATATGGAACTGAGCTCTGATGCGGGCAGCAAGGGGCTGTAAAGCTGATACACGTATACAAGTAGAAGAGTGAATATCCTGCTTCGGTTTTTATGGAGTCACTTCTCTGGCTTTATCTACTCCTTAAAGGTCTCTGCAGCTGCTGCATTAAGTTACAAGTGAGATTGTGCTATGTAATGGAAAGCAGAACCCAAACTACATCAGGCACTTAATAGAATGAGCAGAAACTTAAATAACTTGTCTTTGCTGCAAAGGGAATTCCTTGCCGTCTCCTCTGCTTTTTGATCTGACATCTATCACCTGAAACCAACAGCTTCTCCAGCCGTGAAGGCTCTGTTTACATTCTGGGACAGGCAGTTGCTTGATGCGGTGCTATTCAAAATCTGCCCGAGCAATGCATGAGTCACACAGTGCCAGTTTGTTGACCTTCATGGCGGGGGGGAGGGGAGGCGTAAGGACTCAGCCCTTTCCTGAGAGCTTAGTCTGATGGAATGGTGGTTCAGTTTATCCAGCATGTGGGAGGATGTCTGCCCAGAGATGGCAGCAGGTTGCATAATTTGACTTGCATAGACAGATTTTGAATTTATGTCAGTGTGCCTACAAAGCATTTCATGGGAGAAATAGAATAAATCTAAAGATAAATCCATATTTGTGGGGGGACTGTGGGCAGGTAGAGTGGCAGACGGTTGCTTGTATTACAAGTCAACATATGCCAAAAACCCAGGCAAGATGTTAAAGACGCCAGTGTGCTCTAAAGCAAGATGAGTCTTGGGAAGATGCTGGGAACCACCGAAGCCAGGTGTGAGAATCACACGCGGTACGTGTGATGCGGCTGCCTTTGCGAATTAATTCACTCACTCAGTATACCATCTCTCTCCCAGGTTCTTTAGCTAGCAGATTGCTTTGCCCAGGGAAAGGGCTGAGATACCTTTGTAAATGGATGTTTTATTGAATCAAAAGAGGATTCAGAAAGGAAATGGGAAGTATAGACATGGAGGGTAAGATGGTTCTACGATCGTTTTACAATGCAACTATCCAGGTTCAGTCCCGGGTGAAGCACTGTCACAATCCACTCTAAGTCTAACCTTCAGCTCAGCCGTCATCACACAATTCAATAAGAACAACAGGGCATCTTCGGCGGTTTCATGTTTTGCATCGGGACACCTGTGGACTTATTTTCCGGCTTCAAAGTCTATTAACTGTGTGTGCATAACAGGTCATAATAATCTCTTGGTTCTTATTTTGCAGCCCTCACAGTTGGGGATAACCACCTGTTCCAAGCGTGCGGGTTTGCTGTATAGGACCTTTCATGAGCCCGTTGAGGGTTACTCTTGTGAGTTGGTGTTTCTGCGTCTTCAGATTGAAGTTTATCTGGAAGATCCTTGTCTATACTGCAATTGCTGATCATTATGCAGCCTGTCTGCCTTCTTTTATATTTTCACTGTCAGTCCATATAAACTATATTATTACTTTGCCATTTTTTCTGAGTTAGACACTAAAAACAGCAGGTTAAAACAGCTGTATGCGGCTTTACTTTTGCATTTTCGTTTATGCTCCTTGTTTCTACTGAGAAGTTAAAAAATCACTTGTGTCTCATGTGTAAGCTGGGTCTAAGGTTAACTTTCCCAGCAACTAACAGGTCTCTGTGATTACTAAAGTTATTAGCAAACCTTGTGGTAAAATAGCCGGTCCTTATGACCTCTCTTGGATGGGCCTGCTCTTCAACATCTCAATCATTTGTCATTTGTCACCTTTCTCAATATAAATAACCTTTACCCATAACGGAGCATCCATTTCATTAAATGGTCTTATTTAACTGTGCTAGGTTATGACTGGCCCCCATTACTGCAATATCTGAGTGCCTCTTTAATGTATTTATCTTCACAACACCCTCATGAGGGTAAGTTGATTTCTCAGGACTATACAGGACGTTATTCCTTGTCAATGATGCACATGAAATACTTTACCCTACCTAAGGTATTCAACAAAGGAGTAATCAAATCCATATTTTAGCAATGTCGCCCTTACCTACCAGGAGCTATGGAAAACACACACATACCAGACGCACCCGGAAAACTCCACATTTCAGTGCGTAATGAAAAATAACAGCAGTAGCCACTTGCGTGTGCATGGTTTCCCAGTCTTTTGCAGGCATACCTATAATATGAAATTCAATAACAACAGCAAACGAGCGCTGCATAAATTTCCGTTCAGTTAACAATTCATGGCCTCACTCACGGCTCACCAGAGATATTACTGCACACAGCAAGAATATCTGAACCTGTCCTTTGAGGTACAGTTAAATTGCCGACATGGCCCACTGGCTGTTACAGTCTCCATTGCTCCTTTGCTTTTTTGACATTCAGTAACCATTCGGTACACTTTCTTGCCTCTCGTCAAGTAGACCCTGCATGAGGTACAGTAGCTGTGCATTTAACTCTGTGTGGAAAGGCAGGCTCGAGCTCAGTTTGCATTGAATTTGGACTGACCACAGATTTGTAATGAAAGTCTTCGTTCTCCCAGCCATGACCTGGGGCTCATGTTAGGCAGCCAGAATCTTGCATTTGCTTGTGTTTTAGCTCGTTTAGGGAAACTGTGGTAGTGCTAGCTGCAGATTTTCCTGGATTGTCTGGTCTGATCACTAAGAAGGATGGATGATCCAGTCTGGAGAAAATAAGAACTGACCTCAACCTCCACCCCAATTTAGATACTACTTCTCTGTGCCCATCTTATTAGATAAATTTGGGACTGCAATTTGTTGCAGGTACAAAATTGTGCCTCAGCAAAGCCATAGCCTGTTGCTTGGGAACAAAGCAAGAGCAGCGAGGGAAGAATTCACTCTGGCACCTGGCACTTTTAGGCTCTTGACAGCTAATTTGGCCCACCTATCTTATTACGGAGTGGGAGACAGGTGGAAGCCTGAGGAGTGCTAAGAGCTGAAAGCAGGGTAAAGTGAAAGAAACAGTTTTTTGAGCCCCTGAAAATAAAACTTGCTTGCAGATAAAATGAACTTAGAGGTATTAAGAGTCACAGTTCCAGCCCTGTGTTTTTTGTGTGTGCACTTCTAAGTAGACAACGGAAAGTGCATGCACAAGTAAGCGTGCGCCCATTTATCATGTGTATAAATGACTACACTGGTGCCTAGATACTTGGATGACAGACTCATGAGAAATAGATGGCCACATGTTGATAGATAGATGAGGTCAACCCAGCAGAAGAGTGGCATTCAAAGTCCTTCCCAGGTCTTTGGTGTAAAGGAAGTAGGTGGCATCAATAGTGCACCTGTTAACCAGGCAGTTTAAAGAGCCCTTGGCCCTTCTGGAAATAGGTTGGAAAATATCCCATTTAGAGACAATTCTGCACCCTTCTGTGTTACAAACCTTCTGAGTGTTTCTCTTCCTTTGGGCTTCATTACGACGTGTGACCGTATTTTTCAATGGATAGCAAGGCCACCTTCCTGCAACGATGTCATGGGAGTGGCAGAGTTTCTGGCGGCCAGCATTAATCAGAAAGTGCTAGTCACCCAGCCTCCTTAGCCTTCCAGCCTCTCTCGCTTTTCCTCTTCCCTTTCCCACACCAGATCTTCCAGCCCCCTCTTTCTCTACCTCCAGGGCCAATGGGCTCAATCCATAATGTCATGCTCTCAATTGCCATGACTGCCTTCCTCACAGAGCAACAACTATAACTGCCCCGACCCGGCAGAGGGAGGGCCGCTTCCCCTATACTCAGCAAGTGTTCACCGTTCGTGCTTAGCACTGAAATAGTCCCGCAACCTGGCAGGCTGGCCTGTAGCTGGGACAGTGCGTTGCACCCCCCTTTAAATTCCCTGCTAGCCCAGGCATCATGTCCTCCTACTGACTATGGACAGTACAAACCTGTGGGCACCTCCCTTCTTGATTTTGGCACATCGAGATCATTCCCCTAATGACTGGGGCAATCCCAGGTCCTCCTCCAAATGTGAATATTCATTAACATGCTTGTCCCACCTCGCAGGAAAGTCAAGCAATTAATTGTTAATGAGCTCCTGGCTTTAGAGCGTGCCTGCTTTAAATGAGCTAACAAATGTCCCGCTGCTCATTGAAATTCAAACCCATCCCTTTCCCGTAATGATAACGAAGCTGAGGCCCAGGCTGCAGCCAGCAAGAGGACTTGGACACTGTTCATTATGGAAGGCAGGGCATGGGGCGGAGGGTTAGAGGTTGTTTTCATTTTTTTCAGTGGGCTCCCAGCAGCTTCTGGACAGGCATTTGCCCATGACTGCCACACTGAAGCATCACAGAATGAGCCACCCATATACCCCAAGAGAACATGCTTCAATATGAAAATAACCCTGCCCCCCCCGACCAAGCCCCCCTAGTTGTCATCTACCACCCTACTCTGGAACACATCTGGGGTTACATTAAACAACCACAACTCATACTCGATGGGGACCTCATCTGGAAAGAAATATTTCCTGAACCCCCATTTCTGGCCTTCAAACAACCCCCCATCCTCATCATCGGAAGCAAGCTCACCACAGACCAGGACACACAACTTAAGCTGCAACAGACCCTGCCAGAACAACAGATGCAAAACTTGCAGACATATCTCCACAGCTACCATGATCATATCATGATCACCATCCACATCTTACCCAGGCCCATCACAACTTGTGGTGTACCTCATCCAATGGGCTCAATGCCCCAATAACAACGATGTGAGTGAAACCAGACAATCAGTGCGCTCTCAGATGAACTCACACAGGAAAATGATAAAAGACAAAACCCCCATCACCTGTGGGTGAAAACGGCCACAAAACGATCTCTCTGTATCTGACCACTCAGTCCTCATCCCAACGGAAACCTCCATGACACTTTCAAAAGAAGAGTCCAGGAGCTTAAATTCATTCCACTGCTAGACACCAAAAACCACGGACTGAACAGAGCCACCGATTTTATGGCTTTTATAACAACCGTCTGTAACCCACTAACCCCTCTTTTTGTCCTGTGTCTGCAGAGCTGTTAATGGGTCACTCTACCTTGAGTGGTCCCTCGCAATATGTGCTAACTATTTATGCTAAACAATCTGTTCCATCTTGCTGAGACACTTGGAAGTTCCTTTCCAAAACCTGAAGAAGAGCTCTGTGTATGGCTCAAAAGCTGGCATCTCTCACCAACCAGAAGTTGGTCCAATAAAAAATATTGCCTCACCCACCTTGTCACCAGGAAACTAAAAGTCTGCATCATGAGTAAAATCCTGGGAGCTTTGTCGTTGACTTCAGTGAGGTCAAGATTTCATCCTGACTTCCCTGATTTTCTCCATCTATTTAACTGTATAAACTCTTGGCCCCTGGAACCCTGGAAAAAAGAGATGAAAAGACTTGCAGTAGGTCACATCCCATCCATTCTTTGTGACCAATGTAGGATTATTCCACTCCGTGTGGACATTACAGCTTGGGTAGCAGCATGGGCTAGCTGCCCGATCCTAGCCCACACGATCCCCTGGGTCCATAGTCATGTGACTAGCCCATGCTGCAGTGTACACAGTGCTATTTTTGTGTGCTAGCTCGGGCAGAGCTAGAGTGTGTCCGTCTACCTGGGCTGGGAGGCTCACTCCTTGCTGCAGTGTAGACATATTCTTAGAGACTGAGGCCTGCCTTTTTCCAAGAGCTGGCATACGGGGTGCCCAGCGGTCTGGCTCAATGGTTAGGATCACGCAGAAGGCGGGCCAGGAACTGGAGCGAGGGGTCAAGGGTCAGAGCCAAAGCGAGAAACTAGGAACCAGAACCATGGGTCAAAGCCAGAGCTGGGAAGCAGAGCAAAGGTTGGAGGCAGAATCAGGAGCCAGAAACTGGCTAGTCCTCAGGCTAGCTGAAGGTGTTCAATCCTGACAGGAAGTGGCCACAAGAGTGGACTGTACTTCCTCCCGGTCCTAGTTAAGTCACTTCTACAAGGGTCTCAGCTCTGCCGGCCCAGGAAGGGAGAGCGCCACAGCTGTCCCTGAATGAGGACCCTTTGCATAAAGGTCAATGGTGCGGCCTTACACCCACCGGACCCTCTTGAAGGGAAGGAAAAAATACAGAGCACTATCAATGGCTGAGAGAGTATCTTCTCTCCTTCACTGTTCGATGCCTTGGGTGCTTTCTGCCATTGCACTGTATTGTCTTCCTGAGAGTTGCCCTCCTTTATATTAAACAGTGGCTGATGTTATGAACGGCATAGTGGCATTACCCATCACCAAAGCAGCACTGGGTGACCCCACCACCACCACCACTGCCGCAAGGAGGCGGCTTTGGGAGCTGGATATAACAGCAGATGAAACATG
This sequence comes from Mesoclemmys tuberculata, assembly GCA_007922155.1. Taxonomy (NCBI): domain Eukaryota; kingdom Metazoa; phylum Chordata; order Testudines; family Chelidae; genus Mesoclemmys; species Mesoclemmys tuberculata. The sequence continues at coordinate 12,703,624 of ML675644.1, read as the reverse complement.
AAGCAGTGGGGTCATGTTTCGAGCTCTCTTTTTATGGGAGCCTGAGGATAGTGTTCATGAAGGCAACGCACTATCAATAGAGCGTGGTGCTGGGTGAAATTCCTATGCACAGCTCTGTGTGAATGCCTCCGTCCTGATCTACAAACCTTCTGCTACTCCAGTTCTGTGACCACACACAGCTCGCCCAGCACCTCACCAGCAGCATTCCCTGCTATTCCAAACTTGGCCCTCCCTTGCCCGCTAACTGCCAGACAGAATGTTGTTTTAGTGAGGGGGCAAGGATCCATAGGAAACTAGAAGAGGACTCACACATAGCCAGCAGACCAGGGCTGGAATTTACAGAAGGACTCCAGATGTGAAAGGTCTGCAGCTTTCCCATTTGATTCATGTTATAACAGGCTTCACTAGCATTTGGATTACGAGTGCTGGATTCAGAATACGATAAGGCTGATAGCATTTCCTTCATTTCAAATCCCTCCCTCCACAGAAAACCACTGGAAGCATCTTCTCCTTGGCGTCTCCTCTTTGGTTACCTAGAAACCCCAGACTGGTTTTTATGAGCAGGAAATATGCAGAAAGGGGCTTGTCTCACCCTCTTTAAAGCATTTCTCCCCACATCCCTTCTATTTCATTAGTTCTTAACTATTTATGGGTTTTACCGCTCTCCTTTGCAGACTGGATTTCTGAGCCTCATAAACATCAGAAGCTCTTTCACTTTTAGCATTATGATTTCACCCAGAAGTAATCCGTACAAGAGTCAACAGTATCTGTGGGCTTTCTGTGAATCAAAAACCCATAATATGGCTTACACCACTGCGTGTTGTCATGAGCCTTCAGAGAAACCTATTTAAGAGCTGGATTTTGCTGGGGTGAAAATGGCTGAGGGGGACCAAAACTCATTAGAATTAAATTCCAGGTCGTAACTGAACTTCGCAAGCTTTAGGGTTTCTTTATGTTTCTCCTCTTCCTTTGTCTAGGACTTTGCTGAGCTTTTCTCACAATGTGCGAGCTGCCATATTATCGAGAAAATAGCCCAGCTGTGATCAGCCTGCCTGAATTCTCTCTGTTCACTAAGCAGGGATTTTTCATTTCATGCATCATTTACGGCTTGCAGTTGTGATTTCACAAACCTAGCACTTCGGCCTTACAGAGCAAAGGGGGTCTCAGTGTCACAGAGGGAGGCGAATGTATTTCGCCTTTGGAGGCCTCAGTTCAAATCCTGGCTTTGGTTATCAAAGACAATGAGTCTGATGGTCTCTAATCATTGGCAGCATGACAAAACAATTGTGCCGCTTGACACAGCTAGGCCTGACTGGCGGCCGCTCCTCCAGGAAAGCCCAGGAATGAACTGCAAGGGGCAAGGTGTATTGGCAAAGCTGTGGTCAGGAGTGCAATAACTAGGAGCTGTGAAAGCCAGGGTTGAGATTCACCAGAGGAGCTGGGTGGGGGACCATGACTGGGTCAAGGTTGGGTGAGGGGTGGGAAGGAATTAGAATACGTCTGGGGGAGTTCAGCACTGAAGTGCATTGGCAGAGATGGAGGGGAGAGATGGACTGGAACAGCAAAAACGAGGTGGCAAAGCTGGTGGCTTTTACAGTGTGTGCACTGGGGCAGCAGGAACTGGACTGAGACCACCAGCTCGTTTCATAAAAGCCATTAAACAGTCATCAGACATTGACTTGAACTGGATTTAAGCCAGTGGCCGACATGCACGATTCCTTGAGGAGCACCCCCATGCTCCAACCTTTGCCTCCACTGCACCTTCCCTTAAAGCACACATTTCATTAACCAGCCAAGCGTGAGCATTAATCGGCAGCCCCGTACCAGTCCATGTCAAAGGGCGCACTGGTGAGGTTGGCAGTTGGGCCTGTGCTAATTGGCTAAATCCTCTGGAAGTGGGCGGTCTGATCAGGCTCTGCACTGGGCTTTTAGTACTACTGGAATCAAAGCAATTCAGACGATGTTGTTTCCCCATCTCCCACAGTGTATATTCTTCATGGGCAGTGGGCCTTTCCTTCTCCATTTCTCACTTTCTTCTTTAGCCTAAATGGGTCACGTTGAGATTGAGTCTTTCTTTCTCTCTGGGGTAGATGATGCAGTGCACTGTACATAAAAACGAAGGCTGAACAATAGCACAAAATTATTAGGCTCATCATTTTTAGGTAGGAGCTCTGTTGTGTGTGATACCAGGGAGCTGCAAATTTATTTCTTTAATTGCATTAGAGAAAAGCAAGAGAGCGGATACTGGAGAAAACCCAGCACCCTAAATCATCCTTAGAGGTTCTAAATGTTCCAGGCGATAACACCAAGTTTGGCACACAGGCAGCTCATCTTTATATTTCTAGAGAGAAAAGTGGATACAGTATTTCTTCCTTGTACTTACCCATAATCCAATATGGCAGGTATTTAATATATTTTGCTATCTGTAGTAAATTTAGTATCAGGTATTCTTTATTAAAGGCCATAAATCTCCTGTGATTTGGTTTGATTTGAATGACCCTGCAAAAGTTGAGATGCTTCTCCAAACTACATGGCCCTTTTGGGTCTGTAAAATTGGCCTGGAAATCGCATGAGAACTACCTCTCTCATTCTCACTCCTGGTAAGTCCGAACACGCTGGGAGAACAGCTGTTCTCAAGGGACTTCAGCATCTTTCATTCTATCCTCAAGGAAAAAAGGTTCCATTTGAGTTTCATGGAAGGTTTGAGTGACAACTCACAGCTTTTATGCCAAGGAGTGAATAAGCTGCAGGGAATAGACCAGGAGTTCCCAAACTTTTTGCCGGGATGACCCCACTTTAACGAAGTCTTCCCTGTTAGGACCCAGACAGCATGAGAACGCCATTTTGTACAACAAAATGGCATCCTCCACCTTGCAGGTGCTGTACATGTGAGGCAACAGTATGTAGAGCAAAAGGGCACCCTCCATGTATCGTTACCTCACATGCACTGTGAGTGTGGTTGCACTGTGCAGAGCAAAATGGCCTCTGCACAGTAGGGCTTGCTGTGACCCCATCTGCTGAGGGCAGGACCCCATCTGGGGTTGTAGCCCACACTTTGGTTACCAATGGAATAAACTTTCCTCTGACTCCTAGAAAAGGATTCCTCCAGGTCAGGATTGAGACACATTAGTGACTTGTGTATGGGGACCTTCCCCTGCCACTGTCCATATTGTAATTGTCCTATGACTAAATGGTAAGCTTCAGTCTCCCAGGCTGCCAATTTGATCATTTCTACCAGCGCTGATTTCATTTTTTTTTTCCTTCTAAAAAAAGAAAAACAAAGACAAAAATCTCCTTGCACTTGGGGAGAAACAGCTCTGGGTTGAAACTGCAGGATGTAGTCAGAGCTGGGAAAAGATGTCCTTGTACACTCTTTAATACTCACCTGCTAGAAACCGTGATGGAGTGAAATGGGCCTTTGCCATCCACAGCTGCCAGCTGTAATTAGCAACTCTTCTGCTATTGCTTCCTTTTCTACTTTTTTAATATCTGGCTGGACTGTACTATGTACCCCATCACTGAAATCAGCCCCTGTACCAGGTGACTGGAAGGTAGCTAATGTAACATCAATTTTTAAAAAGCTCTAGGTGGTCCTGGCAATTTCAGGCCAGTGAGCCCAATTTCAGCACTTGGCAAACTGATGGAAACTATAGGAAAGAATAGAATGATCAGACATATAGATAAACAGGATTTGTTGGGGGAAACGTCCACACGGCTTTTGTAAAGAGAAGTCATGCCGTACCAGTTTATTAGCATTCTTTGAAGATGACAACAAGCATGTGGATAAGGATGATGTAGTGTAGTTGGGATTTTCAGAAAGCCTTTGACACGGTCCTTCACCAGAGGCTCTTAAGGAAACTAAGCAGTCATGGGATAAGAGGAAAGGTCCTCTCATGGATCAGTAACTAGTTGAAAGATAGAAAACAAAGGATAGGAATAAATGGACAGTTTTCACAATGGAGCGAGGTGAAAAGCAGAGTCCCAAGGATCTGTACTGGCACCTATGCCGTTCAACATGTTCATGAATGATCTGGAAAAGGGAGTGAACAGTAAAGTGGCAAAGAGAACAAAAATCATTCAAGATAGTCAAGTCCCAAGCTGACTGTGAAGAGTTAAGGAAGGATCTCACTAATGGGCGACAAAATGGCGGATGAACTTCAACGTTGATAAGTGCAAAGTAATGCACATTGTAAAAAATACATATACATACAATGATGGATTCTCAATTAGCTGTTACCACGCAAGAAAGAGACCTTGGAGTCACCTTGTATAGTACTCTGAAAACTTGTGTTCAATACACAGTGGTGGTTAAAAAGGCTAACCGTATGTTAGGAACTATTAGGAAAAGGATAATAAAATAAGCAAATATCATGATGCCACTATATAAAGCAATGGTGTGTCCACACCTTGAATACTGTGCGCCATTCTGGTCACCCTATCTCAAAAAGGAAATAGTGAAACTGGAAAAAGTTTAGAGAAGGGTATGGAATCGTTTCCATGTGAGGAGAGACGAAACAGAGCAGGGCTGTCCAGCTTAGAAAAGAAATGACTAAAGGAGGAGATGATAGAAGTCTATAAAATCATGAATAGTGTGGACAAAGTTAATAGAGAAGTGTTATTTACCCTTTCACATGATAAAAAACCCAGGGGTGACGCAATGGAATTAATAGGCAGCAGGTTAGAACAAACAAGAGGAAGTACTTTTCACACAACACACAACCAACCTGTGGAACTCACGGCCATGGGCTGTTGTGATGGACAAAAGTACAACTGGCTTTAAAAAAGAACTGGATACATTCATGGAAAATAGGTCCATCAATGGCTATTAGCCAAGATAGTCAGGGACACAACCCCATGTTCAGGATGACCCTAAACCTCTGACTTACAGAAACCCGAAGTGAAAAACAGGGGTGGATCACCCCATAATTGCCCAGTTCTGTACTGTCCCTCAAGGACTGGTATGGGCTGCTGTCAGAGACAGGTTACTGGGCAAGATGGGTCACAGTCTTACCCAGTATGGCAGTTCTTATATCAGAACAATTTACACCTCCCCATGTGCAAAAATACAGCACGTCTAATTTACCTAGCATTTCCCAAAATGCTCTATGTCAGTTCTTGCCTAATTCTGCCCTGCTAGGGGCTGTCTACCATGAATATGTCATCCTGTATTCCATTTGGAAGTAGCTTCATCAAGGAAACTCTGCACTCTAATGCAGCTATGCTCTTCAGAAGGGAAATTGGAATCGATGCACTTCTTTCATTTGCATTTTGAAAACATCCAGTCCACTAGCTCAGCTATAATTCTCTCTCTAACACAGAGAACTACGTTACCCATTGTATGCTTTGTTGCTGTTAGGATGGATTAAATACGATCAGTAGCAATGCCTTACTATTATGGCATTTGGAGACTTGCCGTGAACCCACTCCCATCCGAGCTGTATTATGCTATGAAACCTTGGAGGCATTTTTAGACACCTTGTGCAAAATTCATGACTGTGAAAAGTGGCCTGTCTCTACTCTTCTAGGGATGGAAAGCTCACAAGAAAACAAATCCTGCTTCATGCCAGATCACTAAGCCTCAATCAGGGCCACTAAGCCCAGCTGAGTACCGTGCACTGTGGGCCCCTTCCTTCTAATGACTATGGACTTGCGTAGAGCTCATGTATTATTTACCAAGGTGTGCTTATTGTTATTGCCATAATTCAAGGCAGCGTGCTACGGGCACAGCTCTGAGAGATTACGATCAATAGAAGAAAAGCCAATCTGCATGGAACAGCAAGCCTGGATTTGGGGCAAACAGTTTTCCTTTGGTTAATGCGTTTTAGCTTGGAAGCACAAGGGAAAGGAGTTTGTATGTGGGCCAAGAGGGCAACCAGTGACTTCCCCACCATGATCCTGCTGTCTTCAAAGGGAGAGGAAGATAAAGGGTGCCACCACCAGGCCTTAGGTCCTCCAGCCAAGAGCCCACATGTGGCATACCACCACGTGTACCTTGCAGGCCAGTGCAACTTCAGAATGTGTTATGTGTCCCCTTGTGTGCCTCATGCACGGATGATGTGGTTCTGCTACAGCTCCCAGCTAAGGAGTATAGTGCTTTATCTCAAGAGATAGAAGCTTATGTCCCTAGCTCTGGAAGGTCTGAGTTAAATTCCTGGTGCTGATGGAGCTAATAGCCATTGCACAATTATTATAGCACATGAATCTAGAACCGAATCCATCTCCCATTGAAGTCAATTGGGATCCTTTAGTGGGAGTTGAATTAGGCCCCTAAATCCACCCAGGTCTCTTTGAGCACCATATTACCATTTGTATTGTGTTCCATGATGCTGAAACCATAAATGCTGGACCCTGCAACACCCAAGTACTGTGGCACTGGCAGCTTAATTACTTCCCTTTGTCCCCACCAAGGTGTCTTTGTCTTTGAGGCCCCTCGGGGACCACTGGGGTAAAGCCAATCACAAAAAACTGCATATTCCCCTTCACAGGCTAATCAGAAATAATGACACAGGTTGTTGGGTTTTTTTCCCCATTGAAAAAGGAAACAGAAGTTACCTCCATAACTACGGGTCTGGACTAAGATTCCTGCCTGATATTTCCATCACCTGGGATGAAATGGTCCCATTAAGATGTAGCACGAAGTCCAGACTTCCAGTGCAATCCATTTTGACCTTTACAGAGTTCAGAAGGGGGCTGGGATCTTGGCAGCAAATTTTGTGGTACTTTGGTTTCTTTGTCAGGTCAACTAATCAAATGCTGATTGATGGCTGAAAGCATGAAATACATGATTGGGAAAGACCATCTCCATTCTGATCCCGAAAATTCTTCTATCACATAAGTCTGAACCCAAATCTTCTTCCCCACCCTGAGAAGGCAGCTCCCCTGCTTCATAAACCACCTTCTCAACAGGCAGCAGCTGATCTGAGGACAGTCATTAGGATCTGCCTCCAGCTGCCTTGTGATCAGGCAGCAGAGTAGGGTGAATGTCCCTGGAGTCTCCCAGCTTAGCAACAAGACCAGACCCTGCCCTTTTCCAGCTGTATCCACTGTGCTCTTGGAGACAGGCCAGGCCCAAGCAAGAGGATCTGACAGGATGGAAACAGAAATGTTAAGCATTCCTCTTCCATAGCACACATGCCAAGTGAAAAACAATGATGAACAGCAGGGCTGGGGTTTTTATCTGAAGTTTAATACCAAAAAAAATTAATGATGATGAGTTCAGCAAGAAGCTACTAAGTTGACGCCAAATAACCTCAGCAGCTCTTCATTATGAAATTGTCCACATACAGCACTATTGAGACAGGTGAAGAATAGGAATAGGACTCAAAGGACACACACTGCAAAGACTGAAAGCTGGCTTAGGAAAAACCCCTGCCCATTCCCTGCCATGTTCTGAGCTTGTGATTTTATTTTAATTTGGCCTTCATGTCTCATGAAAAGACACACAATAAAATCCTCTTAAGATAATGCATGCCTGGAATTGATGGACTTTTATTCCTCGGTCCTCTTTAAGATGAGAAAGCAGCATGTCTTCCACCACTCTTGTGTGGAAAGGGACGGATGTATAAGCAGCATTTAGAGGAAAGAATGTTGTGCAGGAGGCAGTTTCATTAATTCTCATATACATTTCAACTGCAATGGCAAGGGAAACTGATGAACAAGAGAACGCAACATAAATGAAGTGCAGCCCTGATGATTAACTCTTGGATTCAGGCAGGATGGGATATTGAGGTTCAGACGGCATGTGGTTATTAAACATCCAGTGACAATTTTCCCAGGAGCTTCTTGGTGTTTGTCATGGTGTCCTGTCCAAATTGCAAGTTGAGTGATCACTTTCTCCCATAATGTTCACCTCTATGAAGCTGTGAATTTTAGCATTTCATTCTGCTGCTCATCACCCTACCACCTTTACACTCTAGTTTCAGTTCCTTCTGTTGCTTGGTGTTTTTGTGCGCAGCTGTCCTAGTCCAGTCAGGTGGCTGTACTTTGATGGTGGACAAAGTGGTTTTATCTCACATAGTTAGTCATGGAAATGGTTCAGCACTCAGAGATCTACTGGAATGAGGCGGGTGGTGTCCAATGATCGCTCAGTGCTTACGGTGCTTACCAGAGATCGGCTGTAGGCCGGGTCTACACTGAAAAGTTAGGATGATCCAGTTGCACGGTCAGGTCACCGCTTGGGTGGAAAATCCAGATGCTGCAGGAAACACAGTTAGGGCCCTCTTTCCACTGAGCCAATGCCCAATTCTGATGACAGGGGGTTCTGTCTTGTGGAAGGTACCCTGTGCTCTCTTTCCTTTGTGGCATTTGAATATTGCATGGCACTTGCACAGGAAGAGGGGCATTAAACCTGGCTTCAAATGCTGTCATGCTATAACTCTGTTGTTTCAAGTGGATACAGTATTGTACTTCACGGCCTGCCTTAAACAATTTGCAGTACTGCTGTTCAGGCCACATCAAACCGGTCCTCTGCTCTCTATGCTGGTTTCCCAGGGAATACTGAGCCAAGTTCAAGGTTTCTGTTCTTATCTTCCAGGTGCTCCATGGCCTTGGCCCAGGATATCTTAAACCTACCTACAGCCCTAGGATGAAGACCATGTCAATAACGCTGCTCCTCAGGCACAATGGAGCTCTCTACAATAAGGGTAAAGCCCATGTGGGTGAGACACGGCTTTCTCAGCTGGTCGGAGACTATGAAGTGAACTCTCCCAGGAAGTGAGGATCACAAACCCCCCTCGCTTCTGCTCCAAGTGCAATCTGCATTTCTTTGACCTTGCCTTCTCTAATATACACACATAGCAACATGTGTAGTACCACCCCCACCCACCCTCAAGCCCACCAAAACAATACACTCCCTTGCACCTGTTTTTCCTCCAGCGGAGGTAATGAGAAAACAAACTCCACATGTCAAATTTTAGCCCCATCACTCAATGCATGACTGGAAGGTGCTCAGATACTAGGGAGATGAGAGCAGTATAAGATCCTATGTAGAATACAGAGAGAGAATTACAGGTGTTGAACAGCTGCCACATTCCACCCCAGCAATGGCTGCATATCAGTGGTAGGTGAAGTGATTCCTGTATATAGTAGGAATGCATTGTGGGATCAAAGAGCCTATACAGATGTAAGTCCTTATGATTATTAATTGATTATAAGAAAACAGGCAGGGTCACAAGTAAGTCTCCTATTTGCTGTTGTGCACTGGGCTATATATACAACATAGATTGGAAAGTGAACTCAGCATGGACAACTTTTGCTTCCTATTGTGGATGTGAGCTTGATCAGGTTTTTTTGGTTTCTTCAATAATGTGTATTAAATATCATGCAATATTAATGGCAGCATTAAAGAATCATTTTCTCTTTAGAAAAAATAGCAAGAGAGCAAAAAGTGTCCAGAAAAGCAAAAAAGCAAAAGCCCTCCACCAAACAGAACAATTAATTATTTAGCTCAAATAACCACAATCTAGATAAAAGGCGACATTTATAGCAAGATGAAGTGAGATTCCTGAAGGAGTAGTTTCGATCCAGGAGCCTTATGGCCTATGGCAGAGGGAGCTGCAGCAGCATTAGCCCCGTCTGTGGATGGACTTGTTCTCATTTTTGTCCTTTGACCCCCTTCAGGCACCCATGCGTTGTTTACAAGAGGTTAGGTAGCCCATCTCCTGTTTCCATTAACCCTCCAAGGAGGTGAGAATGAGATCATGAACGGGTTTGCTGGGCAAGGCGTTTGGTGTGATCAGGCTGGGACCGAAAGGCAGTTAGCTGAGCTGAGCCAGTGGTGATATTTATGGACAGGGGGGAGGGAGGGACGACGTGCAGATAGAAGCTTGATGTGTGGCGGCTGGTTCTAAGCACCACTTTGCTACTCAAGGTGACACAGAAGAGTAAATAGGTTTGGTTTTTCCTTCGTGCACAGTGCAAAGTGAGCTAGATAAAGGTGGGGTTTGCAACAGGCACTGTGGGGCGATGCGAGCTAACGGGGCCACGTCCCCCGCTGACGTAACTCCACTGACTTCAGTGGAACTGTGCCAAGAGAGAATTTGACGCCACGTGTGCTGCATGAGCCCTGGCCACACAGCGGAAAGCAAAGCAAATCCATTTTGATGTGACCGTTCCCCGTACACCAATTTAGAGGATTCACATTGCACCCAACCTGGTGGCTAAGCTCAGCTTCTCGGCGGAGCATTCGCACTGCAGACCGCCCCCTCCAGAGGATTGAGATGCACTTATGCAACGTGTGGTTTTCAGTGGCAACCTGCACAAATGTGGTTTGAACTTGGGGCAGTGCAGCCTAAATTGGGCTCTTTTTTTGGCCCTTCTATTGCCATCTGGCACCAGGGCATTCAGCTGCAGCAGCAAAATGATGGGGCGAGAGTGCAAAGGTAACATGCCATATTTTCAACGCCCACAAGAGGTTTGATTCCAGATCTGTTTTGAGTGAAGGTTTGGGTGGGTGGGTGAGGTCCACTTGATCCACCACCTCCAGATCTAACGAGACTGCAAAGGTTTCTCTTCCTTCTGGGTTGGCAGTTCAGATTATCCGCATCCCCGCGCTTCATTCCACTTGCTTCATCTCACTCTGCCACCGCCTCCTGAACTTCACCACCCTCTGCCACACAAGCTGGCCAGGAACAAGTGTCTGCAAATCAGTCCCCCAGATTTCACTGGAGGAAATGGGGCATCTCCTGTTTATTGTGGCTGAACACTCGCCCCACTGTCCAACTGACAGCTAATTGCTGAACCCCGCCATCTCATCCCTTTTATAAATAGCCCTGGCTGGGTGACAGCTGTGAGATTCCTCTTATTCTGTGGTTTCCACTACAGCAGAGAGTCTTGCCGCTGAGAAGCCTCATTCTCTCGAGTGTATCCCAGTGATGTCCCACATTCCAGGGATATGTTTATTCAGTGTATGTAAATTACACCTTTGAAATGCCCAAACTGAGTTTATCCTTATAAATGAATAAAATATTTTTAAAAAGTCTGCCTCCAAAATGAGACTGTCTAGAGAGCATAAATACCCCTTGACATGAAGACCTCATGGATTAGATCCAAGTCTGTTCTCTAAAATAGAAAGAAAATGTCCTAACTAGAGACATACTATGTGTCACAGCAGCCATTAAATACTAGTCTACTAGTGTAGAAGAGGTTCAGGCCCAACGGATCAGAGGGCACTAACTATCCCTGATCTATGCAAAAGTACCGCGGGGATACACTATGGAGACTGCACAACTAAAATCACAAATAATCCAGGGGTGTACAAATGGAGGGCTCGGCAGCAACCTTAACTCTGCTGCATTGCGTGTCCTGTGCGCCACAGAACTGAGGTTGAGGCCAAATGGGATGATTATATCGTCTTTTCTGGCCTCTTGCACATCACAGACACTTCACCCAAATACCTCTACATTGAGCCTGATCATTGTATTTAGACTAAAGTATTTCATTCCCAGGCGATTAAACTATTTTGAACCACTGGCAGAAAACAGGAGATTGAGGAGCCCGAGGCCCCTGCAATGGTATTGATTCAGTGGGATATGCCCAGAGGATCCCAGCAGGTGAACCACCTCCTATGCTACAGGGAAAGGCAAAAAATCCTCAAGGTCCCAGCCAGTGTAACCTTCTCGACCCCAAAGCTAGCAATCAATGTGCCCCTTAGCATGTGAGCAAGACACACCAGCTGCACATCTGAGAAATAGGATTCCCTGTACCGTCTCTGAGCACTAGTACACTCACTCCGGCATCCTGTCTCCAGATTGTCATTCCAGTAGGGTTGTCAGACTTCTTCCTAGCGTGAACCACATATTGCAGTTCATCCCCTGGACACCTCTGCTGTCATTCGCCATCGCACAAACCACCTCCCCTCCCACTGGTGAGATCATATCCCTGTGGCTACTACAGTAATTGCATGGGAAAGTGACAGGAGGTATTTTTATATAGTATTTGAGATCCAGTCACGGACCAGGACCCCATTGTGCTAGGAGCTGTCTAAACAAAGAACAAAAAGCCCCAAAGAGTTTATAATCTAAATGTGACCATCCCAAATCTCACATGCTTTACTCATGCATCCTGTACAGGGAGACAGGTTTTATCTCACTGGGGGCTCACCACACTGCAGATTTTTGATTACATGGAGAAGGTAGTTTTTGCTGTCTTTTAATGCAGTTTAGCACCATGTGAACTCCTTCCACCTTTGCCAAACCAGCAGCTGCTTCTTCTCTAGCTGTTACAAGAGAAACAGCCACATTTAACATGGTGATAGGTGCCTTAGAATTACCTAGAACAGACAGACTGACAGACCAAGTAGAATCCCTGGTACGACTCCAGTTGACGTCAGAGAGTGCTATGCCTGGTTGGGCCAAGGAGGGATCTGTCACCCAATAGTCCTGATCCGTGGAGAATTTAACAGATTTGTTGATTCACTCCAGCTGAGCAAAGGGCCAACTTACTGAGCATCTCTCCTCCACATTCCCCCCAAAGACGTTACAATACAGCTCGCTGGTTTTTACTGTGAGTTATCGGACACAGTTAAAACCGAACTGAGAAACAAAAAGTCCCGGTAGCAGGCTTGGTTGTTATCAGTTTCCTGCCTTGCTGTTTGCAGTTGGATTTTATTGGGTTTCTTCTTACCCAAGATCTGGACCTCAGCAGGTGGCAAACTAAGCATCAGGCGAGACAACAGTCCCCACCGCTGTCCTGCAAGTGCCAGAGTGTCAGATGAACATCCATTTAATTAGAATGAGGTATTCTCAGGCCCACCCTTCTGACGGGAGAAATTAGCTCCTTTATTCTGATAAAGAGGCTAATACTGGGGCTTTGTGAAGGGCGAGAAATTCCCATTGTCATTCAGAAGCAATTTGTAGCGGATTGGAAGCCTTTGAAAAGGTACTGGGTTTGTACAATACCCGGCCCCGGTAGTCACAGCAGAACAGTCTTTGCCTCCATATGCTTCAGTGGTGTCCAGTTTGTATTCTAAGGTGCGGAAGCACTGGAGTGAAGCGGCGAGAGGCAGAGAGCGTGGCATGGGGGAAGGGGGGGACAGATCATCTCTCGAGGGCTTGGGGAGGGGCTCACCAGCCATTCACAACTCCTGCCTTGATGCTTGGCCTCAGGGAGCAGGGAGGCGAGGGGGCTCAGTGCCACCCAACTCCCCTCCGTGGCCTCTCCCACCTCAGTGTCCTCGTGCTGTGCCTGCTCATGAGGCCCATTGAAGGGAGAGATGGTGCCGCGCATAGGTGCTGGAACTAGGGGTGCTACCATACCCCCGTCTTGAGGTTTTCCATCATATATAGCCCCGGTTCTCAAACTGGGGATCTTAGCTGTGAGCCCAACCAGGCGCGGGGCTGTGAGCCTCCCTGCTTCCTCCTGGAGGAGGAACATGTGGAGATGGGGTGAGCGAGGATACTGCTCACCATGCCCAATGTTCCTCTGCGTCTGACCTTGCAGCAAGTGGTTACACTGTGCATTGCTTGTGAAGCGAGGAGTACCCATGGTACACTGCAGGAATGCCACTGCAGTTTTGAGCACTGGCCCAGGACTGCATTAGCCTGTTGTGATTCCTGGATAGCCCATGTAATGTTGAGACGTTGGTGGGCCACCCTTCTCTTTTGAATGAATGTGTGTTTGTTCATTCTATCCAAAGGGAATTCTAATTGGATAGGAGACGTTCTTGGAGTGGCATGTGGGAATCCTTGGATTCGCAAGCTTCCAACATCCCATCAGCTCCCTCACATGTGTGGCTAGGCAAATCCCCAAAGCATTCACACAGTTTAGACCAGTCTGCTAACCACAGAGTCCATTAGGTCATGGATAGCAAAGATTTCCCCTACTTTTCTCCCTCAGTTCTCTGGTTTGTCTGGAATGTCCCATCTCCTTTTCTGCTTGTCTTGTCCCACCATCATGTTGAGAAAGATGGATTGGTTTTCTTTACCACAGAGTGAAATGTCCACTTGAAAGGACAAGAGAGTTCTAAAATGTGGCTATGTTATATTGTCTGTAAAGTACTTCCTTGTATAGCTAAATATCCAGTCACGGATAACGACAGTGACTGATTTGAGTAGAGTGGAAAAGAGATTGCTCTGCAGAGAACTCCATCCAACCTCCTACAATGTCTGTTACCAGAAGATTTTAGGGATGCCAATTTGTTATTACCAAAAGAATTTAGAATAAAGTGTTACCCCTAAAACCTGCTGGTGTGGCGGTCCACCGTATTGGAATTACCAGGGAGACAACCTGCCTTCCCTTGAAAGGACATGGATACAGCCTTCCAACCAAGATAGGATACACAAGCTGTGATACTTCAAAAACAGATCCCAAGTTTATTTAGAAGTAAATGGCTACATTAAATCGAAAGAGATGGAAATCAAGCATGACTTGTAACCATATAACAATATATTCAATATGTACAGATATTGAATAGAATACAACTTTTCGAAGATATTCAGTACAGAGAATAATACTTAAGCTATTAGATGCTATACAGTACAAGAAGTAATACTATTTTTATAACCTAACACTATAATAACTTGACGCTATTAATTTAACAATACAGTAATTGATTGTATACATTCATACTTAACACTTTATACACATATTACTACGAATCCTTAACAATGTAACATCCAGCGGTTGCTGGATGGATAGAGAGGGAGAATCTCACTCAGACCACAAGCATCCAACTTTATTGACATGCAGACTCAGGTGGCCTTTTACTTTCCTTTAAAACATCCCTCTGTTTGCCAGGGAAGGTCCTTCTCCTCTGTCCAAATATTGCATAGAGAGTTCCCCTAGGCCCAGAAATGGAGTGGGGACTCAATTAGCCCGGTTGTCTAAAGCCGAAGGCGCACCTTTGCTTCAATGATGCTCGCCGCTGTTCAGGTCTTGCCACGGAGCTCCTTTCTTTTGCTGCCAGTGCTTCCAGCTCTTGATCTTGTGATTTTAGGTCTCTTCTTTAGGTGGCCAGCTCTGTGAGTTCAGCTCTCCTCAGCTGATCTCAGCTCTCTACAAACTGCCTATATATATAGCGATCAGTTTCAGGTGGGGAGGGGTCACGTTAGGAGCAAGGACGTCAAAATGGATAGGAGAGGGGCTAGGAGTGAGGAGGAGGGAATCCCCCTTCCAACTGTCATTCTCAACTGTCACTTGCTGGATCTCTCTTATTACTAATCCTTATCTAAGAATCCTATTCCTAAAACTAATCATTATTCCAAATGTTATAAAATCTCCTGATACTGACACCACTCTTTTCAATTACCCAAATATTCAATCCATCAATCTCAGAATTTTTTTAAACCCCTTTCGTGGCTTTTCTGCAAGCCTTGATTTCAACATTCTTTTTGGCCATGTGGGCAACGAAAGCAAAAACCTCTGGCTACATGTCAATCCAGTATTTTACATGAAACACCCGGGACCAGATTTCCCAAGAGAATCTCAGGGCCTGATTTCCAAGAAATCAGCACTCGTGATTGGGGTCAGATTTTGAAAAAAGCTCAGCTCCCGTTCAGGAACCTCAATGAAGCCACGATTTTCAAAAGTGCTAAGCATTCAGCAGCTCCCTTTGTGGCACCCAACATGACGATCTCTTTTAGAAACCTGTCTCCAGTCGTGAGCACTGAGTCCTTCTGAAAACAGCAGCCTAAATTCACATTATAAACAAACATCTCCCTTATCCTACTCCTGGAAGATTTCTTCTATGGGAAACATTAATTTCAAAATGGTTTTCTAATCTAATTCCTGCCCTGGAAATAGGGTTAGGTCAATACAACAGTAAGACTCCATTTTCACTCAAGTGATGTCCCTGCTCTGCGGGTTTTACATCTCTTGCTCTTTACATCTTGCGATGTAAAGTTGAGCAGGGACAACAGAAATCTTCACAGGATTACCTGATCCCTGGAAAGCCAGCTATATTCAGCTCCCCTCTATCTCTATATGGCGCCTCTGTATCTGTATCTGTGTATAATCTTATACTGAATTTCACGTTTACTGAGCACTGCAAGAGTCCATGAACTGACAACGTTTGTTCTAATATAAATGTTATTTAAGGGCCTAATTCAGCAATGTACTTCAAACACGTGCCTAATTTTAAGCATGTGAATAGTCCCATTGAACTCAGATAACTTGGTGCATTGGGGCCTAATAAGTAAACTTCACAGGCACTTCCATACTGGAAAGCAGCAATAATTCCACCGGGCCGAGGATCCTATCTTGCACAGTGGGCATTGTCCCACACAGGAGAGGATATGGCTAGAGATGATAAAGGCCCGTAACTGTTCAATATTACGCCCTACAAGGAGGAATTGCCTCCTGACCTCAGGATTCACAGAAACGTGAAGTTTGTTAACCTTTGCCATTTTATTTTATTTGTGTACCGTGAGTGTCGGATTTTGCCTGTCATTAACACCATGATATCTTTCCCCTTGTGGCTGATGATAAGCCATCTTTGGTACGTGGCCCAAGAAAGCCTATGAAAAAGAGCAGTCATGTCAGACGTGACACGCC
Source organism: Mesoclemmys tuberculata (assembly GCA_007922155.1). NCBI lineage: Eukaryota > Metazoa > Chordata > Testudines > Chelidae > Mesoclemmys > Mesoclemmys tuberculata. The sequence goes on along the minus strand of ML675644.1, from coordinate 12,687,136 downwards.
TTTTTTTTGAACAGCTTCTTGCTTGGGTGGATTTAATTCTATGAAGTGAGCTGGATTAAACTGATTTCAGGTCTGGTCATCATAGGTCACTCAAAAGAGCTGAAAACTCTCTAAGGCCCTGGCTCAGCAAAGTGTTTCAGCGTGAGCCCAACGTCAAGAACGTGAGTAGTTCCATTAACTTCAAAGTTAGGCGTATGCTTAGGTGCTTCGCAGAACTACTGTGTTTTCTCCACAACGTATTAGTGTCTGGAATGGTGCGTGGTGCCTTTCTGGTGATTGCTATTCAGGCAGTTGGCTATTCGGGTTCCTATTGTGCCCCCCTTGTTCTTTGCTGCCTAAAGATGGTGTCAGGTTAAAAAGCATAGATTACAAGATAATAACTGATTGCATGGAGGAGGGAAGGTTTAGTGTTCAAGCCACATGGCTGGTGTGTTTGATGCCCTTTCCAGCCCTTGTATAGTGTGATGCTGCTGTGTCTGCATTTGCAAAAACCTGGGTGTGGGGGAGGGCATATGTTTTCCATTTAAAGAAAATGGTTTTTACTGGAATGTTCAAAAAACAAAAAATCAACATCATAAAAATATTTCTTCTAGGATTCGATTTTTCTAAACCTTTCTCTACAACTTTATTATCCTCTGATAGTATCTCTTCCAAATGCCTGAGGCTCCAGCGTGCTACCAGCCTCTCTAATATGCTAACACAGAGGAACATTGGGCTTCTTTCTTAACACCACATCTCCCAGGAACCCTTGACCGTTGGGAGCTCTCTGTTTTACCTTCTTTGGCGCAATTCCTCTCTAGCTCTGACCCAAGTCACTTTGTTGTCTAGAGTCCTACATTTACATGCCATTCTGTGCATGGCATTTATAGTGGGCTCCCCTGCAGCCATAGGAAAACAAGGCAGGTAGAGAGCGTTGCTCTCTCCACTCCATCTGAACAATGCATATCTAATGTGCCCATCACCACAGAATGGAGGCACCCTATATAAAATGTAGTGGATTGGACTCTTCATCCATCCCTTAACTTATGCCACTACCTCAAGGGGATCCTATCTGGTAGTTGTGTTCCAGGAGAAAATGGCTGCCCAACTATTTGAAGTCACTGTTACTGGTGCAAAGGCATGAATCTTGGACGGTGCCCTAGAAATGGCATGACTCAAGCTCATCAGCGCTTAGATATTTCAATAATGGGCACTAAGGGATGGATTCTGAATTCCTCAGGAGAGGCCTTCCCAATGAGAATGTCCACTTGCTGGCATTCTCACACCAGGCGCCACAAGCCACAACATCCCTGCTGATCACTGCGGGTGTGGTGAGAAGAGATGGGGAGAATGTCTCAGAGGTAGGTAGGTCCAAGCCTACAGAACAGAGGACCTTACAGCAGATGTTGACCTATTCTATTCTATTCTGCATCAGTTCTTATACCACACTCATCAGAGTGCCTTCCAGTAGTGCATTAAGTGCATTAAGTGTAGCTAAACCTCTGTCACATGTGGTTTGTTCTCTCATCCTCTCCCCAAGAAGTGGAGCATATGCAGCGTGGTGGCTTGTTTTGGTAAGGTGAGGGTTTTTTAATTTACATGCACATCTTCCTCTATATTTATGTTAGAGAAGGCAAGGTCAAAGAAATGAACCTCCCCTTGAGGCAGAAGATGAATCTGATGATTCTGAAGGTTAACAGCTAGGTAGGTGGCCAGTCAGTTGGTTACCTTATTTATGTATTTATACATACCTTTATAATGGTTTTAAATTACCTGACTCAAATCCACCCTGCTGTGCACACAGCTGGCCTATGGAAATGCATGTTCTCATTTCCACTCCTCACCTCTTCTTGTTGTTTGTTACACTCACTTGCTGTGTCTTGTCTCAAATTAGACTGTAATGTCTTCAGGGCCGGCTTTGGTTTTTACGATGTGTCTGTACAGTGTTTAGCACAACGAGGGTCCCTGATGGAGGGGCATCGGGATACTGTGATAAAACTATTAGTTATTATTAGAGAGATGCTACTAGTTTATGTCAGGCGTCAAACTTTCCCTAGCTCTTTCACTCTTGAACCAAGATTAAATGAGTCCATGTTCAGTAGTGTATATTTGGGAGATTCCAGCTTTAAAAAAAAAACATCTTTGATCTACCAGAACTTTACAGCAGGGATGTTTATATTTGTTATTGTATGCCTGTTTTCTAATTTGCACCTAATACATGCTTGCTCACATTGTTAAATCCTGATGTTTTGGGGTTTTTTGCAGACTTAATCAAGCAATTGATAGCTGCCATTAGCATTTGTTGCATTCCACACTGAAAGACACTTTGCAAAAAGCTGTTACTATCCACACAGTTGCAAAGGCAACTGCATATTTAGCATGTTCACAGCTCTGGGACTGCAGTAATTAATTGTCAGTCTGGCACACAAACTTTCAGAGCTTTGCATTTCATTCACTTTCTATTTTAAAAAAAAAGGAAAGGCAGTAATAATAATATATAGGGAAATAGCTCAGCGTGGGCTTTTTCCATGTCAGAGCCTCTCTTCAGTTCTGAATTGGGTGGATCAGGCTCTCTACAGTATCACGACTTCGGTCACTACAGGTCCCAAGGTGAAATGAGGGATCTAGATCAGGACTAGATCAAGTTCCCAAATATTTGGATTTGTATGGAATTCCTTCATCACACTGCTCCCACTGAAATCAGTGTCAAAATTCTCATGGACTACATAGCTGATAGCTTTGGTCCCCTAATGAGTTGTGTGACACACACAATATGTGCAGTTTGATTTAACACACGTGCAGTTCTCCCCTGAGCGGTGAGACCGACAGCAGCAGCTCAGAGAATATTAAATCTCTATTTTACTTACAGCTTTGAATGGATTCCCTCCTCTTTTATTTATTCCCTCCCCCCCTCGTCTACAGGACATAAAAGATCTCTCCCTCTGTGTAATTTTTATGATTCTATCATCGAGAACAAAGCACTGGGAAGAGGTTTCTCTTTTCTCTCCTGGTTGCACTCGTTCATCTGTGCTGCTCCCTTCTCTTTTCCGAGCTAAGAAAATGTGAAAATAGAAAATCAACTTGCCCAAGCATGTTGGGGTTTATTTGCTTTACCCAATACATTATCTACAATGCATGCATACATTTGCAGAACTATCCGCAGACAATCCTTTCTGTCCTCCCTCACAGTGTGTGTGTGTTCAGAGAAGCAGATAGAGATTACAACTGTGTTGTGTGCGTGTGTGTACACACACACTACATGTGTGTATGTTATATCTAGGGTTATAATTTTCCCCAGGACATAGCCATTTCCAAATCTCTTTTTTCCTGGGGCTGTAAGATTTTTGCTCCTCCTCTGAGCTGCAGGTGGACAACCCTAACTATTTCAGGGCAGAAACAGAAAAGGCTCCCAGGTCTAAGCCACAGAGGAAGGTGGGCAGGGTCCTGAGTATTCTCATTCCCCGTTTGCCTGCACCCTAACTTCCTGCCAATGTTAATTGCTCTTTCTTCTGCTGACCCCCCCACCTCCTCCCTGTGATTGTGGATTACTGGGGCGCTCACCCACAGGCCAGTTCTCCCCCCTCCTCATCGCCTGGCACTGAGCAGCCAGTTTTCCATCCCCCCCCTTGCATGCTAACTAAAGTAACCTTCTCACACCAGCACATGGAGCCTTTGCAGAAGGCTGGGGCGGAGGGTGGGGGGGTTGCGCCTGCCTGTCTATCTGCTTCGTTTTATCTCCCAGGCTGAGTGATCTACTTGGGAAATCACTTTCCTTTCACACCCTGCCCTGGCTCAGCCAGTCTCTAGCAGACATGCAGCTGGAGAGGAAGATGCTGCGCTCCCTATCCTGCTGCTGAAGAGAGGGGGGCGAGCTCTTAATCTCACAAGGGGGCTCTTTGGGAAGGGAGGGGGGTTGCCCTTTTGCGGACAATCCCACGATCTCCCCCCTCCCGGTCCTGGGAGCATCCATCAGCCCCCGCCCTACCTCTAACACCCTTCCCCCCCCCAGCGGGCTGGAGAGGCTCATGCAGCCGACAAGGTAAGCACTAGAGCCGGGGGGGGGAGTGCATGGGGGGTGAAAGGCATCAACCCCTGGGGTATGTTCCCTGAAACAAAGGGTCACCCCAAGGAAAATCTCTGCACCTTTGCTTGCTTCCTTCCTAACCTGCTTGCAACACTTGGAGTTGCTATTTGGACTCTGTTTCCGGCATGATGCTCTCCCCCCCCCCAGCCCCCAACACACACCTTATTTCCCTAATTGCTTTTTTATTTGCTTCCTAACCAGGTGCTCTTTCTGCCTTAGGACCTGTTGAGAATCTGTTGCACTGAGGTTCTGATCAGCTGTATAGTTTCTCAACCAATTTTTAAATGCCTATTTTGTGTTGGATTCTCTCTTTTTTATTGCGTGTTCTTTGTATGTAGATAGATAGACGCGAGGAGGCTTGCAGTACTTTTATTCGGGCTGCCATCAGATGTGCAGAGTCCATGTGCCAAAAATTATTCCGATCTAAATGAAAAAGTGAACTTAATTGCAAAACACTGATCAAAACTGAAACAATTTTTTATAATTGGTTTTCCTCCGGGTGGTTAGCTTACAACCATCCCACCATTATTGCAAAACACATAAAGATCAGTGTGTAGGGATATAATTTTTCCTATCCCCAAGTACTATGATTTAAAAACACAGAATGTTTTCAAGATCAGGCTAGCCTGTTTGACAGCTACCCAGGCACTCAGATACTAAGGGGATGAGAGCCAAATAAGCAAAGAGGGAGATAAATGGATAGCTATATAGGCTAAAAGCAAACATTACATTCATCTCAGAGGGCTAGATTCGGCTATCTTTACTCATGATGAGTAATGCCTTACCAACAAGAAGTCCCACTGATTTTAGTGGGTAATAAGGTATTAATCAATGTCAGGATGGCAGAATATAGCCTTGAGTTAGGACATTTTAAAACCACCAAGGAGATTGCAAAACATCCTCTTCAAGTGTTGTTTTCATTCAGGGACTTGCATGTTGTTCTGTGTATTCAAGGAAATCGTGTTGTGTTTGCAAGACAGGTGCTTTCTGTTGTGGTGATGGTTCTTAGGCAAGAGATGAAAGTTTGGTGTTGTTTTGATGTGATTCTTGATTGCTGCCTGTTGGAGTAATTGCATTGCAATTGCTCAGAGGTAGAATCAATTTCCCCAAATTGAGATTTTAGTGGGAGCTTACAAGCTGATGTTATGCCATGTGGTTTAAGGCAGCGTTGGGTTGCATTTATTTTATAAATTGGCTATTTTTACAAACTGTTCAGGGATAACAGCGCCACCTACTGGGAAGGAGCGAGCCTCGAGCTGTATTTAATCCCGGGAGAGGCACATGTGTTTATTCCCTGCTCAAAACAATACAGCCTCAACCCAATTGCATCCTCTGTAATGAGTATAAAGGGCGTGGAAAATCTGGAAGGATAGCTTAATTGGGATTTTTGCTAGCCTCGTTTTGTTTTTAAAACGATTTATCTGCCCAGGAGATATTCAGGCAGTTTTCTTAAAGATTTTCAAAATGTGTAGTAACATTTACTAGGCTGTCCTGGGCATTTCGTAACTGAGAGCAGAAAGGGCATGGTGTGATGGGTCATGTTTAGTGTGGATTTCTGAAGACAATGCCTAGAGAGGACCCAAAGGTGGATGGTACTGTGTTTCCACATGAAGTCAGAAGGTACCTTCAAGAACATCTCCTGCATCCTCCTTGCTTCTGTGCCATTCTGAACCTCCTTCTACTTTTTCCAGCCGCAATATATTAGAGATCTAGTCTACAGAACATTTGGTATTTCCATCCTATAGAAAGTCCCATTGCCCTTCAATGGTGAGATCTAGGGGGACGTCCTGTTTGGATGGGGAGAGGAGGATTAGAAAAATATAAAGGAACTCTTGTCATTTCTAGAGACAAAAGTAGATTTTAGAAGCAGCCAGGAAAGATGAGGCAGCATTACTGCCCAGTTACACTAAATTGATTTCTCTCTGTTCTGACAGAAAATCAAAAGGGGTTGAAGATCTGGGCTGTTTATTTTTTAGCAGTTAGAAGTTACCCAGATTTTCTGCTGAGCCACATCCCCGTCACGAACAGAGTCATGAAACTCGCCCACAGACATGACCACCTATGAGTCCACTTGTTTATCAGAGGTTCGCTCTGATGTGAAGTAGATGCAGTAGGAATCTTGTTTGGGATTTACTGCGAGTAGGAGATGGGGATGAAGGCAGAGCTCCCTGCAGAGAACTAAATATACAGAAGAATTCCAGCCAACCTCTAAACATTTCAGAACAAGGGAAGATTATATGATCTGATGTGGGAGATCCAAGGTTTGCCCCACAATATGTTGCAAACAAATTAGGGGGCAGGAGGAATTGAATGTCACCTGTCAAACAAGGGAGGCTGAGGTAATATCTTTGATTGGACCAACTTCTGTTGGTGAAAAAGACAAGCTTTGGAGCTTATGCAGAGCTTTTCTTCAGGTTTTGTGTAAGCTTGAAAGCTTGTCTCTTTCACCAACAGAAGTTGGTCCAATCAAAGATATATCCTCACCCACCTTGTCTCTCTAATATCCTGGGATCATCGTGGCTACAACATAGCAAACAACCAGTCAAACAAATTGACGTGACAAGCTTTATTCTATTGAAAATATCCAGGCTCACTTTGCTTTCTTTTGTGGGTGGGAATGAAGGGTTTTTTCCACACATTCCTCCTTCCTGTCTAGCTTTATCATTTACTGCATTAGGAATTGACAAGCCATTATATTTGTACTCGTTATTTTTGGTGATCACTTCATGTAGCTGACCCAAAATATTTTTACCCTCCTCATGTTTTGTAGAGGGCTTTGAGATTCTTGCTGTATAAAAACTAAATATTCTATTTTTGTGTGGTGCTATTACAAAAGCTTAATAATTCAAAAATGACACCTAACCTTGTCCCTTTAAATAGCCAGGATACTGAGTCCAAGATCCATATAAGCAGATGTATATTTAGATTGCCCAAGCACCAAAAACTCAGCTGTTGCAATGAAGAATCCTCTTTGCTAAGCAAGTCTTCTCTTCAAAGCCTCTTTCAGATACCATCTCTCTGACCTACCCCATTAAGATACCGTAACTACCATGCCCAATTCACCAATGAAGCTTGCAATAGAATGCCTTCCCTATTAGTTGCTATATGGAGACTTTTCAGAGTAGGAAAACAGGTTAGCAGAAGAGCATTTTGAGACACTTATCCAGGACCAAAGGAATTCAGGGCAACATCTAAGGGTCTAAAAAAGTGCTAACTTAATGGGAGTTACCGTGCTCATCCACACTTTGAGGGAGACTGTAGTGTAGTGAGTGGTAATTAAATGCCAGGGTAAAAGACAGCTCTTGTTTAAAAAATACTGCAGCGTTCTCCATCTAATCACCATCTTCCAAAATCTAGAGGTGTGGATCCTTACTACAGAAGGATGCAGGGTTGTTGGGCTTTTTAAAAAAATAAGGGAGTCTTCCAAAGCACAAGTATTGGCTTGATTTGCATGTTCGTTTTAAAATCACTTGTCAGTCTTTCCCACCACTGCATTGATCCTTTTTCACTCCAGAGAATCAATGTCCCCCTGCTCCCCTCCAATGGCTTTTGGAGTTGATCAGGATTCTGTTGTTTAAACCAAATCCCAATACATGATGTTAGGGTGCCCAGATGTCCTCGTGTTAGGGACTTTGTCTGATATATGCAACGATAATGTGCCACCGCCCCCTTGAAAAAGAAAAAGTGTCGTGATTTTTCACACTTGCTATCTGGTCGCCCTACATGTTGTAGAAGCACATTTCAGATTCCTGTGATGGGAAAATCCAGGAACAGCCACTCTTTCTCTGCATAAAAAGCATGAGTGAAACACACTGGCCGGCCTGAACACATGTAGTCCTGGGACCCCATAGGGCGTCTACGACCATTATTAGAATTATTCATATGGCAGTAGCACCTAGCGGCCTCCCAAAGTCAGTACCCTGTTGCGTGGGGCTCTGTATGAATGTCTAGTTAAAGGCAGTCCCTGCCCCAGAGAACTTCAGTTTAAAAGGAGACGCAACAAGTCAGCCAAACAGATAGGCAAGGAAGGTGGGGTAACAGCAATACAAAGTGGCCAGTGAGCTACTCGGCAGTCACACTGTGCCAACGGGGAGATCCTGCAAAATGGGTATGGAAGAAATATGCCTGCTCCAAAGGTGTGTGCTGCCTGCTGTACTTTTTTTGCACTGGAGAGAGATAATCACTGTCCTTTGGGGTTGGTCGGAACTTGGGGATCTTCTTACGTGGGAATCTTCTAGATCTGAGGTTGGCCTTAGCTCTTCTAACCAGTTTTGAAATTGATGAATAACTTGGTTATTTTTTACTATTGCCCATCATTCACTGTATTCACATTGGCACCAGATTTGTTCACTAGTCCAAATACTCCAGTGCTCAGTGTGTTCAGAGACATTCAGGAATCTTCTCTCTCATCTTCATTCACCTTCATTTGGTAGCTAAACATTTGGAGCTCATCATAATCACATGGAAACACTAGGAAAGTGATAAATAAGTTCCGCAAATCTCTTCATCAATAGCTGTATAAATGTCCATGTATGCATCGTGGAGATAATACGTGAGTATCTGAGAGAGGCTTATAAACTACAGGCTTTTACAGCCCTAGATGTTGAAGGATGCTTCATGAACTGAAATAATACAATGCTCTGTTACAAAAGATTATCCCATACATGCTCTGTTGAGGCCTAATGACGTTAATAAGAATTTTGACATTGCTTTGAACGGGAGCAGAATTGCTGAAAGTTTTGAGACTTTCAGTCCAGGATCCCAAAGCACTTGGCAAACATCAGTTAATTAAGTTTCCCAGCCCCCATTGGTACAATTTGAGAATCTGAAGTATAGAGTAGTGAAGTTACTTTCTTAAGGTGCCTAGATACTAAACTGAGTGGTAAAAAAAAATCATAGTGGTTAGATTGCTGGATAGAAGCCACAGTCAGTTTTTGTGAGACCCAGTAAGAGAACCCAGGAGTCCTGACTTCCATTCCCTTACTCTGTAGCTTTCACCAACGAAAGCTGCTGCCTTTAATTCTGCCAAATATAGCCGTCAAATGGCAATGCCTGATTCAGCTGAGCCTAAATGTGTCTTATTTAAAAAAAATATTGTTTGACTGGATTCCAGTCTGTCATCACAACGTGTCAGTTTGCCACACAACCACAACACCGAGGGGCTTTAGGTGAGACAATCACACCAGCCTCACAGCACCCATTTTGTGACTGGATTTAAAAAGTTAGTAATTCAGCTATTATGTGGCTTTTAGAAAAAAGCGAGGGATTTTAGTTCATGTTATAGGTCAGCAAAATAGCAGAAGCCGTTTTTGTCTAATTCACTGAAGTCAGTGGCAAAATTTGAAAGGCCTGTGATGGAAGAAGGATCAGGCCCTCCGTTTTTAATCTCTTTCCCTGCTCAAGCTGGTCTTGCAGCCCTTCTGCACACAAACCTCCGGTTGACTTTAGTATGCATCCCGTTTGCAAGCTGCAGGATTGGAACCGACGAAAATGGAGCTGGTTCAAACTCACAGCCGGTTGCAGCCAGCCCTTTTGTCGAGCAGACAAGGCCCCTCACTTGCAACTGTGCTCTTTTGATTCCACACCGAATCACGTTCACCATTATTCCTAGTACAGCCTGGAGAAAAATCCAGTGTTTCAGCCCACACTGCCATTTGGAGCATTGGAAACACAAACCAGTCAAACCCCCCAACTTAATACAACAGCCAAATGGAGATATTTGATGAATTTGCCTCTCAAAATATGTGCTCTCATTGCAGCCTCTGCACTTCCCCCCAGGCAGGGTTGTTTTTATTTAAGGTTCAGGGCTAACCTACACCTAAAACGTAGGTCAACATAGCTACATCTCTCTGGGCTTCGAAAAAATGTTCCCCCTCTGTAACGTAGTTAGATTGGGCTAACCCAGCTGTAAACGCAGCTAGGTCAATAGAAGAATTCTGACCTAGCTATGCCTCTCAGAGAGGTGGATTACCTGCGTCGATGGAAAAGTCCTTTCGGTCAGCACTACAGCAGCATACCTCAGGAAAGATAAGATGAATTAACTAAAGCTGTGAAGTTAAAGTGCTTTAGACCCCTGTGGGGGTGCTCTAATTCAGAACTACAGTGGCCTTAGTTCATTTTGGTTTGAACCTCCTCCAACGAAAGTGTTTTTGGCATAAGCAAAGGAGTGAATTTAGACAAATATAGTTATATGGGATAATCCCCTACATAGCTACGCTTATGCATGACATTCTTTGGTTTAGCCACCCCTTCCCAAGTGACACAAAGCTAAACTTCTATTGGAATAAGAGAGTCCACATTTGGGGGGGCGTGGGCAGGGGTTTACGCTGGTACAACTATACCTATATCAGTATAGTGGGTAAAACTCTCCCATCTAGATAACAGCAAACTAAATATTAGCAACAACTTCTTGACAGTGAGATCTGTTAGGCTGCAGTACAGTTACCCCATGGAAGTTCTGGAAGAGTATTTGGTTGGCTATTTAACATTGGTCTTGAGAAAACACCAGAAAATATATCATATGGATCGATCCTTCATTGACTGGGAGCTGGACTAAGTGACTTAATAGAACAGTTCCATTTCTAATATCTAGCAGACTAATGATATGAAGCTATGAAATCTGCTCCATGTGTGTTTCTGAGTCATATATGCTTACTTCACTCCTGTTAATGCAGCTGTGGCGAAGCGAGCTGGATTCTGTTGTGAGGCACGTACATCTACAGCAAACTGTCTGGTGGTTTCTGATTGCAGAATGCTCCTTGCCAGTGACAAGGGGTGACAGCACCCTTTAGTGGACTAAGCACAGGGCTGGGAGCCAGGAACTCCCGTGTGCTCTTTCTCTGCCATGGATTTAGTGGGTGACCTTGGGTAAGTTATGTAAGCTCTCAGATCCTCAATGGGACTTAGAACCCTAAATAGCTTTGGGGACCTGGGCCTCCATGTGTCAGTTCCCCCTCATTGCAAGGGAGGTAATGATCCTTCCCTCCTTCAGGAGGCTACACCAGTTAGGCTTTGAAAAGGCTGCACAAAACCTAAGTGCTGTGTCAGTGCTACTAGCTACAAGGCAGAGAAAACTCTGCTGGATTTTCAGAATCCAGGCACTTGCTGGTAACTAAGGGAAGAAAAATCATTTGTGACTCATAAACCAAACTGAAATTTACTTTGAAATGGCCAGGAGAGAAATCTGGGACCCAGCACTGCCATTTTTACAGTCAATTCCTCTGTAAATGCAGAAGAAAGCACTGATGGCCAGCCAGGGAGAAGAGCCTGTCCAGCCTAGCCAGGATCTGGGTGTGTTTCTCTTTCCAAAGGGGTTGTTTTAGGGGCTAGGGGTTCCTGCGGTTAGTTCTTTAGTGCCCCAGCCTCTCTCTCTCTCGCATTACTATAGACCAGTGCATGGAATGAATTAATTCCTCCGCCCCTTGCATTCTCCCACCCCCAGCTTCCATGTGCGGCTTGCTTCGCTGTAACAGGATCCTGCCTGGCCTGGGAGGCGGGGACGCTGGCTCCTGACTGGAGGAGCTGGAGAGAAAGGAAGAGCTCTGTAGACATTGGAAGGCAGCCGGGATGATTGATGGTTTTGGCTGTTTTGTACGGGGGAAAGGAGAAAAGAAGGGGGGGGGGGGGAATCTCTGTAATTTCAGTGCAGAGGCAACTAGAGTCTGCCAGCTAGGGCTCCCTGCCCTATGCAGCTAGACAGACCATCGCTCGCTGGGGGTCTGCGGGACTCTTTTTAGCTTCTCTTCTTCCTTTCGATTGATTTATTTCCCCCTCCCCCTTTTTTTTTCTTTCTCTCTCTCTCTCTCTTTTTTTTTTAAACTCTTCTTCCAGGGAGAGGATAGTGGTTAAAGCTCGCTCTGGATGGATGGGTATGGGGAGAGGGGCAGGAGCCACAGCCCTGGGATTCCTCCAAATCCTCCCTGTCTTTCTCTGCATCTTCCCTGCAGGTAAGGAACAGCCCCTTGGGCGGCAGCCTTTTCCCGTACCCCCCAAAAAGCCCTCGCTAGCAGCTTCAGTCCCCCCCGCCTCCCCCGGTTGCGGGCCTCCCTGTCTCGCTCCCTGCAGCAGCTCGCCACATGTTGAAGAGCGAGTCGGGCTCCGCTTTCAGCCTCTCTCATCCCCAGCAGATTTGTTGTTGCCCTCCCCCTTGATCGCAGGCTCGGTGCCCGCCTCTGCCCTGCTGGCCCCTGCAGGAGGGCGAGGATGGGAAGGGGCAGAGGGGGAGACGCCAGTGGGGCCCCTCCGAGCGGGGCAAGAGGCGGAAAATCTCCCCTCCGGCGGGGGGTTCGGGTCCCGCTCGGGCTGCCCGGGCGCAGCGCAGACGAGGGGAAAGTGACCCGGGAGCTACACGGGGTCGTGCCGCGTCGTGCGCCCCTCGCCTGGGTGCGTGCACCCCGCTGCTGGGACCACAGAGGTTGGCTTCGAGCCTGCAATGTGCCTTGTGCTCTTACAAAGAAAAGCAGGGCAGTGAGGAGGGAGCGGATCCTGAGTTGGGGGGGGGGTCAGGCTTAGCTCGTGTCAGCGCTGGCCCTCTGAAGGGACGTCTACACACACAGGAATGGGCCCGATCCCCTGCTAGGCGCTGCAGGGGATCCAACAGCTGGAGGGAGTGACACACTGGTGAATGCGAGCCGGTAGCTTTGGGATGGCATCACACACACCCCCACTTTCCCCAGGCTGCCTGGCTGGGGTTTGGAGCCCTCCTCTGTTGGAAACTGCACTTAGGCGGCCTCGGAGATGTTGCTCCTGGCCCAGGGCAAAAGCAAGTGTTTTCTCCGCAGCCAGACGGCACTGGCAGGCTCTGCGCCCCCTTCCCCAAGCCTGGCACCCCCAGGTGCGTGCACACACAGGTACACTGGCAGCTCTCGCTGACCTTTCAGTCTGATGACTTTGGAGGGCCACCCTCCGCCTGCCCCCGGTGTGTTTGCACTGTGTCAGAAAAGGAGAGAATTTCAGAATTCCAGCTGAAAACGCCATCTGTTTCCAATGAATCCCCCATAGTTTTTCACAATGTTTTTGGCAGATCTGTGCCTGCAAATTCCTTCGAGCTGTGAGTGCTTGTTTTTGTTGGGGGAGGGGAAACCAACTCCACAGAGGCAGATTTGTTCCTTCCAAAACTCTCCAGTTTCTTTACCTCTTTTTTTTTTTTTTTTTTCATTTGGGGGGGTGGGGGGAGAGAGAGCAAAAGAAAAGCCCTAAAGTTAAGTCCTCTGGTCTATTTGATTTTATTTTGTATAATGTTTCTTCCTTTTCCATTGCCCGTGCATTTCTTTTGCACAATCTAAATCTCTGAAGCTAAGATGCCTTTCTCACACATGCAATAAATAAATACATACATTGACCCCCTCCTGGATATAGTAAAAGAAACCCCTTCATTGAAATATCACAATCACCATTTTCATCTAGATCGCACTGGTGGTTGGGATATTTTAGCCCCAAGAAAACCGAACGCAGAGATCCACATTGTGGGGAGCGTTTGATCAGATCCGACGCATGTTGCTTAACTTCTTTATGCAGCATTTCAGTCAAAATGCTGGGGATGAGTTTGCCATGCAAGAAAGAACTTGATATTAGATCTGTGTGTTCGTTTGGTTTTTTTTAAAATTCTCCCCTCAACAGCCAAATATGTTTCAAGGAACTGGCAAAACTGGGTAATCAAGACCCACAGTGAACTGCTAAGAGGCATTTGGGCACAAATGTAGCCCATGTTCCCCTTTCATTACATTTGTCCCTCGTGCTGCACTTTAATAGGGGTCCAGGAGGTAGGGGAAGAGAAGGGGTATCTTGCACCTGGGTGTCTCCCCCCTTTCTCTCCACCCTTGCCTGCTAATTCACATCTCAGCAGCACATTGTAAAGAGGTGGCATAACCCTGATGGAGTCTTAAAATTGCTTCTAAAAGTTATAGCCCCTTTTAGAGGGGCCGTGCCAAGCGCTGGTCCCAGCCTGGCTCAACAGAATGCGCAGTGTGTGAGCTGAAGTGCCCCACCATGCCCTGCAGCTTTTCTTGATTTTTTTTTTTTTTTTTAAATAAAACATTGGGCCTGATTCAACTCTCCTGGTGCTTTGAGCTGAGTGGCTTGCCCTGAGTTCCTCCTCATCGGCACCAGTCTGAGATCTGAAGGGGGCCATGGGGCCCAGTTCTCCTCTCACCCCAGCGTAGATCAGGAGTAACCCCCTTGCGAGTACAATGGGACAGAACAGCTGTCAGTGGAAGGAGGACATTTTTTATTCCCTCTTTCTTCAGAAAATCTCCTATTGAGGAGTCTGAGGGCCAGATTTCCCCAAGACCTAGGCTCAGCGTCCAAGTTCTCAGCATCCATTATTAGGGCCTCGTTTCTGAAACTGCGCAGTACCTGGCATAGGGTGACCAGATAGCAAGTGTGAAAAATCGGTATGGGGGCTGAGGGGTAATATAAGAAAAAGTTCCGAATATCAGGACTGTCCCTATAAAATCAGGACATCTGGTCACCCTAACCCAGTAGCTCCCATTTGCGACACTTAGGGTCACGTATGTGACCCTCAGCACCCCGTGTGCTGAGCTCTTTGTTAAAATCCAGCCATGTATTTCAGGGCCTAAATGGGAGCTGAACTGTATTGATAATTTCACGCTGGGAACTTTGCCTAAGCAAGGACTTCAAGGTTTGCCCCCCGTATAACACTCTGTAGGAAGCTGCTGTTGCTCTTGGGTCTAGCTGGGAAGCTGATCCAGTTCCCCTGGGTGACTCTGATTCTTGCTGTCTGCACTGTAATATGCCCTTTCTTCCCTTTCTCCAAGGAGTGGGAATTTATGCCTCCAATCTATCCAGGCAGTGTGGTTTATTCCAGATAAGGATCCAGCCTACTGGAGGCTTATCAGATAGGTTGATAAATGGCTTTTGTCTCTCAGCTGCGGTGAGGGATGTGATCTCAGCACTAAGCTGAAATTGAGAAGGGGGGCTTAGAGGTTGTTAAAACAACACCTTTTACACCCTTAAAGTGACAGCGCTTGGAGCATTCCCAGTTCTGGGGAGATACGGCAAAGTGGCGGCAGGGGTGGCTTTTGTGTTAGATGTTATGGAGGAAAAGAGTGAAGGCATTCAAATGTAGACCTGGGAGTATTTTGACTTCAGGGGTTTCTTGCTGTGCTGAAGCTGGACTCGTATTTGGAATGGGGAGTTTTCCCGCGATTGCTACTGAGAATCTCACTGGGGCTAAAAGGAGGTGCCTTGTTTTTCATGCACATGATGTGGGCTTTTTCATGGGACTCACCTCTCTTTGACTCCAAGCCCCTGGTTAATAGGAACCAGGAGACATTATGGGGAACTTTGGGTTTATAATATCAGCAGCTGAGGTTTTCTTCTTCTTCTGTGGCCTGAACAGCTGCACCACGTCAGACGTGCACATAAAAGTGATCATAGAGCTGTGAAGCCGTAAAAACTTCTTTACCTGGGGCTCAGTAGGTTTCTGTACCAACCTGCTGCTTCTGGAGACCTGGGCCGAAATGCTGGGTCAGGCGAGTGACAATGAGTTTGAGGGTCTCCCATCCAAGTCCCTAAGAGACACACCACACTCTTTGGTATGATTGTGCACAGTTGTCAGTTTCATCTCAGCATAGGCCCAGGACTTAAATAGTTGGGGTGTTGCTGCGGGTTAGCCTGGAAGTGCGCTGGCAGAACCGAGGGGGTTGTGGATGGATAGAAGAGCAGGGGATGCTGTAGGTTTTGCTCTTTTTTGCTTTGCTGTTTGACAGAGCTGTGGGGGAGCAACCCAGGACTGGACTAGCCGATGCAAGTCAGGACTGAGGGGCATCAGCAGGGCTGCGTGGGGAGCTGAAATATCAATCAGGGATGGGGGTGGGGCGTGCATCAGGATCAAGGGGTGTTGGCGGCACAGTGGTGGAGTCCGGGACTGGAAGAGCAGGCAGTGCTGCAAGTGAGAACTGATGGGCACTGACACAGGGGAAAGGATTTTGGACTGGACTATTAGGGGTGCTGCATGTCAGGATTGAGTTGCACTGGCAGAGCGCTGTCCACGCTGTGCCTGGATCTACAGGCTGTCGGTCTTTCTTTCACAAGGACTAAATTCACTCATAAATGTTTTTAAAAGGCTTTGTAACCTACAATTGACAAATATTGTAATTAAGATCAAAATCCCGTAACTGCGTGCTTTTTTTTTTGTTATTTTCCATGAACTGTAATAATAACAACTGGGGTGTCAATGGTAACCTCAAGATTTCTTTGCACTCGAGTGCAATCTTGCTCACAAAATTGCTTCTCCACCAACAGAAGTTTCTGTAGCGAGGAGGGAGAATTGAATTATGTCCAATTGCAAAACCAGATGCCATCCCTTGGATGAAGTCATAGGGTCTTTTCTGCAAAAGAACAAGCTGGCTCCCTATGCACAAACAGCCATCTAAGTGCAGACTGAACAGCTCTGTCTAATGTCCTGCACATGGCTACAGGGAGCTGCACTTGGGGAGGGAGAATGTGCCAGGATCTCCAGAGGCCAGATCAGTGAGTTCCTTAGGGTGGATCAACAGCTGGGTTATTGGAGGAGCTGAAAGGCCCAGTCTTGATCCCATGGAAGTTTTGTCATTTGCTTTCAAGACTGGGCCCTAAAGGTGTGATCATCTCTGGAGAGTAGGACACCTAATGCATTTCACTTGAGTCTTGGCTGTTCTACAGAATAACTCACCAGGAAGGAGGCTCTGTCCAGGGCTTAAGCCTCCTGTTAGATGCTGGCTTTCTGTCCTCTTTTGAGTGCTGTTGGCTTCAGTCTCCAATGGCCTGGGTTCTGAGAAACTCGTGGTTCAGTGAGTGTGCATGTGGCTGAGTGTGTTCCTGCCAGAGGACCCCTGACTCTGGAATTTGTTCCCCACAGCGATCTGACAGAGCCGAGCTTGCTGACCTTTCCGGCACAACACAAAACCCCTCTCTCTTCACGGCCTTTGGCCTGAGGGGGAGGGGATGGATGAATGAGCAGGGCATGGAGAGCCGAAGGGATGCATTTGGTTTTGACTTTTTCATTTCTTCTCCAACATTTAGGACTTGAGCCCTGGGGCTCCAGCAATGGGCACATTTTAAAAATCAATCAACCACTGAATGTCAGGGGCTGGGATCTAGGTCAGCAGTGGTTGGAGGGTTTATGGATTTTCATGCATCGTTTCTATTGCATTTTGAGTCGTATAGAACAAGTTTAGTATCAGCCGGGCTGGTGGTATGTGAACAGGGATGTATAGGGCAGGGGTGGGGAGGTGAGAGACAGGGACGTGTGAACGGATCTATGTAAAAGATTTGTTTGTCACTGACTCCTGGAGAAAGCGAGAGCCTGGAATGTGAGGCACAGAGCTGTACGTGTGTTGATGTGAATTTCCCCTAGGTTGTGCGGGGTTCTAGCTGACATCTGTGAAAGTCAGGCAGCTGACTCTCCACGCCCTGCACTCAAATCAACGCCTCTAATTGAAATGCCGCAATTCTTGGCAGGCTGTTTAATTGTGTAAATTTGCCTTGTTCAGATTTATGTGCTTCAGGCTTTTCTCTGTCTCCTCGTTTTTGTATCTCATTTAGCCCAACGTTGAAGGGTTGAAATTTCACAAGAAAGTGGTGTTGGGTTGATTATTCCTTTAGGAAAAAAACCACACCTGTAATTCAAAGTGCTTTCCCTCAGCAGCCTTCGTGGCACTGTCTGCCCCATCCTCGCACAAGATATTGAAAGGCAGAGGACCTGCTGGCCAGGCCTGGCTACAGTCGCACAGCTTTGCTGAGGGGTTGCGCCTGTAACACAGTTTAAGCAAGGTCTGTGCAAAATGCTGTTGGTGTGACAAGAACCATGGCTCAGCTGGGAGCCTGAACCTCTTGGAGAATGGTTTGAGGCCTCCAGCAAGGCTCATCCCAGTGGCTCACCAAACTTGGGGATGGAAAGTTGATATTGTAAGTGACTCTGAAATCCCACCTTAAAGGTGAAGGGCAAAGGAAAGGCAGTGGGAAAATGATCTAAGAGCCCAAGCTGGTGGCAGAGTCCAGGCAGATCCATCTGCTGCTTTCTGTTGGAGCTTGATACCAAGGCCCATCAGGGGTATATTGGGGAAGGTGCAGAGTCTCCTGGTTAGAGGAGGGGATTAGGAGCTGGAACACTTTGTTGTGAATTCCCCACTCCGTCACTGAGTGACCTTGGGAGGTCACATCATTGCTCTGTGCCTCAGTTTCCTCATCTTTAAACTGCTTTACCCACCTTTATAAAGCACTCGAGATCTTGGATGATCTGTTGCTGTTGTGAAAGCAGCCCTTCCTTCCCTTACCTGCCAAGCGAGCCTTGCTTTAAGATTTCACGCTTGCTGTGATGACATACCAGACTTCCTGGCCTTTGCATCTCTCCCATAGATCTAAGGGGGGTAAGCTTCACTAACACGAGTTTACAGGTGGGGAACTGAGGCACGTGGTCTCACTTGCAGTCACACAGTGAGTCAGTGGTGGACCAGGGAATAGAAACTGTGGCCTCCTGGACACCAGCCACCTCCGTTTAGCTGGTAGCAGTATCTGTTGTAAGAGGAACACTGAACCCTGATCTCGAGTCTCAAGAAGATTAACAGTGAAGGACAGGCAGATCCTGTGGTTCTTTGTGGCTTCAAAGTTAAATGTTCCAATCATTTTTCAGCCAATTAGTGATCTCATTTTTAGGAACATCTATTTCCAAGCTTTGAATTTCACCTTTTCAAGCTTTGCCTGTAATTCTTGGAGCAGCAACTCACTGAGGAGGGTCAGTTGTTAGGGTACGTCTACAATGCATCTGGGAGTGAGCCTCTTAGCCTGGGAAGACAGACTCACTCGCACAGCTGGAGCCCATCCAACCCCCTTGGCTTAGGAGCCCAAAATCCAGCCCGAGCTGAACATCCACACTGCAGTTTTTAGCGCGCTAGCTCCAGCCTTACTAGCTCTAGTCTGTCTACCCAGGTTGAGAAGCTCACTTCCTGCTGCTGTGTAGACGTACCCTCAGGGGACTGGTGAAGACCTCTGTGACTTTGATTAATGGCTCTCTTCTTTCCATGCAAGGTGAGAGCTTCCGTTGGCTGTAGGAGAAAACCTTGCTGGACTGGAGTAGGTCATTTGTGGGGGAAGAGACATGTTTTCTTCCTTGCAAGGCATTTTGGATTCCTGGTCAGCTGATTCCCTGAACAAAATAAGCAAAGTGACAAGGACAATCAAGAGCTCTTCTTGTAGTATCTATAGCTAGAGAAGACACTGACTGCATTTTTCCACCTCTGCTTGCTCCATGATTTTGCAATACTAGGGAGGAAGGAACTCCGCAGTGGGGAACAAAAGGGAGTGGCTGATACCAGGGGCTCCGGTGTCCACTTGAATGACTGAAGTTGGAAATGAAAAAGCCCAGTCAGGTTGTTTGGCTCCCTCTCCCTGTCCGTTTCTTTAAACATACCTAAACACCTTTCCCAGCGTCTCCAGCACAGACTTCGGTAGGACGATGACTGGGTTACGAAAGGGACCACATGCATGAATGTTACTCTCAGTTACACCAGCATATATGTGGAGCAACTCCAGTGAAGTGCATTGACCTTGAAGTCTGGCATTTCCTCCAGATTTGAATTGGTGTAATGGAGTGCAGAATCCAGCCCATAACACATAGTGTCCCTTTTCAAAATGATCCGCCCCTCCTCCCCTCAAAAAATGAACACTTCCACTTTAAGAGAGTCAGGTTTATTTCCCCCCTTCAGGACTCTCCCTACCCCCACTCCAGTGCAACTGAAACCTGATCTAATCCCTTTGCACATGGGTAATTTATTGGTCTATTGGGTTTTTCTTGATGGCAAATTGCATTGTCTTTCTTCTTGGGTTGAGGCTTTGGAGCAGTTTGCTGCATTCCTGCAGCGACTTTCTCAGGGCTGATCTTTCACACCCCTTCTGAGCTCAGTCAAATCAGTTTTATTGGGCCTCTTTGTTATGCAAACAGGGCAATAATAATCAGGCTATTATTTTGCAAGATTGTGCTTGATTAACAGTTCAAAGGAGGTCCCTGGAAGAAACTAACTCTGCCATGATGCACAAATCCTTTCACACCACCTAGATCAGATGGCCACTGGGCCCTTCCTCACTGCATGGGGCTCCCCTGCCCCCTCCCCGCTGAAACTTAGCTGGATTCTATTCAAGGGGCGCCATCAATCAGTGGAGCTGGTGGGGATGGAGGTTTTTGTTTTCTCCATACACCACAGAACAGGCAGTTATGAGGTTACCTCTATCAGCAGCGTGACAGGACACAGGTACACATGCCCACAGAGTAATTACACATAATATAGCCAGTGCAGATTATCTACATGCCATCTTTACTGTATTTCACCATACCCGTGTACATGGCACAAAGCAGCCACACAAACAGGCACTCACACAAAATCCCGATTCTGGCTGCTTGGGCCCACAAACGCAGCATGAGGGGTATTATAGAAGGTGTTAATACGCAGTGTTACATATGTTTCCATATCCTCCTATCCCAACGTCTTCCTCTTACACGTACATGTGTATATTACACACACAGGCTATTCCTTTGCTCTCAATGCATCCACCACCACCCCTATTCTCCCCCGGCCAACAGACAGCAACCGCTGCGTTTCTCATTCAGTGTCTTCTTCCAGACTGAGGACTAGAAAAAGGCCACTGCTAGGTGTTTGCTGTGAAATGATCTGCTGGGATGAGGGTTTCTACACTATGGGCACTACAATGGCAGCACTACAGCTATGCCACTGTTGTGAGACACTTCCAACATCAATCTAGCTGCATCTACCCCAGGGGTCAAGTCAGCTGAACTAGGGCGCTCAGGGGTGGCTACATTTTAATTGTAGACCAGGGCTCATCAGTTTGTCTTTGGATTCCCTGAAACCTTGGTGGAATTGAGCTTGCTCTGCAACTGTTCAAATAGCAGCTTATACGTTGTTCCTCCCTGCGTGACTCTGTGTGTGTAGGAAGAAAAAATATGAACATGGGAATATGGCAACATACAGGTCAAAGTTTTCAAACCTAAAGTTAGGTTCCTTAATTCCTAGCTAGGCACTTATATCTAAGTGACCTGATTTTCAGATACGCTGAGCACCCACAAATCCCAGGTATCCGGCACCTTTGAATATGATCTCACTTAATACCTAGGTGCCTAAATAAATACATATTTAAGAACCTAAATCTAGGCCCCCAGATCTGAGGAGTTTGGCCATAGGTTATAGAGCATTTTGATACATACTCCAGTAAAATCTCATACTGAATGAGTCTTACACGTGTGTTTACACACGAACATATATACAATTAGTTTACAGGTAAATGTTGCAAAAGCACCTAAGTGACTTATGAGCCTAAGTCCCATTTGCAAAAGTAGCCTGAGTCAAGAGGAATGGGCAGTTCTCAGCGATTGAGAAGTGTGGTATAATTGGCATTACTGGTGGGGAGAGTCACGTGGTTGGAATGTTGAATCCCCTGTCTGTGATGTGTGCAAAGCAAAGTTGGGTTGGTATGGGAGGACTGGGAGACAGTAGTAAATCAACAGCAGAGTCTCTCAACATTACAGATGATGATTTTCTAACCCCGGCAGCATTGCACCCAACATGAAGTACCTCTGTTTTGGATCTCATGATGATGGATAAAGATACATTTTTAAAGCATATTAGGAACAAAAGATTTCCTAGCAGTGGTGTAGGCCCATTACTGGATGGAGATGGTAACGTTGTTAATGATACAGAGAAGTGTTCGGTAATTATTTCTGCTCTGTATTTGGAAAGAAGCAGGCGGATGTACTCATATCACCTAAGGATGATGAAGTACTTTCCAGTCCATCCAGGAGGATGTTAAACAACATCTACTAGCAATAAACATTTTTAAATTGGCAGGACTGGATAAATTGCACCCAAGGATCCTAAAAGAATTGGCTGAGGGGGTGTCTGGCCCACTGATGATAATTTTTAATACATCTTAGAGAAACAGGGAAATTGCAGAAAACTGGAAGAGTGTGACTTGTGTCAATATTCAAAAAGGGCAAGCAATACGAGCCAGATAACTATAGGCCGGTTAGCCTGACATCAATCCCAGGCAACATAATGGGACAACTTATATGGAATTCAACTGATAAAGAGTAAAAAAAATAGGATTCATTCCAGTCAACATGGTTTTATATAAAATAGGTCTTAACAAGCAAACCTGATTTCATTGTATGAGATTACAAATTTGCTTGATAAAGAAAATTGCAGAGATGTCGTAGACTTAGCGTGATGTGAGACTTTGTCTTAGTGCCGCATGACAGTCTTATTAAAAAATTAGCACTATACAATATCAACAAAGCAGATGTTCAATGTGCTAATAACAGGCTAACAGACAACTCTTGCAAAATCAGTTGTCAATGGGGATTTGTCATCAAATGGATGCATTTCTAGCGGGATTCTGCAGGGATTGCTACTAAACAACACTATTCAGAGTTTTCTCAGTGATCTGGAAATAAATATAAAATCACTTCTGATAAAATTCGTGGATGCCACAAAGAATGGTAGAATGGCAAATAATGAGCATAGGGCAGTTATACAGAGCTATCTGGGTCTCTTGGTAAGCTCAGCCTAGTCAAACAAAATGTGTTTTAATAGAGCCAAATGCAAAGCGAGTTATAGCTCTCAAAAAGACTATAGCCTTGAAAGGTGTAAAAAAGGGATCAAAGGACGAGCAACTGAACATGAGGTCCCAAAGTGATGGGCTAGTGTGACCCTTGGTCTCTGAGCTGCGGTGTGGTGAGTAAATTTAGAGGAATAAAGGATTTTTTGGTTCACTGGCAATTCTGAAAAAAAAATGTAAATCAGGTGGAACCAAAAAGAAAACTTTTTGGCAAGTCAGAAAGTCAGAAAAAAATACTTTCAGGTCAAATAAAATGTTCCATGTAAACCTGAACAAAACATTGTGTTTTAATTTTAAGCATTTTTAATTATTTTTGAATTAAAAGTAATTTCAAATTTAAAAAATTGGAACATTGCATCGAGAAAATATCAAAATAATATGGTTCAATTTTGGGTTTTTGTTTTTTTTAGGTTTTCTTTTTCTACCAAATTAATGTAGCAAAATCAACATGAATTCACATGTGTTGGTGTCACCAAATCTGCCTTTTCCCCCAAAAAAAAGGTTTTGGTTAAAAAATTTCACCCATTAATGCATAAAAATAAGGAAGTGATTTTACTTCTGTACACAGCATTGGTGAGACTGAGACTGGCATGCTGCATCCAGTTCTGGGGTCCATACTTTAAAAAGGATATTGAAAAATTGGAGAGCGGGAAGAAAAGACAAAAATCACAAAAATGATCTGAGTGCCGAAGAAAATGCCTTACAGTGAGAGACGTAAAGTGCTCAATCTATTTAGCTTATCAAAAAGGAGATGAAGAGTTGAGTTAATTAAGGATATATAAGTACTTTCATGGGGAGAACATACCAGGAACCAATGACCATAAGCAGAAGGCCAACAAATTCAAATTGGAAATAAGGCACAAATTTTTAACACTGATGGTAATTAACCATTGGAACAAATGATGGAGGGAAGTGCTAGATTCCTTCAGGAAGATATGCTTGAACCAAACATAAATTACTGGATTCAATAGAGAGGTAACTGGGTTAAATTCTACAGCCTGTGATATACAAGAGGCCAGATTTGATGATCCCGTCTGGCCTTAAAATCAGTAGCTTTTGTTTGGCTACTTGAATGCTTGAGCATCCATGATTGTCACCCCTTAATAGACAGATGGGTCGCTATTGAGCAAAGTGAGACCATCAGTTTCCCAAAAGACACGGCCTCCCATATATTTACATAGCAAGAACCATATCTTGAGACCCAGAGAGAGTCTCAGGGACCCACATCCCCTGTCATTCAAGATCACAGTGCCAGGGAGAAGGCAGAAGGGCATGGGATGTGGGGGGCAGTGGGGTGTGTGAGAGCACGCTGTGAAATGTCACCCAGGCCCAAGCCCCCTGGGTGAGGCCTGTGCGCAGAATCTTTGTACTCCGGCGACTTGCTACTTGCGTCTCTGAACGATAGCAGCAGAGGGGCTTGTTTCCGTGCTAAGTCATCTGTGGTTGAAAAACAGATCCATTACGAGTAGATGGAAAATAGATTATATGAAATTGAATAAACATAGTTTCTTGGCTTCTGTTCAAATGAGTTTTTGCTTTTATACCAAAGCTTCTGCCATAGGAGACGTGAGGAGAAGCAGATGGGTGGGGGGAGGAATGGGAAGGGTCGCTCGCTGTCTTTTTCCTGCATAGTTCTGCTTGCCAGGTTCATCGCTCCTCAGTCTCCGTGAAAGCGTTGCAGGGCGGTAGGGTTCCTCAGTCCTGACACGTGTCTTACTGGGGGTGGGGGTTGAGTCATGCAGGTGTTTGCGTGAGCTCAGGGCATCAGACAATCGCACTATTGAACGGATCAGATAGGGAGGCGCGGGCCGGAGGAGGCTTTGCCAACAGATTAAAAGAACAAGGCCGCAAACAGCCTACCTGAGACCTGCGGTTATTCAGTGCCCTGTGAAATGGAATTGACCCCGCCGCCTTTATCTGCTGGCAGGGGAGAGATTAGGTAGGAAGGGCCACCTCCCTCCTTTGCTCCAGGTGCAAAGCCAGAGTGAGATGGTCTGCCTTTTCCATGATGGAGGTGCCAACAGTGTCAGCGTATTGCCTGTAAAGGCGGACTGCATGTGAAAGTGCCTCTTCTGCGTGCATACTTCCATACGCAGACAGACACACACACAGTGCATGCTGCTACTTCGGCACCTGGCTTTGGAAATCTGGCCTTATATGGGGCCCTGCACGAAACGGCAAATCGGAGCATTTTGCCAAAACGCAAATGATAAGATCTTTAAGAAGAATGCTCCCCCTACAGGCCAAGGGATGGAATGGAACAGGCTTTTCTTTTTCTCTTTTTTTTTTTTCCTGAGTACCTTATAAAGTAATGAGTTAGACGCCAGCCGTGTGCAGCCGTCCTGCGCTCAGCAATAACATGCATATGGCCAGGGCTAGCAGAGCTGAGAGAGCAAAACTGAGGCAATTGCTCCGAGTGTCACTGGATCCTCAACTTGCACCGAGGGAGTTACAAGAGATGGGCAGAGAGGAGCTCAGTTTAATGTCTCATAAGAAGGATGGCTCCTGTGACGCAGCAGCAAAACCTTTGTTACTGCATTGTAAGCTTTGGCTTGCAGCCCAAACCCCAGTACAGAATTTGGCTTGCACCTCCTGTTCCAAGCTGAAGATGTACCCCTTAGAGACCAGCACACAGCACCCTATTCCTGATAATAGCTGGACATCTACAAACGAGCATCTACGCACTACTGACAACTGAGGGAGATTGTTACTGAGTCGTACGTTGTGAGCCCTATTGCCTGATACTAAGGATGTGTGGTTTAGCTGGTGACCTCTGGACATTTCTTTATCACCCCAGCGCGCCTGTCATCTACTTAGTTCTTCCATCATGGGGTTCTTGGTGGCAGCACAAACTTTAAGCTTGGGGGGGCTTGTGACAAAGAAAGGGAGCTGGAATTCCCTAGTATGACACTCTTGCACATTGAACGTGTTGTTCCAACCCACGCCTTGAAATTTCTCACCTTGAAATGCTGCTATTCACATTCCAGGTGCCAGCAACGTCTGATTGCATCACATTAGAATGACAGACATACTCTGGCAGAGCTGGTGTGCTGTCATGTGCTAATCTGATCGTTTATACCAGCGTGCCTGAGTCCATAGCACCTTTCACGTCTCACCTGCTCTCTGTCTCTAATCTTTGTGCTTGGCATGCGCCATGCCTCCACATAAATCCTGTCGTACAGTGTTACATCAGCCATGTTTAATCACAGACAATTTTAACGTGGCTTTGAGCCCGGATAGAATATGCAGAGCCTGGAATTAGAGGTCATAAATCTGGGGCCCAGGATATGTACCACTGGGGTGAGGTGATCAAACAGCAGAATTTCATCTGGCTGAAACACACAGCAACAGGCTTTCTCTGCAACTCACCTAGAGGCCTGTAGCGAAAAGCCCACAATTACATGAGGTGGATTCACTCTGTTCTAGCAAAATGCCATCTACCGAAAAGGGATGTTGGGGAAATAATGCGTGGACACAATTGAAATAAAAATAATCCTATGCAATACAATACCCATTTCACAAATGAATTGGGGATTAAGGAGTTCATGGGAAGGAAAATTCATAACAATTAACATCTCCAAATTGCAGTAAGTCCAATGCATAAATTGCTGTCTGGTGCATTGCATTGCTTTCTTGTCCTTCCAACCACTTCAGAATGATTTCCTGTGCATTGAAAGATTGGAATATGAAGGGATCTAGACTTGTGCTTCGTGGACATTTTCATTATGCTTGCCCCCTTCTTCCCCACAGTCAGGAAAAATTATTCAGAAGCATGGTGTTGGTAAAATCGAGTGAGGTTCTGCTGTGCTCCCTGTGTTATTACTAGCATCTTAGCTGATTAAACTTGGAGTTTTTAAACTCTCAGAAACTTTCCACTATTTTCTTTTGCATTTCATTCCTCTTGGAAAGTGACACAGGTCTGGCCACTTTCGTGCAGGGTCACTTCTCATTTGTAGTGTGAACATATTGTTTTTAGTATAAAATGGTGCTGGGTTTTGAAGCTCTGTGTGTGTGTAAGTAATTGCCTTGGGAACTGCCCTCTAAACACACCCCAAGACAGGAATACACAGGCTTTGAGACATCCCCCAAAAGCATCTGGAAATTTGCTTTTTGTTCCCCTGCATTTTGGGCCCAATCATGCACAGTTTCCATGCACTCCAAGGAGACTGGAGAGGAGGGAAAAGAAAACCGCACAAATCTTTAAGTGATGTAAGCAATGAGGGGTAATTTAGGGGACCAGATAGCAAGTGTGAAAAATTGGAACAGGGTATGTGGATAATAGGCACCTATATAAGAAAAAGCCCCAAACATCAGGACTGTCCCTATAAATTCAGAACATCTGGTCACCCTAGAGGGGTTCCAAATTGCCATTGGCAGCACACTGCCTGTGCGATGTGCAATGAAGGCCATGTGTCCAGTGCCTTTTCAGTGTCACTTTCAAGTCCTACTCCAGGGGAACCACACCCCTCTGTGGAAAATACGTTCCCCCTGAAAGAACTGAATCTAAACTCCCATTTACTTTGCATTTCCCTGTCCTGCACCTAGGCTTTTGGCCACCGAGCACTGCACTGAGTGCTCAGCTGCAGACGCCAGGGTTGGAAATGGTCCCTCAGTGTGCACAGCCCCTCTCCCTGTGGTTGCATTGACCTGGGAGCCAGAGTCTTGCTGATTCAACGGAAGGCTTCTCTAGTATCTTGCTGAAGCTGATCTGTTCTCTACACAATCAAGGCCAGTGGCTGATTAGGATTTTGCCTGTTTCCTTTCACACATTTCCCTTTGATACCCGTATCTCTCCAGCTTTAGCAAAGCACTGCGGTGGGGGCAGAGGGGCCAGAGGTCGGCACGCACTGTTCCCAGCATTAATGAAGCCGCTGGAACGTGCATTGTATCAAGGTGCTTGGTAGAGATCAGGTGATCGATAGCTGCTTGAGAAGGCTCCTTTGTACTTTGTTCCTCCTTTGCACTGTATTTCCTCCTCAGCACTCTGCCTTTCTCGAACTCCCCAGACAGCTGCAGGGCTGGCTGACCCGGGAGGAGCCAGGCATTTGCACTGCAAGAGGAGGTTTTAGTGCAGTAGAGATCCAGGGATTGGGAAGAGCGCTATACAAGCCTGGCACAGTGACTGGGAGGTAGCGGGTATCCCAGAGAGTGTGAATAAACAGCTGCAGAAGGCAAACCCGATTCCAGGAATCTTAGCCCCAGACCTTTACTTACTGGGCTAGGGGTATAACTTTACTCAGGGCTTGTCTCCACGGGAGGGGGTTGCACTGATGTAGTTGCCCTACTGCAGACAGCCAAATTGGAAACTGGGGGGGAAGCTGTACTAGTGTGAATCACTCATCATGTTAGTACGGTGAGTCTGCACCAGGGACTTGCACTGGTGCAGCTACATCAGTGAAAAATCCCGTCTTCAGAACCATACCTGTTAATGAAAAATATCCCCGCTAGGATCTACCGAGATGCCCGAATTCCCTGCTTGAGAGCAGGGTGGGATGTAAAACGAGGACTTCCCCACTTACGGCTGGTAAGGGCCTGGTTTTACACCACCCTCCACAGACAGGCCCACGGCTGTGTGCCAGCCTCACACAGCCAGTGCCCCTGTATACCAATCAGCGGTGGAGAGAGACCAGGTATTCACCTAGCCAGCCCACTATGTGCACAGACATCTGCTTTGTGCACGCAGTTGTGCTAAATATGAAGACAAGTCAATGGCACCTTTGTGCATGGCGTTTTGGACGCACAGGTGCACATGCTTATTTTTGAACGTCAAGCCCTAAAAGCTTCCTGATGTTAAAGGCCCAATGGTCTTTTCGCCCAAAAGTTAATGCTGTTAAGCTGTTCTCAGCATCCCAGCCAACGTGGGGAGTCTTCGGATATGTTAAGGGCTGTTATAAAGAGACTGTGGTCAGTTGTTCTCCACATTCACTGGAAGGAGAACCATAGGTAATGGGCTTAATCTGCAGCAAGAGAGATTTAGGTTAGATATTGGAAAACCTTTCTTATTCTAAGGGCGGTTACTTTAGAGTAGGCTTCCAAGGGAGGTTGGGGCATCCTTGTCTTGGGAGGTTTTTAAGAACAAGTTGGACAAACACCTGTCAAGGATGGTCAAGTATACATGTTCCTGCCTCAGCACAGGGGACTGGACTTGATGACTTCTAGCAGTACGTTTCTATTAGTCCTTCTTAATTTCCCCCTGAGGATTCAAATGGGGGCTGGATTCTTCTTCGCTTCCTGTCTTGAACTATTGGTGGTGCTGTACTTGATCATGCAGTGGTGGCATTTTGGTGGCGTGCTGTACTTGATCATTGTATTGGGCATCTTGACAGTGCTTGATTTTTTTTTTTCCCTTCTCCCTCCAGCGACTTCTCAGTGCAAGATCCTGAAGTGTAACTCTGAGTTCTGGGCGGCCACGTCTGGCTCTCACCACCTGGGCACAGAGGAGGCACCAGAGTTCTGCACAGCTCTCCGCACCTACGCCCACTGCACCCGCCGCACAGCCCGCACCTGCAGGGGGGACCTGGCCTACCACTCTGCCGTTCATGGCATAGATGACCTCATGGTCCAACACAACTGCTCCAAAGATGGACCCACCTCACAGCCCCGCCTCCGAACCCTGCCCCCC
Organism: Mesoclemmys tuberculata; assembly: GCA_007922155.1. Lineage (NCBI taxonomy): Eukaryota > Metazoa > Chordata > Testudines > Chelidae > Mesoclemmys > Mesoclemmys tuberculata. Next base: position 12,657,827 of record ML675644.1, on the reverse strand, counting down.
GGAGACAGCCAGGAGCGCTCCGACAGCCCGGAGATCTGCCACTATGAGAAGAGCTTTCACAAGCACTCAGCCCCCCCAAACTACACCCACTGCGGGCTCTTTGGGGACCCCCACCTCAGGACTTTCACAGACAGCTTCCAGACCTGCAAAGTGCAGGGGGCTTGGCCACTCATAGACAATAACTATCTGAACGTCCAGGTCACCAACACACCTGTGCTACCCGGGTCCACAGCGACTGCAACGACCAAGGTAAAGGCCTGGGGCCGGGGGGCTGTCCCCTGGGCGATGGTGATGTTCTAACACTGCCTCCTGCTGGTCACCCCTTTAATCACCTTTTCTCCCACTGCCTCCCTCAAAGTGGTCCCAGAAAGCTGTTGAGACTCATCCACTAGCACCACGTTATCCAGCAGATTGAGAACGAGTCCAAGCCCGCCACAATTACAGGGTCCTGGCAGAAAATCAAGCCCCTCTGCAAGAACTCTGCTCCCGCACTCCTGGTTTCCCCACTCCCCAGCCCGCCCACCCCCCAATGGATGCTGCTTTTTCACCTCTGGATCTGGCCCTCTCAAATTGCTGATGCTGTGTCATCAGAGGAGATGCATCATCCCTGGCCTAGGTTGAAACGAAAGGGGCAGATCACGAAGGGGGCAGATCTAAGGCTAGCAGCACCTCCTCCCACAGGTCTCTCCCTTTTGCCCTTCCCCATTGCACTGCAGCTGCAGTTTTGCTGGAGTCCCCCCACACCAGATGCCTTTGCAGGGCGCTATGACACTCCCATTCAGGGATGGGCGCAGCAGAAGGATAACACGGTGCCAGAGATCGCTGGCAACCAGTAAAACTTGCTGAACCCGCCCTCCTCTTTATTTTGTGGCCTCGCTCCCTTAACGTGCCAAGCGGCAGCGAAGGCTGCTGAAGGACTCTCCAGCGGGGTGAAAATCCACCTTCTTGCCAGGGGCCCCCCACAGCAGCGTTGCGAGGGGAGGTCCCTTCTGTTTGTGCACATCATCTGTCCTGTCTAATGGGCCAAGGCGCTGCACTCAGCCGCAGGGGGCTGAGGGGATGGCAAGCAGTTGGGTGGTTGCAGAAGAACGATGCCACTATTAATGTCTCTCTGCAGCAGCCCCCAGCTGGCGTGGCCTGGTGGATAATTAGGCCCCACAGCTTCCTCGGCTGTGTCCCTTTAATTTGTGAGTGAATGTAGTGCCAGGCTGGCAGGGCTGAGGCTAGAAGCCCTCTCTTCATTTCCAGAGCCGGCTCAGCGTGGGAAGTCTCTCTGCACTGCCTCAAAGCCTGTGGGGCAGGCACCGTCTCGAGAGGAGAGCGAGTAGTTCAGTATCCAAGGCCAGGTTAGAACTTGGGCTCCCCAATGCATCTGCCATCGAGGGGGCGAATTAGTGCTGGCTGTAATGGGGATCGGACACACACACATGCTGCACGTCACATGTGCCACCAGACAGCTGTAGGATGGTCACCTCCGTTGGTCGCTGCTGACTAGCATTGGGTTCGAACCAGTCACCCTAAGGTGAAAGGCTCTCTGCCCAGTCCATCTGTTCCATACAGCTACAGCTAGACTTGCTGTCCTCTCATCCCTTCACCAGAAGAAAACATGGTCCAGGATCGTGTTCCCTTGTCACCGTCTCCCTACTGCTCTGGCTTTGTGTGTGGTGCCCCGTGGTGGCTGGGCCCCCGGGAGGCTACGTCAGCTGGCATGCGAGAGGCCTGATGATGACTAAGGGAGAGTGTTAGCTCGCCTGGGAAAGCCTGTGGTTTGGAGCTGAAGAGCTGGGTTTCTAGTGCCGGCTTCCCAGCTGCTTTAGCTAGTAATTGTGTTTGTGGTCTGCAGCCAGGACGAGGCATTTTGTGGGGCACAGTCAGTTCTCACTGCACTGTGGCAGCCAAAATAAATGCTCTCCAGTGACCAGGTGCAGCCCTGAGTCAATCCAGTGGCAAGCGCCCAGTTGTAGTACAATGGAACTCAAAGTGACACGTCTTAAGTGTTCAATCCGGCTTGTGCTTGAGGAGGGAACTGGAGCAGCAGGATGTTGCTGCTGCTGAACTCCTCTTAGCTGCGTGGAAGGGAGCACATTTCAGCTACCCTGATCTAGGGAAAGGGGAGGGTGATTGGTGAGAAGGGATCTGCTTGCTTTTCAGGCCTTGGAGAGTACGGATTCTTCTCTGGTCTTTTTCGTGGTGCTCTGTGGGTGACTGAGGATGGGGATTTACCACCATCCCTGTTGCGGGTGGGACGTGTCACAGTTTCAATGAGGGATGGCCTGTGGCTTGTAGGGCCATTAGGTCCTAGACCTTATGTGGGGCCCTGCACAGTGTTGCGTCAGGACAGTGGTGCTGAGAAGTGATGGGTCGTCACCAGCCTGGTGGCTCAGCACGTTTACCTGTGCTGTTGGAACAGGTAGCCCTAAGTTAGCAGTTGGATCCGGGGCGGACGGTGTCTTCGTGCATCCAGGCTTTCGCTCTGGGGTTCCCAGCAAGAGGCTATAACCTCCAGTAAACCTGGTACATATCTCCGGCCCCTGCAAGCTATAAATAGAGACATTTGGGGAGGAAAACGGGGACACACCTTTTAACTCCAGTTAATCCTTCAGACCAGGAGAGCCTTCTGCAGAGGCAGAGAAATGGGAACTGTGTTGTTGCCAACACAGTAGGGGCTGGTACCTTGTGGATAAGGAAGTATTACCTAGCATTCCCCACTATTCCCACCACCAGTTGAGCTCCATCAGTGGTATCCGTGTTGGGAACCCTGATATATGAACAGGGCTCCAGGAGGCTTTGGGGATTTTAAACCCCGTGTTGTGTAAACCTATTCTGAGCAGGATTAGGGGCTGATCCCCTACAGCTCCCCCGTTACTGTACCAAGTGGGGCTGACCTGGTGTGAACAGCAATGGAAAATCTGGGGCAGAATAGCTGGCACGGAGAGCCAAGGGGAATGCCGGGGCCCTGTTGGGCGCCATTTGATATTGGCATTAGTTCCAGAAGCAATGTAAATAAATAGCAGGATGGAGCCAAATGTCTCAGTAATCCCAAAGGTCCGATCCAGGAGCCTGGGTGTCAGCTGTGTATTTTAGATCCAGATTTGAACTTCACTAAGATTTTGAGAGGAATTACAACCAGCACTTTGGTTTGGACACATCCCTAATAAATAGATGCCATCTAAGTGCTAAACCTCTGGTAATCTCTCACATGAGGTATTATCGCCTGCTGTAGCCTGACAAGGAAATCCTAGCTAGAGGTGTGGGGGGCAGCCTGAGCACAGAACTGGGAGCCAGGAACACCTGGGGATCTAAACGCCATCTTGCTGCATGGTCATGAGCAAGTCCCTTTTCCCCTCTGTGTCCATACCACGAGGGGCCGGCTACTTCTCTGGCTCGCAGGCTTGTCAAGGGGCCTGCAGCGAATTGAAGAGGGGAAGCGTGAGCTAAGTGTAAAAAACAATTAGTAGGTCAGTGGCTTGGGGCCATCAATGGACTCTCTTCTCCTCCCCCTCAGCTCCCGGGTCTCAGGGTCGCAGCTCAGCTCCATCAGGTAACTTCTATGGGATTTGGCAGGGAGATCTTTGGGTTTTTTCTCCCTGTATGTAGCTGGTTTGCCCCTGGATGCACCTGCTTGTAGGGCTGAAGGCTGGGGGCCTTGTGCGTGAAATAGGGAAACCTCGAAGTGGGAATTCTGTGCTTGTGGATTGAAGCCCACCTCTAAAATGCTCTGAAAGACGGATTCTCCGTGTTCCAAACAGTTTCCGGAGGCACAGGGTGGTTGCCGATGATTGAACCAGTCAGGCCTAAACCCCCTTGTATTCACGAACGTGATGCCCTAGTGACTGAGCTCAACGGCTTGTCAACGTTGGTCACTGACCGTGCCCCCTTCTCTCTCCCTCCCTCTCCCCTCACAGCTCACCATCATCTTCAAGAGCTTCCAGGAGTGTGTGGACCAGAAAGTATACCAAGCGGAGATGGACGAGCTCCCGGCCGCCTTCGCCGACGGCTCCAAGAACGGTGGCGACAAACACGGTGCCAGCAGCCTGAAGATCACCGAGAAGGTGTCTGGCCAGCACATTGAGATCCAGGCCAAGTACATCGGCACCACCATTGTGGTGAGGCAGGTGGGCCGCTACCTGACCTTTGCTGTGCGCATGCCCGAGGAGGTCGTGAACGCTGTGGAGGACAGGGACAACCAGGGCCTTTACCTCTGCCTCCAGGGCTGCCCGCTTAACCAACAGATTGACTTCCAGACCTTCCGCTCTGCTCAGGTCACGGAAGGCTGGGCTCGCAGGAAAGGTCCCAGCCTCGCCTCCTCCTCCGAGTTCTTCACCTATGAAACGGCCATGGCCAAGTGCCGGGAGAAGCTCCCCGTGGAGGACCTGTACTTCCAGTCCTGCGTCTTTGACCTCCTGACCACAGGGGATGTCAACTTCACCCTGGCTGCTTATTACGCGTTCGAGGACGTGAAGATGCTTCATTCCAACAAGGACAAGCTGCACCTCTATGAAAGGACACGGGAGCCGGGCCCTGGCAACGGAGCGCCCTCGGGGCATCCCCGGGCCCTCCCTGCCCTCTGGCTGGCACTGGTGTGTGTGAGTCAAGGCTGGTCAGTGTTCCTATAGATGTGACCTCGGTGGGTGGGGGAGAGGCCAGCGGGAGGCGATGACAGTCTGTGCTGGATGAGGAGAGGTTGAAGAGCAGGTCCAGCGGGAGGCTAAGCCCCAAATCTCAGTCCTTGTCCTCAGAGTTAGAGCCCTGGGGGCCTTTGCCCCAGAGAGCCGCTGTCGGTTTCTGCTGCACCATACCTCATGTAGCTCTTCCCCAGCTCACCTTCTCTTCACTTGGGTGAGGAGGGTGAGACGCTCTCTCCCCTTCCCGCCCCGGTGCTCCCTTGTAGTACTGCAACGGTTGTGGTGACTGTGATGTTGGCATTTGTGAAAGTGGCTTCGTGTTAGGGAAGCTGGTTGCTGCTGCTGGGGAGGAGGGGCCGGTGCCGTCGAAGGACAGGATGGCATGCTGGCGAGCTGGGCCCATGCCTGGAGACCATCATGGGACATAGGGAGGGCAGGATCAGGTTTTCAGCCAGCTCCAGGCTGGCCTCTGGTTTTCACACCTGCTTTGCTCACGCAAACTACTACGCCTGCTGACGTGCTCACACCCCGTCTGCTGCACGCACTGACCGTGTCCCTGTGTGCAAACAGCTGGTGGTGTGCTGCTAAGCGGGGCCCGCCCGCTCTTGGGGCTTACTTGGCCGTCTTTGCAAATGCATGTGATAAACACCAGACGGAGGAGCCATAATTTTGGGACAAGGTGCCCACCCGGAGAGAGGGTGTAGGGGAGGGCAGCTGGCTAGAACATTTTCTGTCCCTTATTAAAGGCCCTGCTGTTCCCAGCACCAAGCGCCCTGCAAGTGTCTGAGGCGCACAGGCCATCCCCCAGGGAACGGCACAATTCTGGGGGGCGTTCAATTGCCAATTGCCTTTGCTGCGTGTCCCAGGGTGTCCGGGAGCGAGGAAATCCCATCCTAGCACTCTTGATTCACTTCACAGCCATGAGGTTGAATCCTTTGGGCCCTTCCTGCCCTGCCCCCTCCCCTCAGAGAGACAAAGGGAAAAACCTGGTCCCTATTCGAGTGGTTTCTGACATTTGCCTTGGGCCTCCTCCCAGCATTTTAAATGCTTCTTGTGATGTGGCCCCTTGATCCCACTGGCTCCCAGGACACTCAGGCAACGTGAGTGGGGAGGTCCCAGGGATCTCCCAGATTCGTACTACAGGCTGACCAGTCAGTCTCCTCAAGCTGCTTGGTGACAGGTTGGAGTGTCCCCCCCCACTCTAGCCCTGTCCCTTTTCACCCCAAAGGTAGCTATGGGTCAGTGGGGCTGGGGAAAAGCTCTGACAAAATGCCCAGGGAGTAGGGGGAGATTTGCTTCTTTGCTGCTAAGCCCCTGCTCCTCTTGTAGTGATCTCATTTCAGACCAGCTGCACCTTAGCTCTTCCTGGCTTGATTCTGAGGAGGGCACTGTTTGAAAATCCAGCCCATGGCAGGCCCCGAGGAATCCCAGCTGCTCAAAGGTCCTGGCACTAAGCAACCAACAATCTCCTCTGCAAGGGATGCAGCAGAGACCCTCCCCCCTTCTCCATGTTCTCCTGGGATTCGCCTCCTAGTTTTGCTCAACAAATGACAAGACCATCTGTACCTCGGCCTGCAGCTGGGAGACCTCTGGGGGAATCCCCCATCGTTCCCCCAGCAGGAATTTCCCAGTGAGCTCCCGAGAAGTGTGGGTAGATCCTGGGGGTACCAGCGATCAAGGATGGTCTCTTGACGGTGCCCAAAGAGCCAGCCCAGAAAAGGATGGGAACGTGCCGTGCCCTGCAGCGCACACAAACTAGTGCCACATGGCAACCTCCTGTAAATACTCAAGCAGCTATTCCTTGTGTCCTGCCAGCTCTAGCACTCCGTTTGTAAAGCAGCAGAGAAATGCAACGTGTGTCATTGGGTGTAATTTATATTGTCTCTTTAATGTATGGAGCCCTGGCGTCGATCTCATGTGACTGTACGGATGAAGAGATGTAATCGGTTTTTAGGTGTTCACACACAACAGAAGAGAAATAACAAAAAGATGTGTTTACTACTTCGCTCCTTGCTTTGTCTGCTGGGGGCCCAAGTTTCTGGTTAGGGCCATTTTAAAAACAGGGATCTCACAATGTATGGCGCTGGGGAGACCAACCACTGGACGGTAAATCTACCCACATGCTGGCCCAAGAGCTCTTGAGGGGAAGCTCAAAAGAAATAATTGAGACATTCTAAATTATTCGTATTTACATTGGAGTAGCCTAGATCAGGACCCCATTTTGCTGGGTGCTGTATAGGCATCTACAGAGGGACAGTTGCTGCCCTAAAGAATCTACAATCTGAACAGACAGGGGAGGAGAAACTGAGGCACAACTGGTGAAATGTTTTGGCCAGGGTCACACAGCTGGGCAGCGTGAGAGCTAGGAATAGAGCCCAGGTCTCTTTAGTCCCAGGCCAGTTTATTAGACCTTGTTGCCTCCCTTAAGGTTCCTGTAGTGGCTCTGAGCTACCCGTTTCCCAGTTGGGTTTGATCCTGGCCATGTGGTATGACCAACAGTCTATTTCTGCTACATTTAACAGCTTCCAGCCTTGTTGGGTGAGCACAAGTCCCATTGCTGACCCCATGCATACATGTCCGTTGGGGAGCTCTACTCCCTTAGCCAGCTAGCCAGCGCGATTAGCCAAGGCCAGAATTATTCAATCACTTTAGTTCCTTCACTGCATAAAAATCTAACCTTTATTTCCCCTAGAAATTGGCGAGGTGAATTTTTAAAGTAACATTATCAGCTTTAGGATGGGGCAATGAAAAACCTGCCCCCCACCTACGTACCCCACAAATAATCCCAACTCTATCTAGGGCTGGGACGTGGAGCTGCCATCCCTACAGGAAGAGTAGTGTCCTGTCTAGGCAGCACATCTGAGTGTGACATCGCTGTTAACCAGTCAGTATAGTCCACAATGGCCACGTGACATCAGCTGTCAATGGTGCCGTTTCCTGGCGTGGCAGCACAAGAATGTGCTATGTCATGGTCAGAACTACCCTCTGGAGGAGACAAGTCCTCCATGGTCTTGCTTGTCTCCGCATAGCCTGGGCTCTCCATACTAGGTCCGTGCTCCAGTGGTGGTTGGGCTATCCCTCTTTTAGAAGCAAACAGTTAAGCACTTTATTTTGGTTGTGTTTGACCCGGTTCTAGCAAAAGACATCATGTGGCCAAGGAAGACCTGACGGGGTTGGAATAAAATAAAAGATTTCGTTTCGGGGAGGGGGAAGAATCTCCTGACCGCTCCTTGTGTTTTGGGCCCGTGTGGGGTGTCACTGCATGTACATACTGTAAATTATTTATTGATGAAAATGCAAGTAAAGGTTGTTTCGGTTTTTTTTGGACAACAACCTAGTAGGTGTTTTCCTTCCGGCTTGTGTTGTGTTCGATTCTAATCAAGGAGAAAAATGAGACATGAGAAAGTGTGATAATGCTCTTTCAGTACAGCCTGCTAAACTCCCATTTTCTTGGGGAATAGTCTCTCTATGGCAAACCAGAGCCCCTTTTTCCTTGCCATAATTCATCCTCAGCAACCTCCCCCATGTAGGTGGGATTCTCCCATTTGGCAACATGGGAAGATCGGGTGACTGCAGACTTCCAGGTTGAGAATCTACATACTGTGGTATTGTAATGAACTGGATAGCATATGTGGGTAACATACTAGATGAGAGTGGGTCTTTGTCTCCTTCTAGTGTCTGGTCTGCATCAGCGGTTTAAGAGGTATATGCTTTTCAAGAACCTAGGTTCAAACCCTGTGGTTGGCCAAACGGAGGCTCAGGTTTTGTCCTTTACTGGATGGAATCAGAACTGTACATTTTCATCACACATAATTAGCTTGTGGAACTCACTTCCACCAGATACCACTGCGGCCAAGACAGTAGCAAGATTCAAAGAAAGAAGTAGACATGGATATGGATTATGAAAACATTCACAGTTACAGACAGGACTAAGGATTTTGGATATCAGATATAAAGCCTGAAGCTTCTGGGAATGAGCTACTCACTAAGTACTGGGATTGAGGAAGAAACTTCCCCCAGGTGCAGTTTATTCTATTACAAAGTTTCTTGAATCTACCTTCCAAGGACATGAATCAAACTTTTTCTGACCTCAGTCGAGATCCCCCATTTCAAACTCAAACAGGCAAGATCTGCACAAGGCCCACAACACTAGAAAGTACCCCAATTTGCTTCCTCAGTAATACCACCCCCACACATCCTTGGTTGGGATAAGCCACTGAGTTTTTTGCCCTCTATTTCACCCCCTTATGCTAGATTAGTGCTCCTAAATCTGAATGCTGCTTCTGTTATCACTCCACTAGTAGCCCATGTTCTAGCTTTACATGGAGACAAATTAGCAGATGACCCCAGTCTCTAGGCTTTCACTCACTAAAGGGAGCAAGCCAATAATAGGTGAAGAACAGAGCCCATAGTTGTTATTTCCATCTACTTTTTTCCCCCCTGATCCAACAGGCAAAGCCTAAAGGTGGCTGTGGCTCAGGTGGGAGAGAATTCGGGATCAAGGAAAGCCTGGCTTGCCCTTTGCTGGAAGGCCTTCAGACAAACAGCATCAGCCCTGCCTGATAGGCCATAACTGGGGAAACCACTGACCGGCCCTCTCCTCTGCCTGACTGCTTTTCCCTACCGCCCATTTTGAAGAGGGAACTGGGAATGCCTGGCAGGGAAGAGCTAATCTGCCACCTCCAAGCATCCCTCTGCTGCTACCCCACCCACACAGCGCAATTAGCTAAGTAGGATTATTTGGCACAGGGGTAGAGACTAATCAGAAAATGCAGCCTGTTACTGATAACCCCTCCCCAAACTCAGTGCTGGGCCGCCAGCCCTGGATACAAGTACAAGGCTCACCCCTAAGACTGGTCAGTGATTTGCCAAGATTCCCCTTTGTCTGCCTGCCCCTCATAGCCAATGTCCGCACGCCTTCACCTCGCTCCTTAAACTCTCAAGTGAGCCCTAGGATGCAAGCCAAAGACCGGACACTCAGCACGCTGCTACACCACCCTTTTCCCATCTCAAGCCCTGTGGGGCCTCTCTGCTCCTTATTTATATGCACCTGTATCCCAATTAACACCTCGTTAAGGCACAAACCTGAGCTGGATTCAGTTCAATTTACTGCCCTGCAGCCCTTACCCCTCTGCATTACAAGGCAGGGGGGTGATTTTGTGAGGCGCACTAAGGCCTTAGCATGACTAAGAGAAAACGTGCGCGCTTCACGAGCGCGAGCTAACGTTACCAGAGCTGCACTGCTAGTGAAGCGGAGGCAGGCTCGCGTGAGTTAGCAGGACCAGTTAAAAGACTGCAGTGGAGCCTGCCTCGATCTGCTACCTCAGGGGAAAACTGCAAATTTCCCTGCCCTCACTAGGGGTTTAGCTCATGGTGGTGAGCTGGCGGAAAGGACACCACTTTCTGCTGCGTGTCCACAAGGCCTTAAGGGGAAACGCCAGGGCAGCTTTGGGCAGAGGCTGATAGCTTCCAGAGCTCGGGCCTAAGTCTCTACAGTTTGGGCTACAGGCTAAAACTCCCAAGCTGGGGCTGTAAGCTGTGATGTGGGCACAGGGGGGGACAAGTAACGCACACTCAGCTGGGGGGGGTACACAAGCAGCACAGGTTCTTTGCATTTCCAATCCCCTACTGCTCCCAGCCAAGTCGCTCCGCGGCTCAGGCAAGTGAACCTGTTCAGCCTCATTTGACACACGTGAGGCAGCTGTGGTTCAGGGGTGGCGGGGAGTTACAGGTGTCACGAAGTCCCTAATGCCACAGCAACAGCTGCAGGCAGTGGCTTGCTGTGCTACTCATTGCATTGACAGACTGATGCGTCTCTGGGGCCTGCCAGGACCAGCACGCACCCCAGACCCCTGCCCAAGTCAGTGACCAACTGGCCCTCATCGAGCCCTTGCTTCCACTGACTGCAGGGTTATGCCGGTGGGTGGGGCACGGCAGCATGCCACTGCTGTATGGTGCTTCTGCCTTACCTAGGCGGGAGCCTGGCCTTGTGCCCCTGCCGGGCCGTGCTTTGCACGCCATTGCTTGTCCCGCTTTGACAGCCAGGAACGGGGCACGCCAGCCACTCGGTTGCTCTGGCGACCTGCTCCCCTCCCAGCACCTTCTCTCCAGGGCTGCTTCTTGCGCTCGAAGGCCTAAACGAGAAGTTGACAGGCGAGCCTAGCCCGGCGTTAGGGGCTGAACGCCACTCTTGGCTGTGGGCACCCAGCTACAATGGGAGCAGCACTTGTCGTGCAGGGGGGCGGGTGCAGAGCCTGGCTGGAATGCAGATGTGCCGGGTGCAGCTGACTCCTGGATTTATAACCGCCTGCCTGCTTTGGCCCCGGAGCAGACGGTGGAGCTGCAAATGGCCTTTCTCTGGGAATCTGCTGCCCTCTCCAGGGCTGTCTCTAGAATGGCACGTGGGCTTGGTGGCCATGGCTTGTTGCCCCTCTCGTTGATATGGAACGCACCGCCACAGGAGGTGCCAGGCGCGGGACCCCAACCGTGGCAACTACTCGCGGGGGCACTCTTGTCTAGCTCAGCAAATGGCTTTGTGACGTTTGCCGGGTGGGGATTTGTTCAGCCTGGGTCTGCGTAACGGGCAGCGCTGGGGCTGGGCCCTGCCACCGATGTGCTATAGCCTCCTAGGCTCGGGGGACAATCCCTGAATTTTAGACACCAGCTCGACAGGGCGCGGCCCAGCTCAGCGACAAAGGCAGGGGGCCGGGAGACTGGGATCTAGTGCAGGTCGAGGCAGTGGACGCCATTAGGAAGTCACTTAAATGTCTCTGTGCCCCAGTTTCCCCAGGTGTAAAATGGAGATAATTGCCGTTTGAGACCGACGAATGGAAAACATCAAGGATTCTTCTTATGCGTTCTTCTGGTGCTCAGAGGCCTTTGACCCTCACGCTAATTTCATGGTAGCACCGCCTCCACTACCAGAGCAAGGCTAGACGCACATGGAGCTGCATTGCCTGTCAAGTCTCCTTGCCTGAGAGATACAGTGAAATTTCTCAGTATAACTTGGCTGTCTGACCGGCTGACCCGTGAGGAGCTGAAAGTTGTGTCACAGGACAGAACATTTCCCCCTTTGATTTGCTGTAAAGGCTCAGATTTTACCTTCAGAGCCTCCCTAATGGCAGTACGGAGGGCCGCTCCCGCAGGACAGCAGCTGGGAGCTGAGTAAAAGAGGCCATGGGGAAGGCTCCTGTGGTGGGGCAGGACGGATTGGGGGGAGCGGATCAAACCCTCTCATAAACTGCTGTGCATTCACTCTGTGCTGGTGGGTTTACTAAGCCAGTCCTTGCTATGGTATTCCAACCCTTATGCTTAGTTGGCAGCACCGGATGCCCACCTGGATACCAGATGGTGCCTGTGCGGGAGGGATAAATAAGGGAACAGAGCACCATAGTCCTGCGTGGACTTGTACACCTAAGTGCACTCACCTTGGCCAACTATCCAGGTGAACACTTTGGCTGTGTCCCTTTGAGACCCAGGGGTTAGAATTTAGGCTGGGATCAGCCGAATTTGCAGTTTCCGTGTAATGCAAAGAAAACGGCCCTTCTGTTGCCCATAATTGATGGGTCTCGGTTTGGTGCCAGGCGTGACGGGACCCTGGCCTGGAAGCCAGGCAGTTCCCTTTCCAGTAAAAGGCTGGGGTACTGCCTCAGCCAATTTGGAGCGCTTATTACTATTGTAAATCAGCAGCCCAGGATTACAGCACTCGTTCTTAAAATAAAATCCCTGGGCTGGGCAGGGACACAAGTGTCTGGAGCTGCCCACAGCTGATATTTTCTTATTAGCAGCTCCTTGTGCTGCTCCAAGACCTTCCATCAAAAACATTAGGTAAGCAGCCCACAAAGCAGGGGAAATTATCCCCACTTCACGGGTGGGGACACTGAGGCACAAGGGAAGACACTAGGCAAAGGCCACACTGTGAGTCAGTACCCAAGAGTCCTGATTCCCTGTCCTCTGCTCCAATCACTCAACGACTCCATCCCACGCTCGCTGCTGCCCCTGGCTGAGACAGTCTGCAGCGAGGCGAAGCACCCACCCTCGTGGTCCGCCAGGAACAAGGAAAGGGCAGAGCTGACTCCAGCATTCAGCGTAAGGTATTTACGTATTTTCATTATGAACGGTGATCAGTTAAAAATGAGAGGCCCAGGGAGTGCCCTTGTGCCTTTCACAGCACACAGGCTCGTTCCTGGGGAGCCTCCAACCTCCCTCAAATACAAACGGGTCAAAAGGCAAGAACCCGTGTCCGCCAGGGGGATGCTTCACAGAGCAAGCCCACGGAGCTCGTCAGGACCAGCACTTGCGAGGCTCTTCCAGGCACGGGAACCAGACACCTGGAGGGGAGATGGAAGCCGCTCAGATACTGAGGTGGTGGGGGCCATATAAAGAGAGTGTCGTCACTGCAGAGTTAGCCCAGGCGTAGCACCACCAACCCCGCTCCCATCCACACACCAAATCTCTCACCCGAGTGAGGAGCTGCCTTCAGTCTGGGCCAGCTGACCCGGCTCAGGGGGTGGACTTAAACTTGGGTGCAGCTTTGACGCAGGCAGGGAACCTGCCCCTTTGGCAGGGAAGACACAGACTAAATAACTTAAGGGCTGGTAAGCCCCCAGTGCGGTCCCCTAATTCCGCTGGTGCACCCAGAAAGACAGAGACGTTCTCCCACGATTCCCGGAGAGAGTGGCTCAGCTCGCTGCAGCACGCAGCTCCCAGAGTTACGCCCCATGGACAAGAACAGCCCCAGGGAGAGGTCAAGGATCCAGGTAGGGCTGTGCCGTGGGGCTGCTCACACCAGGACTAGACTGACCCAGGTGCCTGCTGACCAGCCAAGTGTGCAGTGAAGACGTCCCCATGGGGAGAAGGCTGCAGGAGAGCCTAAGGAGGTGGAAATGAGCGCTCATGAAAGTAAGGAATTAAGAGCCCTAAGCCAGCTCTATGCAAGCTCTCCGTTCCCCCACTCAGGCCTGAGCGCAGCCTGGTCCCCTGCCCTCTAGCCCTGGGCCTCTCTCCAGCAGAGCCTGCCGTCCTGCCAGATTGCTCCAGTTAACAGCTGTGTCAGTGTTTCCATTATAAAATCCATCTTTCAGGAGGCATAAAACTCAGCTGTGAAATTTCACTCCTGGCTGAATCTTGGCTCAGCGCAGAAGCACAGCAAGTGGAAAAGTCTCAATCCAGGGGCTACAAGTGTGAAAAGTAAAAGCCCTTTTTTCATAACGAGCTCTTACAACTCAGAAATAGCTTTGTCCCCTGTGCTGGCGTTTGGCTGGTCCCAGAGCTAGAGCACGGACTGCAAGTGCCTCAACTGACACAGGAAGAGGGGAAAGCTACGGAAGACCAACCCAGGTTGGCGCAGCTGATGGGCTGCTCTCCCGCGGCTGTAGCACAGGATCACTTCCTGTTTCTGCTCTCCTGTGGCCAGGGTGCAAATCCTGTGAGATTGGACACCCAACGATGGGGAGAGTGCATTGCATTGGAGTTGATGGGTTCTCAAGCTGCATGTTCATTGCTCTGAGCACCTTTTAATTGGACAGGAGTAGGGAGATGCCCACATCCTGCTTGAAGAGGCCAGAAGTTCCATCTTCTGGTTTTTGAGCCATCAGCTTGCATTTGAGTCAAGTTTTAAGTTCTTCTCCACAACCATGAGAACAAGAAACTTACTTTTAAAAATGAAAGCCAAGATTCTCACAATCATATGAACTGAGGAGTTGAGGCTTGAAACACCCTCCCCCCCAATACAGTAAGAACCATGATAAGATAGCAACACCACAATATATGTTTGGGTCACCTTAGAGGTTGCTTTGAGCTTAAGCAACATCTCTGCTTAAACTCCTTGGGGCAGGGACCACCTTTGTTCTATGTTTTTACAGCTCTTGGCATAATGGGATCCTGGTCCATGACTTGGGCTCCCAGTTTCTACCACAATACAACTAATTAATAATAATTATCAATTCTCCTTGCCCTAAGCCTGTTAAAAGCTGCCGGAGGGCTCATTTAACTCAAGATGGAATGCTGAAACCTCGAGCAGATCGTTTTAAATCACCCTTTACTCCCTCATTTAAAATAAACTTGTCATAGAGTTAACACACCGAGAATCTTCCGTGACATTACATTTTCTTTTAAATTACTCTCTCCTCCACCACAATACAAGAAATCTCTCTCTCTCTCACATACACACACTGCCCCTGCCCATTTTCTCTCCCCCCATTGGGACTACAGTACAACCTCAATTACAAACCCCTGGGAACGGAGTTTGTTTCTAACTCTGAATTGTTCGTAATTCCGAACAAAACATTATGGTCATTCTTTCAAAAGTTTACAACTGAACATTGATTTAGTACAGCTTTGAAACTTTACTATGCACTAGGAAAATGCTGCCTTCCCTTTATTATTTTAGTAGTTTACATTGAACACAGCTCTGTACTGTATTTGCTTTTTGCGTGTGTGTGTCTCTGAAGCTGCCTGATTGCGTACTTCCTGTTCCAAATGAGGTGTGTGGTTGACGGGTCAGTTTGTACCGCTGGCGTTCGTAACTCTGAGGTTCAACTGTATGTAGTTACTTTTTTGTTTAACTGGAGCTTTGGTTTGATGCTTGTGTATCAGCACCAGCCATGATCTCGAGGTAAGATCATGAATGGTGTTGATAGACAGCTGCAGGCACAGCACCACATGTGGTTACCTTTGTGTTGTCATTTCTTATCGAGTGTTTATATCTTCTTGATTAGCTCAGGGTGCAAGAGAAGAGACAGCAACTGTTTTTCTGGGGGGAGAGCTAACGGCTGACACAGCGGTAAGCAAGAGCCAAACCTGTTACTGAGAAAATGGACCTTTTGCTACCTCATCTGCCAATAAAAAGAACAATTCCCGTCCCAGAATCCGCTCAAAGTCAATAAATGTCAGTGCCGTACTGGCCAAAACTAATGAGTTTTAGTGTAAATCAACAGCGAGGAAACTCAGCCTTTCAGGCACAGCTGGAAATTCTTTTCAGACAGAGTTTCTAGTTTGTACAGGCAGGGTGAAACCCTGTGCTGGCTAGCATGCACTACTAGAAGGGCTCAGCCCCAGATCCTCAAAGCATTTAGACACCTAATTCCCCTTGAAATCAATGAGAGTTAGGCACCTAAATACTTCTGAGGAGCTGAGCCTCAGATGCCGTGGTAATAAGGGCAATATAAGAACCCACAGAGACTAGAATAGGGTTTTAAAATGTTTTAAAATGCACATTTTTCCTAGCCTGGACATGGCTTAAACGAAGGTGCTCAAACCCCATTTAATTTAAATGGGATTTGAGCATATAATGCTCTTAAATCTCATTTGACAATTCCAGCCTTAAGTGCTGGTCGCCTGCATGGGTGTTAATTTCACCCGGAGACAGAGCCAGGCACACCAGGGATGGAGATATCACAGGAGTTTAGAGGCATGCTGTATTATATCAAGCGACTGTACTACACACACCAGATACAACAAACTGGCGAGGTTCTGAAAATCTCAGTAACACCTTTTAATATACAAGAATCAAAAGTACAGCAGTTTTACAGTGTAGGAAAATGTAATACATACTATATAAACAACATATTTACATCAGAAATCACTAGGACAGTGGCATTTTTTTTCACAAATATAAATTAATATTAATTACTGTTTTAGTCAACAGGTTTAAAAGTCCACAATTTTACAGTAAGAGTCCTTCTGCCCCCATTGCTTGGCGGGAGGTGGGGAGGAAATGGATGAAAGTAGATGAGTACTTTTTTACGGATCACTTAAATAGTTCATGTAAAGATCTCAAAGAGCTGTGAAGTATCCACTTAAGCTGGGCACTGCACCACCACCACCTGTGGACAGCAGGCTTTTGGTCTGTGGGACTTGTTTTCTAGAGTGAATTCATAAGTGACTCAAGGTTTACACTGTTTCCAATGGGGTTTGTGACGCCACCCTGAGAACAGCTTAAATCAACCAAAACCAAACCAAGTAGTTGCTACTTTTTCCTTCAATGAGACTAGAGCAATTTGCTGGCTGGCTTACTAGAAGCAGCTGTACCACATGTTGAGTCAAACAGCACACTGAAATTGATGGTGGTGGGGTTGTGCCCTACCAACCCCGTTGTCATTCAACTGTCTATTTCCAATGGTTGATTTTGTGGTCTCTTAGTTTGGGACAGAGAGTGTGCCTGTGGGAAGAGATTATTCCCTCCCCTCCCCGATTTGATTTCTCCAGCTTCTGTAAAACCATAGCCAGTTAAGATCCAATCACTAGGACAGGACTCAAATCCTTTAGCATCAGGCCTACATGACTTTCAAGTGCAACTGTCAAAAGGACGTGGACAAAGCTTTTTTGTTTCCTTCTGTTTTGAGAAGAAAAACGAAAACACTTTTCATACTGATCGGTTTTGCACCAACCTTAACACTGGTCTGGCCAGTACTGCCTTTTGCTACAACTTTATGGCACGTAACATTATTGGGATTTCATGAACGTGAATGAAAAATAAAATAAATCTCTCTTTGCTCCTCCTGGTGCAGAGGTGAATTTAGTATTCACATTGTAAGCCAACACCTCTAGTTGAAAAGAAAGGACCCACTGTGAACACGATAGCGTACACATGCCGTCACAGCTTAGTGAAAACATGCCGGGAAAGCCATTATCTTTGCCCTCCACTCCAAAGGAGGAAAATACATGATGGCTCGTCCCCCCCTCCCTTCCCTCTACTGCAGAGGGATTCTTCGATTGCCCTGGAAGAGGCGTCAGTGCAGCGTGATGCTGCCAGCGCTGGTTCCCCAGGAGCAAGCAAAGCCGTTTTGCTTCTGGTTAGTTTTGTGGAAAGCTCAAGGAATGGGAAGCACAGTGTTTCCCCTGCCTGCAAAGAACCGCCCTTTGATACCCACCCAAGTATTCCTTAGGCTTAGTTCTGGTACCAACCTTCTACACTCTGGCAGGACGTACAACCCCCCTGGGCCACACGGCCAGATCCCTCACAAAAGTCATGCTCTGCATGTGCCTTGGCACTGACGGGGTGAAATTAATGGGGTGAAAGAGTTGGATACAGCCACCCAGCTGGGTATGCAAGCTTTTGTACACAGGTTGTGCACATGTCACTGTGATCTGGAATCACCTTCTTGTTCCCAATTGCAGCAAATCATGGTTGCTTTTTAATTATCTCGTGGGACAGAAATACCCTAATTAAACCAACGCGCTCACAATGGATCAAGCACACAGTGATCACAGCAGATTTCAGGGCCTTCATCCCGTCAGCACCAAGCAGACTGGGAGCTTGGGTGTGATCAGTGCTGATCGGTGGGCCTCTCCGAAACTGCCAACAGAAGACTTAACACCTTTGCCTCAGCAGCCCAAATGCAACCAGAAAGGCCTTTACCTCCAAACAAGCATGGCCTTGTCATAAGCCCCCGCCCTGGGGTCTTCAACACTAATTGTGACCCGCATACATCCATGAAGTACAGGGAGATGCAGCAAGAAAGAAGAAGTCAGCTCCCTCACCTTGGGCAGGTGCCTGGACTGGTTTGAATGTCTACAGCTCTTCACCTTGGCAAGCGCCACTGGGAAATTCTCCCCTCAGGCCATTCCAGGCCTGACTCTGGACACCTGCAGATCCAAGACAATTTACCAGTCCTGCAGGCAGGGACACCCAGCCTCAGTCCTTCAAAGGAAGGTGTGTCCTGATCTGGCCCAAACGAGGGTCGCCTGTTCCAGAACCCAAGGTCTGCACAATTTGCATCAAACGGAGCCGTTTGCCACCAGCCCTGTCTTTAGTGCCCAGCTGCCGTGCGTGGAGACTTCAGGTCTCAGCCTGAAATGTTCCAGTTGGATCTGAACGGCCTGGCTGCTGGCATCAAGGTAGAGCCTGGCATTAGGGACTTGCGTCTCTACGGGCCTTGACGCCATTTTAAGGATGATGGAGCTGAAATTCAGAACTCCTCCAGCTCTACATTTGGCCAGCAGGCTGTGTTTTGGTTTACTGGAAGCGTTCAGGCAAATTCCTCCCTGCCGGACATTACCCCTTCCCGCTGCTCTGTGATCCTAATACCTGGACGAAGGTTTGCAGTGAAACCTACTCATTTGTTCTGCAAACAGCCTTCTCCCCTTGGCCTTCCTGGGCTTGTTAGACACCTACTGACTGGGGGGGGGCTGCTAAAAGGATTTAAAACACAGAGTTTAGGATTCTCCTTGATCTGTTGCTCACCAGAACCCTCAAGCAAGTTCCCGATTTAAGTTCATTCAGTGCAGCTGCTTTCTGCCTCTTAGAGTTAGCACAGGTCCCTGGAACTTTGGCAGGTAGGTGGCCAGCCCGTTGCTTTGTGCAAAGGTACAGCTCTGCATGGAAAACTCCAGACGGCCACCTGCATTCCTATTTAGCTCAGTGCGGTGTCCTCGCCAAGAACAGCTCAGAGCTTCTTACCCTTAGATTTCAAAATGTATTACAAGGAAGAGCAAAGACTGGGGTCGCCCTTCTCCAGATGGGCAAACTGAAGTGCAGAGAAGAGAAGTGATCTGCCCAAGGGCCCGAGCAGTCCGCAGCAGAGGGGACCAGAAGCCAGAATCCCTGACCCCAAGAGCCATTCCCCCACCAAAAGACCATTCAACTTCCAGCCAATTTGTCCTACATACGGGCCTCGAACACCCCTACCACCAGCAGTGAGAGAGAAATGGGGCAAGCGGGTTTGTGTTACAGATTCCGAAGCCCTGTCCACTGGGAATTACTGTAACTGCCCCCATTTTCCTTCTCACTGGTTTGAAGGGTGAATTAAGGTTCTGCTAAGGGGTTCTGTCTCTTCCCCATCTATTCAGGACCTCCACCTGTTTTACGATTTCCCAGCTCCAGCACGTTTTCCCATGGCCCTGTCTGTGTTGCGGAGGGCGCATGATAGTGCACAAAGCCGAGCCAGTTTCTTGAAATGGATAAAGACACGAGAAATGGATACATGGACAGGGAAGTGATGAAGCATCACCCTCACATTCCCACTTCTAACCTTCTGAGTCACTCTGGAGGGGCCCCGAGTTCTCCCTTCCTCTCTGAGGCCCATGATAAGAGCCAAGTCAGTTATTTACTCTGAGAGAGACCCCCTGTCCATCTTCGAATGCCTCCCACCCCCACACTGGTGACACACAAACCCCAGCATGACTGGGGTATGCGCACCCACAGCAGCAACTGTCCCAGAACATCACATCAGGCTGGGCACACAGAGCTGTCTACAAAGTCTTAAGCAGCATCAATCCACATTCTTGGTTCTGGGGAAAGCTCCACAGCTGTGAAATAGTCACAAGAGTCTGTCGGATTCAGCCTTCAATGACAAACAAAACTAAAGCAAAGAATGACACCTGTTTCCCCTAACAGGCAATGGGTCCGGTCCCAATGCCAGACTGGAGAAGGGTGGATAGGAAAAAGGAATCCAGACCAGAACTAACTGCTGGGAAGAGCCCTTGCCCGCTCCCCAAAATCCTCCTTTACCCAGCAAGATGATAGCAGCATGTTCAGAGTCTCCGGTTACCGGTTTGGGAAAAGCAGCCGCTGTTGCATCAGACCAAATATTTCAGGCGCGCTCTCTCCCTCCTCTCCTCCCCCAGTCGCTTTATGTTTTCCGCACATTCCAGTTATAATCTGGGTTGTTTTTCTGTTCTAATGACCTGTCCAGGGGCGACCTGTGATCCAGGGGTGACTTGGAATCATGAGGGGATTTTTGAGATGGGGGCGAGCGAGGGTCCGAGACTTGGGAGTGAGGAGGGGGAAGCGGCTGTTTGTAATCCCCCGATTTGTCTGTATGGAAGGACCGGTAATGGTCCAAAGGTCCTTGGCCGTGGTATCCCATGGGTGGTCTGTGATCAGACATTCTTCTGAACTCCTGCTGGTGGTAATTCTGGGGCCTGAACTCATCCGATCTTCGCCGCTTGGAATCGTGATGGTGTCTAGATGTAAAACACAAATGCAAAAACGAATATCAGCTCAAGAGCAGACACTTACGCAGTCCCCCTCCCACCCTGACATAGCCAAGGAATGTTCCAAACTCCACCCCTGCATAACGCTGGACACAGCGCTGGAAATGTGGCTAGTGCCCTGCAAACAAACAAGACAAGGTGCCCTTTGCCTGAGGAAGCCAGGACTCTAAGTAGCAGAGATACAATAGAGATGATGCCCTATAAGTCACTAGTCAACAAAAGGAACAGCATTTGCAGCTCCCCATCTTATTTCTCTCTGTTAATATAATCTAGTCAGACCATCACTTCCTCCGTTGCTGGAGTGGACTGCAGCAGCTATTTAACAGCCCACAAACACTACACACAGTGCTTTGGCACAGCAAAGAGAAGAATGGAGTATACAGCTGAACCTACAGGAAAAGGCAGAAAGTCATTACCCAGATTGAAGGCTGACCAAGGCAGCAGGGCTAACACCCCGCTCCTCTCACTAACAGGGCTCCGGGCGTTTAAGAACGCACTTTGGAGAACGCTACCTGTGTGTGTCTGCATGTAGGGGAGGCGAGAACTAGCTGCAGGGTCAGGGAAAATGGATATACAGGGTAAAGTCAGAGGAGAATTGAAGAGGACAGGGGTGATCAAAGATAAGGGGGGGAGGGAAGAAAAGCAGTGTCACCTAAATATCTCCCCAGTGAGCTTCTGAAACACGTGCCAACTTCTGATCAGCAACACACCCAAAGGGAGATCCAAGACTGGACTGTCACGCTCTGAATATAAAGCTTACTGGTGGAAAAATCATGCCACAGCTCATGTCTAAGGATATTGGCTGGCTAGGCAGAAATGAGAACCCATGCAATGATGCCAACTTCAGCAAGGCACAAAAGAAACAAGAACCTAATTTGGTGCCTAAGTCTGTGTTTGATTGGAATCCAGAATGCGAATGCCATCAGCACCCCCGATTCCACTAAGCTCCCTGGCTCCTCCTTGTGGCAAGCAGGAAAAGTACGGAGGGTGGCTGGGAAAATGGTTGCAAACTCCTCCCAGCCGGTTTGTGATAATCCACACCAAATTACCTGTCGTAATAGTCTCTGTGTCCCCGGTGGTCTCGGTCACTGTTGTACTGCTCGTACGGCCTCTTGCGGGAGAGGTTATTTGGTCGGTAGTTCCCGGAGCTTCGGTGGGGGTCGCCGCGAGACCGGCGAGCCCCGTAGTGGTGATCTTTGTACCAGTGCGGCTCATACTGGTGGTGTCGTTCTCCCCCCCAGACCTGGTTGCTGTTGCCACCATAGTTAAATTTCCGATCCCTCTGCCAGTCTCCTCGATCTGCAGTGAGAAAAACCACGGGTCTGAGTGCCTCACTCACCATCGTCTACCTTTCCTTCCCGTCACAGGTCAGAATAGACCCCTAGCCCTGCACAAGGTAGTAAGCAGCCATTTTTGGGGTAATGAGTTTTGTGTTTCCCAGCACTAGCTCAGTGGGTTCTACAAAGTCCCTTCTGAGGTTTAAACGCAGCATGTTTATAATACAACAAGCCACGGATGGCAGCAAATACCAATTTAAAGAGGAATCTTCTAAAGGATTTGTGGTAAAAGGAAGAAATTAGCAAAAGCAAAATTTACCTTGAATATCCTCATTCTGGCCTACATCCTGTCCTCATCACTATAGAATCTGAGCACGTTCTAGTCATGCATTAAGCAACATGACTGACAACTGTTGCGTGGTTTGTTCTCTCTCATCCTCTCCCCAGGGAATCCCAGAACTTAAAATTTGACTGGACAAAAGCCCCGGAGGATTTACTGCAGGAAAAATCAGGCTTTGGCTTGGGATGGAGAGGGGACCTTCTAACACTCATCCTCTGACTTTCTTGTGAAGGACTCACCTGCGTTACTGAAATGTCTCTTGTTGGGGTGGTTGTAGTTGTCCCGCTGGTGCCCATGCATCTGCTGAGGATGCGAGGGGGGCAGATGGAGTTTCTGAGAATGAGGGTTGGGAGGCAAGTGAGACTGAGACATCAGGGAATCCCGGCTGGAGCCAGAAGGCTCTGGGCGGAATGGCCTTTTGCTGCCAGCCATGTCCTCCTTCTTCTTCTGCTCCTGCTGAGGAAAAGGGAGATGCTTCCAATACAATGGAATGCAAAAGATATGAGGCTTCTCCCTTTAATGGACCCTGAAAGCCTTCCGTCTGTGGCACGCTGGGTTTATTTAGAGCAGGGAGATTCCCTGTGTACAGGAGACCTGCATCTTCACTGGGAACTTTGCTATGAATTAATTTTGTGCTCAAGGAAGTAGGGAATTGATGTTTGAGCCAGAAATCAGGTAAGGCAGGAGATGTGCAAGTTTCCACCACACACACCTCTGCCGACATGTCTTAATCCTGACGGACATCATCATCTGATTTCTACTCCTGAACTGGAGATAACCCAATGTGCCACACTAACAGGAACGGGCCAGCGACTGGCAACACAAATGACTGGCTGAGAGAAGAGAGGAGCTTCCACATGTAAAAAGAGAATCAAATTACGAGCACCCTGTAGTTTATAAAACAAACAAACACGGGGTGAAGGTGGAGGAACACAAAGCAAAGAGCTGCAGAGAAAGCCAGTCAGGGGCCTAATAACCCTGCACCATCACACAAGAGCTAGAAAGCACTCACATTTAAAAAACAACAAATCTGAGCGTATAAAAGCCAAGCACACGGCGCCGCCTTGGATTTTGACCCAAAGGTTTATAATGCAGTCACCACAACCACACATCCTACTGGAACCGGGGTTTATGCTGCGACAGCTGCAACAGCATCTCAAACAGTGGCTCAAGCCAGGGAAGAAATGCTCTTCCTCCCCAAGGGAGCACATTTCAGATCTCACCTCCTCTTCCTGGGATCTCTTCTTGTGAGCCATTTTGTAGAGTTTGTGCAATTTTCTGGCATCAAATTCTGTGAACTTGGACACAAATATCCACAGGTTCCTGAGGAGACATTCACATTTTCTGTTAATTATTGAACAGCACTTTAACATCTGTCTTCCTCATTTGTACAAACTGCAAAAAACCACTTCGCTAAGGATTAGCAATTATTCACTTCATCTGACAGATGACACGGGGCTTCGGGGAGATTAAATGATTTGCCCAAGATTATACAGGAAATCTGTGGCAGAGCTGAGAAATGAACCCATGACACCAGAGTCCCAGTGCTGTGTCTCAGCCACAAAACCATCTCTCCTTGTAAAACCTTCCAGCCTTCATATCAATAATCTGGGGCCTATCCTCCGCTCAGAGCACGAGTCTGTGTAACAAAGAAGAGGAGTTATAAACGCCTGCATAGAGAGTGGAGAATGAATCTCTTCCATCTTGAAAGGGAAATTGTTAAGATAAATAAATAAAAGTTTTCAAAGAGAAAACACCCTGCTGCTGGACTCTAGCTCAATCTCTGATGGTTACCAGGCACAGACCTAGAATCCAATATCCATTTCATCACTGATGATGTTTCTTTACTTTGTCTATTTCACTCACTCGAGGCAAGAGAAGCAGGCTTCACCATCTCCTTTTTGACCCTCCTGCATTAGCACAATGCGCTATTGTGCTGAAGATCACATCTGAAGTCTGGTCAGTGGTCTGGATAACAGGTGTTAACAGCCCCCCCTCCAGTTCCTAATAAAGGGACATCCCAGGCATCAACTTGAATCAGTGTAATTAGTGTTTTACAAACCAATTTAGTTAAACCAGTGCAAGTCTGTGTGTGGACACTCACATATCGGTTTCAAAGGGGCTTGTTTCAGTTTTTCTGAAGCGTAAGGAATTTGACTTCAGCTACAATGGTATCAGCCCCTCTCCAATGGCGGGGGGGACGGACGATGACACTGGAATTTCTCTCCTGGCTGTAAAATCCAGCACCCTCCATGAGCACTAAATTCACTTAAATATTCTCACTCTAGCTGAAGAGAAACCAGACGGTCTGTTACCTTCTCCACAGCTTGATATGCTCCTGGTCAGAGTAGGCTTTAAGGCACTCTGAGATGCGATCCCCTATTTTCAGGAGGCAGTTGCGGGTATGCTCCAGCTGTTCTTGCACTGTCAGTCCCTTATCCGGCTTGTCCAGTTGCTTCAGTGCCTTCTTCACTGGCCTCATCCTCTCTTTGCACTAGGGTGAGCAACAGAGAGCAAAAATTCATTCACCCCTTGCATTAACTTCTACCCTCTGTTCATCTGTTGACATTCTCTCAACCCAGATCGCTGGCTGGGAAAATTCATTAATACCCGCTGTTAGTCATCCTTTATTTGGTTTTAAAATAAGGAGGTGTGCCCCATGCAAACAATAGACTTTGAAAGACATTCAGCATAAAGCAAGGAGAGTATGTCCTCAACACCATCCACCACTCCTCTCCTCCTGGAAGCACACAATGTGCTTTGCAAGTACTGAGCACGCACGTAGTCCGAGATCCTATGGACTACATGCATAATCAAGGGACATGTTACTATTTATGCACTGAAGATAAAATACACTGGTCCAAGAGCACTATTAAAAACCATCCTGCCACATAAAAATGGTTTTCAACCACCGCTGTTAACAAAACTGAAAGAAATCAGAGGAAATCATCGATTTTCCTCTACTTTGTGCATGCAACAGCACTTTGGCATACAGTGACTTTCACCCTCTCCTTTTTAGTCAGTAAGTGAGTCACTGTCCCATTGTTCGCAAGTCTTTCACAGAACCACGAAACTTCTTTTTAAATAAAAAGGGACTGGAAAAAACAAAACAAAAATAGCCCAGAGTCTCAAGAGCAAATACAGCATCTGAGACTAGTTGTTTTAAGAACTTGATTATATTTCAAGTTGATAGAATCCTTTCAAATGCACAAGCCAGGCAGATGAGAGCCCACAATAAGAGAGTATATTAGATGTTGTTTTTGCAGCCATCCTCACCACCTGGGGTCACTATCGGAACTGCTGAGTTTTCACGTACACAGCTTGGAAAGCACTCGCAGTGAAACCTACTCCAATTAATTCAGTGAGCAACTGCAGATCTACAGGACATACAAAAGTTACTCTAGAATGGCCTCAATAGTCTTCCAGCCCAGGAATAACCTGTTAATCCCTTGATTGCTGAGGGAAAGAGTCTGCCACATACCGCTACAGGGTCACAACATTTGACCTATGACAGTCAAACCAGCTGTGGGAACTGAAAGGTTTAGTTTGAAGTAAGAGGGTGCTGCAGTTTTAGGGTGCTCTACTGCCTCTCCTGTGCCCCTTTCTCTAGTGTTCCCACTAGAGGGATGAAACTAGAGCATGCACTGTGCTAAGTGATAGCTATTCCAAACCTGTTTTTAATACTGTGCTCGTTTTCTGGGAGGATGGCTCCCTAAAGAAGCTTTGATGCTTCTCCCATTTGAGGTCCCACGTCAGAGCCACCAGCCTTTTGGCCGAGGAGAAGGCCTGGCTGGGACTCTTGTCCACAATGCTCTCAAATTAGCTGCAGGAGATCACAGTCAAGCAATGTGAAGCGCACCTTGCCTTCCAGGAGTGGGTTGTATGTATTGACTCTACAGAATCCCCAAGGACTGCCTGCTTGCTTAGCAGTGGGGTTTGGGTTAGGGTCGTTAGTGCTCAAAACCAGACACTGAGACAAATGAAGCCGCAGATATTCATAACAGTGGTGTTAAGTGTGCCAGGAAACCCAGTGCCCCCACTATTATGCCCCATGTCTCTGGAAGAAGATACTCACTATGCTGAATGTTTCCTGGTCCAGGTCATCATCCTCATCTTCTCCAATGGGGACGGGCTCACTCCCTGCTGTAATGTGGACAGGACCTTGAGATCGCTTCCCTTTGCTTCCAGACTTGCTCTCACTACCTTTGGGCTTGAACAGAACAAAATTACACCCCTCCGACAGTGAGACGAACCTGGGGATGCTGCGTGGCTCGCCTTGAAATCCTCGACGATTGTTACTGACAACTAATCAATGGCACACCCCTCCGCAGCACCTTCCCTTCAAAGTGCTTGTCAGTCGTGAATGAATGAAGATTCACATCACACCTGAGAGAGGAAACCGGAGCACGCAGACGCTTGGGCCAACATTTTCAGAAGCGGCACCAGCGATTTGGGGTCCGCTGACAGAGGGAGGCAAAACCCGCCCGTGAGGGATTGCACTGGAGAATTAGGATCACACAGTGGGTCGGTATCCCATGAGAAGGGGAGACCCCTGCAGGACTTGGTCTCCACTATCAGTCAATGGGAACGGCACACGCTCAGAACCTCTGGAAATTCAGCCCAACAGCTCTTCAGTTGGGCACCCCAAATCACTGACCACTCGTGAAAATTTTGAGCAGCCCAGGCTTGCACAGGGAATTTGTGCAAGAGTTGTGAACAGAACCCGAGTCTCTGCTCCAGCATCACCATTGCGCCTTGTCCCTGTTAACAGCTGACGGCCATGCTGCATTTCACTGAGAGGGGGGCTCTCCCTTAGAGTTGAAATCAGGTCTGAGCTTTGACTTAGGACCTCAATATCCTAATACTCTGGGCAACTAGTATATATCTCAGGTATCCCAAAGCATTATTACGTGCCTTCCACCTCTCACTAGTCTAAATCCAGACGTGACCCGACATCCAACGTCCGATTTAGCTACGTTTCCCACCCGGCGTGACATCTGTGCTGACAAAATCAAACCGTGCCCACATGGGAACGGCCTCAACGTTATTTCATGGCCCCCGCGTAGGTAGGTTATGATGGCTAGATTTGAAGTACAGAGCAATTCAGTCACAGCTTATCATAGAAGATTAGGACTGGAAGGGACCTCAGGAGGTCATCTAGTCCAAACCCCTGCTCAAAGCAGGACCAACCCCAACCAAATCAACACCAAGCCTGCTAACACCAAGACTAATTAAAGCCTCACACACTTTAAACAATAAGCTCCAGTCTCTTCTCGATGCCAGCCATTCCAATATACTTTTCTGACTGGGGAAGGTTGCATTTTCAAGTGAGTCTGAAAACAGCTCACTCCCTTTCACTCTCTAGCCTTCGTTCACAACCCACAGAATATGTCATTTTTTCCATTCTTCACTGCAGGTGTCTTCCCCCCCCTATTCACGGTAAACTCTCATTCCAGAAAGTTCTGGAGGCTGGAAGAGGCTGAAAGCTCTTCCCAAAGCTGGCTAGTAAAGCACACCGCAGCATTCTTTTACAGGGGGTCTTTAAGAATGTCCAGTCCCATAATGTGTCCATCTCTAGGAATATTCCCTGTAGGGACTTCACTGCCCCCTCAGTCAAACTGCTCTCCTAGATATGTATTGGTGTGTGCAGGGTTCGAAGCTGAAATGTTCAATGTGATTTACGGCTGTAACGTGTCTCTAAAGGTTACACGTAAGATATGCCTGATACCTTCTCTTTCTTATCCTTGGTCTTCTTTTTCTCTTTATCGCCTTCCTTTTCTTTCTTTGTGGTTGATTGTTTTTCCTTGTTCTCTTTGTTCTCTTTTTTCTTCTGTTTCTTTTTCACTGGGCTCTTTTCCAAGCCGTCCTCCTAGGAAATGAGTCATAGGTTCAAGAGGCATTCACAAAGCCGGAGTTCCTCACCTCCGACACACAAACCTTTTTGTCAATAATCGTGCAAGCGCACCTGACTCATGGTGCTCATTCAGACTTTTCCAAGCTCTAATTAAGCTCAGCAAGCCCAAAGCAACAATTTGCCCATACCCCACAAACCGTACCTCGAAGTGAATCCATCAAACCATCTACAGCTGACTAGCAAACGGCAGCTGCACATAGCGCTCTCCGATTTAATTTGGCTAGTCACTAGGCTTAGCTCTTAAGGTAGATACTGATCCTTTAGACTATATGCAGAGCCACTCAAAGAGAGGGGTTTTCCAGGGAGCAACCTTATCTTGGTAAACTCTGGCTTCACCAATTCAGGTTTTCTGAGGAGGAGAGGGAGAGAAGTCCTGTGGAATCTCTCATTCTCTCCTTTACAGGGCCAAAAGGCCCTACAGTATGACTACCTTTCTCCAAGCCAATAAAGGCTAGAAGTGGCCCATTTTGGAGCCCATCCACAACGCTTTTATGACTGGCTTAAAGGGGTGGGTGGAGGAGACTTCACCACCTCCTCTGTTCCCAAGCGATGCCGGGCCCCTATTTCAGTTTAATGCTCTGTAGCTCCCCTACTGGCTGTGTGGGGAAGTTGCAACAGGTGCTTTTCAAGTCTAGTTCCCGAAGCACCAACCCAGTTCAAGCAGCTTTGTAAAAGCCCCCCTCCACCTGGGTCAACACACCTTGACTTCACCCTCTTCCAGCTGGTTGTCCGAGTGCCGGGGAGAGGACAGTTCATTTCCATGCTCATCTTTGACTTTGGGAGCCTTGTTCTCTTTCTTCACGCGTGGTTTCCTCTTCTTCAGTTTGGTCTGGGGAAGAAGAGAAACCAGTGAGGACAGGAAAACAACTTTCTGAAACAGAAACACCGTTTCTCTTCCTCTAGGCACAATGGGTGATGATGGGTATCCGTATGGAGCACTAGGAGAGCCAATGGGCCCTGGGAAATAACACTGAGCCACTAACTAGAATTACAACCTAAATCAGAAGGTCCCATCTTGCCTAGCAAGGGGAGATCCATTAGCGGCTCGAAGGGTCAAAGGACTATTCTGAACACACAGGGAATTGGTACAAGTGACTTGCTGCCACCAAGTAGCTTGGTGATGGCGCAAATGGAGAGCTGGTGCTTTCTGCCAGAGGGTACTTAATGCGACACCCACACTGCGATATCCAGGAGGGAGAAGGCTGGGATAAAAAGAGCTTTATTCTGGGTGCATTCACTACCTATCTCCACAGCTCTAAAGCTCCTTGCTAGTTGGAGCATTCAGCATCCAACCCTACGTACGCTCATAAAATCTTATCAGGTGACTTTAGAGTTCACTCTGCTTCTGACAAGCAACTTGGTAAAATGAGAATCCTGGAGTCCTAAGTACCGGTTCTCAGTATCTCACACATCAAGATCGCTCAGCTTACAGGTAAAAAGATGCCTTTTTCTGAATGACAGACTGGCAAAGTTAGCCTAGGATCTGAGAACCAAACGGGGCTCTTTTCATCTGAAAAGCGATCATTAATTAACAAACCCCACCACCACTACCAGCTCTTGGTTCAATCTGATGAAAGGATCAGAGTGCAGACACATCCACAGTCTGTTCAAACAGAGTATTTAATGAGCTAGACAGGCAGGCTGTTGTTTCCTTCTAAGCCAGTAACGTGGGAGGGGCAGTGCCCCACAGTTTGGGGACCACTCTTCTAAGCAATGGCCAGTGCACCCCTGGGAGCACTTGGCCATCCCCTCACTCACCTCTTCCCCATCTTTCACATTTTCCTTCTTCTCCAGATCTTTCTTCAGCAATTTCAGCAGATAATCAACTCGGGTCTGGAGCTGCTTTCCCTGAGGTTTCTTATCTGTCTCAACAGGTAGGATCTTTGATAAAAACAAAACACCCACATGCACCTATCAAGCCTTGAAATGAACAGACGCACACCATTAATCATCCCCTCCTCTAGCATCCAGCAAGGGGAGGGTGAAGAAGCTTCAGCTTCGCAGGGGAATCCCCTTACCCCGCACTCCCCGTCACAAAGGTCCAGATCCTCAAAGACATTTCAATGGGAGTTAGAAGCCGAAAGCCCTTCAGGATCTGGACAAAGAGCTCCCTCACAAGTCTCCTCCTTTCATAAGGCGGTGGCATAGAACTCTACCAATTCAGGGAGTGAGGGGAACTGTCCCCGTGCTGGCATTGAAGTGACAGGGCATGTGTGAGCACAACCAGCAATTGCCGTTATCTCCGATTACAGGAAAACTTCTCCAGTGAGCAAACAAGCACGTGGCAAAATACATCAAGGAGCCTGCATTGCAACAGAACCTTTGCTCCCTTGTTTTGACAGGCTGAATTTATTTCTGACATCTCTTCACAGTACGCTAGTACTGCGCAGCACATTTGGTAAAAGTAATTTGAGAAAAAAAGGTCCTTCTGTAAAGTTGATTTCACTGGTTTGTGCCTTTATTAACAGATAAAAATGGAGCGACACTTGATTGTTAGCTCTGTTTTCTTAAAACAACGAATTGGACTGACTGTAATTAACATACAGCAACAACTTGACTATGGGATTTGTGTTGAGAAGTGAGGTGAAGCTGCTCTCTTCCGGGGGAGAATCGTCAGCCCACTGTGTCAGCAGAGGGAGAACTTGAGGGGCTCTCAGGACCACCATTGCAAGGAAGAAGTATGTCTGGGACGTTCGTTTCCACTTTAAAATGCTTTTCTAAGCCTCATGCCTGAGGGCATTCATTCATACCAGGCCACAACCGGTTCTTTGCTAACACACAGGTAGATGTGTACGCAGTGACACTGTCTGAGTGCAGCATTAGCCCTGGAGGTACCCTAACACAACCAGCATCGATACGCTGGGAAGAGCTCTTTCCATAAGGAAATTCAGGTGTGAAACAAATGTTTGTTAGAAGCACACGCAAACACACATCAAGCCGAGATCACATGATTCCTAGATTCAAAGGCCAGAAGGGACCACTGTGATCATCTAGTCTGACCTTCTGTCCAGCGCAGGCCACTGAACTTCCCCTCAGTAATTCCTAAATGGTTTTGATGATGTACCCTCCATATCTTGCACCTGTGCCAGTGTTACTGTTCTTCTACCACATTATTTTGATGTATTTTACATGGTGTGGTGCAGAGCAAATCTGTTGGCAGTCAAATAACAATGCTAGTTTCTGGTGTCCACCAAGCACAATACAGCATTCCAGAGGGGTCGTGGTCATTAACGATACTAACAAGGAAAACCAAGTGTTTACAAATGCAACATCTGTCTTTGAGGTGAAGCAAATGTGTTCTCCCCAGGTTCCTGAACCGAAGCGAGCAACTAACAAGAGACCTACCTACCTTATCAGTTAACTTCAGTTCTGGGTCCGTCTTAATTAACTCCCAGTTTCCATAGCCATGTTCGTAAATTCCCAGCAACAAACGAGAATCATCCTCCACTCCCCAGTCTACGTCAAAGTGAGCAGCTTTGACGCGGCAAGTCAGGCAGAACCTGGAGGCATTTCAAACATGAAAGAGGTGGTTGAGGGGCTCTTTTCCAAAGCTGCGGCATCGAAGCCAGTCTGCTGACTTCCCTTTTGCAGGCACACAACCACAGCTCCCTGCCCTTCCCTCCCATTCATGCATCCAGCCATGCAAACTCACTTCCTCCTTTCCTCCAGGTCTGTGGGAATGGATTTGTGCAGCATTTCGAACTCCTCTTCATGCTGGATGATGGATTTCACGTTGACCTGGACACCAGAGATCTTGAGGGTAGGACCCCTCCTTTTCCCAGGCCCTTTCCCTGCTCAACAGAAACAAACATTTCAGCTGAAAGCATTTGGCCAGAACGAAAAAGACACTGGAAAATGCTCAGATGCATAGAAGAGCTTTATCATCCTCCCATAATCCTCTGTTTAAACCTTGGGCTGGCTGCTAACACTCAGCTAGACCCAGAGCAGCAGGCTCTTCCTTCATTCTGAGGATGGGAGTGAGTGATTCGCTGCACTCCAAGCCCCTCGCAAAGTCATTTCCTTAATTATAAATAAAACATCTCTGCGATTCAGCCACTTCGGCAGCTCGGTTCAGCCACGGTGACACAGAGCCTTACGGGCAGAGCTGGGAATAAAACCCAGATCTCCAGATTCCCTGTCTCCTGGGCCAAGCACCAAACCACACTGCTTCCTAGAAAGCTAGAGCATGCTGGGGCAAGACACAGGCCTGTGTGTTCCTCCAGTCTTAGAAATATGTGCAGGGTATTTTACCCGGTGCCCGGGGGGCATTGGCCAGCTCAGAGGGTTGATAACTACAGATACAAGAACAACGTAGGATGCATGTTACTGGTTTGATTCCAGTCCAGGAAGCAATTAAAATATCTCCAGTCTGCTGGCTACTCCGCGATCTAACATGAAAGGAGTTGGTGGCTGTAGCCCCTGCCTTAGAAATCCCTTCTCCACCAAATTAGAAATCCTATGACCACCAAATGCGAACAGTCCCACCTGACAACCTTCTGTCAGAGCAGAAGATTCACGGCTCAGAGGCTGGAATAGCTTTCTCACTCTTAGAGGTAGCTCCCCCTCCAAGTCACTGGCAGAGGCAGCGTGGGTGAAGTTTGTAACGTTCTTTGGCTAACTACGGCCTCCAGCACGGCCGATGTGGCACCCCATCTCACTCAGAATCGGGATGGGTCCCCGTCAGCCCCAAGGGGTGAATGCAATCAGCGCGCTTTCACTCACCCTCACTGGGGTTTTCTTTCAGCTGCTCCTCATATTCCTGCATTGCCGACACGCAGCTGTTGTGAATAAGTTCCCCTAAACGTTTCAAGTCAGCTATGGACTTGTCCACCAGCTCGGCATCACGGGCTATGCACTCCAGCCTGAGGAAGGAAGAATCGGGAAAGCGTCAGACTCAACCCCTGGCTGCTCGCACTGCTCAGAGACACAGGGTCCCGTCTGCCTGCGGCTCATATTCAATAGTCTCTCCCCTACGTGAGGCATCGCTACAGAGCACAATAATCAATTCCATGTTGTGTGTTCACCATTTTCAGATTCAGGTTTCTCAAGCATCCCAGATCAAGCCTATCGCTTTCAACAGCATTTGCACTGCTGAGCATGGAAATGCCTTTTAAAAAAGAACTGGGATTTGTGTGTGTGTGTTAACATCAGCTCCCTCCTACCTAGAAGAACCAACACATGCATCCATCCGCCTCTGAGCTTCTCTCTCCTATTTGGACTCCTCAGTGCTGCTGACCCTTTTCCTTCCAATTAAATACTGGCTTTAAGACCATATAGAGCAAGACCCGTTAAGCTTTGGTACCTGATAGTTGCAGGATACAGCAAGAAGCAGGTGATCACGTAACAGGGGACTAGATGGGCACAGAGCTGCTTTGCAGAAGGCGAGGCCATGTGTACCCTGCTCCTGCAATGCTGTGTAACACATTGGGCTGCACTAAGAATGCAGGGGCAATAGCATGTAACCCCTCCCTCCGCAGGACCCTGTATGAACCCCCCCTGCTCCTCGGGCTGCTACGTGCAAGCCACCATTCTCTGTCTAACAGAGAGGCCTGTGACGTTGGCTCTGGGTCTGAATGTGACTGACTGCAAACAGGCACACGTGGAATGAACTGCAGCTGTTCAACATCTTTGGACACTTAGGAACTAGTAACCAGACAGGATCCAGCAAGTTCAGAGCCTCTTGGCATCAGTGTTAAAGTGAAACCATTAGCTTACCACACTGGGTAACTGCAGTGCAGCAAACCCTAGTTCAGCTGGATGTTGGCTGGCTGGAATGATCCAACCAAAAGTTCATTTCCCTGTTGTTAAAGCGATAGAGAAAACAGTATCGCCTGGGCATGTCTGGACCCTTGTTAGCTGTCCAGTGCAACCCTACGCTCTCTCTCTGCACTACTAACGCTCCAGATAAATGTCTCCTGCTCCCACTGGCTATGTTCCTCCCGCCGACCAGCAGAAATGAAGAGGGTAACATCAAACCACCTGCTCCAGGGCATAAGATGACCAGCTAGGAACAAGAGGTCATTTCCTCCTTAGTACAGTACAGCACAATTTCCACTGCAGGTACTTTATGGGGAGGTAGGCCTTCAGCTGAAGCATTCACCGTGGCCACTATCTAAGACAAGATGGACCACCTGGCAATTCCTGTGTCTCCAGTAGCAGCACATCCACACCATTCACCCTTAATATGACAGACTAGTCAGGCTTTGCCCCATCAAAGAAGCCTATGCCCTACTCGGTGCCTATCCGTTAATTGCATCTAGGCGTATGGCAATGGAGAGGGATCTTCACGTGGCTATTTGTCTCTCCTGTTCACCTCCTTCAGTACTGTAGCATTCAGAACTATAACTAGTGTGTGGGTGATTGTTCTCCGGATGAGAGCCAGTTGGCACATACCGTTCGAGTGGAAGCCCAAACTTCTTATAAGCCTTGATAAACCTGCGCAAAAAAGAAAAACAAATCAATATTGATAAAAAAGGGCCCTAAATTACAGCTGTATTTGAAAACACGGTGATAAATTTCATTAGCTCAGCCCTTTGTCAATCCAGTATTTCATGTCCAAGGTGTAAGTAGCTCCTAGGGTTGCTGTGAGGCTTTATTCATTCGTGTTTGCAAAGAGCTTTGAGGTCCTTGGCTAGAAGGACGGAGGATTACTCTTAATGCTGGGTGTTTGTCATAGCAAATAAAAAAAAGGGGGGAGGAGGGGTCATAATTTTAGTAAAAAGCTTGGTTTAAAAGCCAGCGACTTAAAGATGAAGGGCAGCTGGTTAAAACTAAAGGAATCTCTTTTACGTCTCTGGCCAAACCTCTGGAGATGGCCTTAGGATGAAGGCACTTTGGGAAGACTCAGGAGGTCAGAGAAAGTTCTATCTTGAAGATGGCAAGGACAAACACTGGCTTGGAACTGTGTGTGTCAGCTGATCCGAGAAACGTAACGCAGGGGGAGGGTGAAACTTCACTACCTTGACTGACGGCACCAACTCTTTTTGGGCTACTGTTTCTGCCTAAATGTATTAATGTTTGCTTTTTGCTTACATTTACACTACCAGGAAGCTTTTCTTCTTTCAGATGAATTTACCGCTCATGAACAAAGCCAGAATGATAGCACAAAGACAGGAGTCCTTGGTTCTCCATGGAACGAGTGTGCAGCAACCGGGGGTTCTGATCTGCACAACCCCTTTGGCAATGTCCCTTAATGCTCAATTCGATGGACCCACTCGGTCCACCTAAGACTGCTGACGGAGGCTGACCCTTTCAGGACTGGTTTTTGTGACACACAGGCACGTCTCACCACAGCCAGACTAAAGATCGTCAAGCTCATTTTACACAGGCCTACAAAAGGCCATCGGCTGGCGGCAAAGCTGACAATGTAAACGTTCAGAAGAACAGCTGGAGCCAGTAAAGCCTGATTTCCCCCCTAATTCTTCTGCTACAATACTAATACTAAGTAAATAAAGCACCAGGAGCCCTGTCTTAAAGTCATTTAGAACTGATAAACGTTCATTACACAACAGCACGAGCATGGAAGATCTCCAAGTAATGGAGGGTTTTAGGAGCCAATAGACCCAATCCAGCAAAGCGCCTTCCGCACTTGCTTAACTTTAATCACGTAAACGGTCCACTTGACCCGACTTCACTGGGACCAGCCCCAGGCTTGCAATTATGCAGGTGCGTGCCTGCTTTGCTGGAGCAGGGCCCCAGGCTGACGGTATCGGGACCTGCCCAGCATTTCCCAAAGTGCTCATCGAACGGCCTCCTGGGCTCGGCACTGACCTCCTGATTTCAGCGTCCGTAAATCCTTCCACCGTGTCTTTCCTCACGCTCCGTGGGCGCCCCCTGCGCTTCGGCCTCTTATCGTCGTCGGTATCGTCAGTCTCACTCTCTGATCCAGATGACCGCTGTATCCTTCTCTTTGATTCAGCATCAGAATCGCTGTCATTTGCCTGAGCCTGAAAGAGCCAGAAGGACAGCCCTACAGTAACAAGGGCTTCAACCCCTCCCTAGTGCTGTGGGCCAGCAATGCACATGCAGAACCCCTTGGTGCTAACTCTGAAGCAAGGCCAATCGGAACAATGTCAGCATCATCCTGTCTTAGAGGATTCTCTCTCCTTTCCCCCCTTGAAGTGTCTGATGCCCAAGGCCCCAGTGTACTTGCTCATCTCTTTTTGACAGGTTGCCAGAAAACACCCCTAAATTCCCTGTTTGGAGCACGGGAATGAATCAAGTTTTACTTGCACAGCCCTATTGCTAGAGGATTTGAATGCGTCATAGCACCTAGGCACTTCACCTGGAAAGGGGACTGTCTCTTGTGGCTGCGAAGGGACAGGGTGGGTTTAAGCATGAACAGCATGGTGAGCGGCAAAGCTTAGTGAGGAGATGGGAAAGAAACATCTAGGAAATGACCTACAATGCAACCAAAAATAATCTGCAATCTAATCCCTACCACACAGTTGGCTATTTTCCCCTGGGTAGCAATCTGTTACTGCTGCCAGGTTTCAGCGCCTTTACATTTATTTTTTTAAATAAAACACAAGATGAATTGGAAACACCACTACCAAATTCAGCATGGACCCATAACTGGCACTAGAGATTCAGGACCTAATTCATACTCTGTAGGGCAGCCCTCTGGCCTATTATGTGCTTCGTTGCAAATTCGCACTATTGGGGGGGTGGGGGAGGAGAGGAAATCAAACTCCCACAAAACTGTTACTGAGCAAGGCACGTCTTTCCCACTGCCAGCCTTCTGCGAATGCTCTCCCCCAGCTTCCCGAAGCAGATGCTGTACCTTTTTAGTGGAGCTGCGGATTCTGGGTAGCATATAGATTTCTTCCAGTTCCTTCTGTCGTTCCTCCTCCTCCACTTTCTTCCTTTGCTCTTCAGGAATAATATCATCCCAGTCCTTCTGGGACCTCTCGTCCAGCTCAGTCTCCTCCTCCTCCATGGTTGCAAAATTGGCCACCTTATAAGCAAAAGCACACCCATGGGATTAGTAACTCTTACTGGCAATGTCCCTAGAGATACGATGGTCCAGTCCCAACTTCTTTCTCTTGAGGAGTTTTCCCATGTAATCTATCCCTTAGTCTTTCTCCTTCTGTTATCTGTTATCTCTTCCAGCTATCAGCAGTGCATGCAGTTTATACATTTTGGCTGAGGTCTTTCCTAGAATAGCATTTCCGTTCCCAAAATTAGGAAGCTTGAGATTTTCTCCTCCATTATTAAGATCATTAAAAAACCTAAACACACACGTTTCTTTAGTGCTACCCTTCCATCAAACCTATCAGCCCCATTCGTTGTTGGGTGGGGACCACTTGCTTCCGTACACTTTGCAAAGGGTTTGGCTAGAACAGTGGTTCTCAATCTGCAGCCCAATCAGCACACAGACACGACCCATGTGACATCCTCAGGCCTTACAGGCAGTATATATACATATATTGCGTGGATACAGCCCACATAACACACGGAGAGCTGCAATATTCTGGTGCAGCGTTGACCAATTCTGTTCCTTCCCCCTGTAACTGAATTTACAAACAAGGTTGACCCTGGCAAAGACTGTTCATAGCCATTCACTCACTTATTCTGCTAGGATTCAGTCCCTCTTACTCACTTGCTCCTAAGAAATGCTTTGTACCTTGAATTGCGAAAGGAGCTCATCAGTGGCGCTCGAGGACACTTCATTCTCTCGTGTTTCAGCCAGGCGTAAAATCTCATCGATATCCATTTCCTACCAGTCAGAAAGTAATGATGTAGAATCAGAGGAAGTACAGCAACAAAAAGAAGGGAAGAGGGGGGAACGGGGCCTTAAAGGATCAATTTGTGAGGTGTGACCACTAAACACGCCTCGCTTGGATATGAGCAAGTGAAATAAGGGAGGCGGGGGAGACAAGTTAAGAGTCTGCAAATATTGATGAAGTGTCATCACTGAGAAGGGGGATGGACTATTCAGCTGGTGCAAGAGGATATGAAGAGAAAGGATGGGTGAGACTGAGAAAACAACAGCCTGGCCATCAGGAAAAAAATTCCAGAGTGCGATCTTTTCATTTATCAAATTGTTCCCTCAAGGGAGGTGGCTGAGCTCCACTGCATCGACCATTAACAGGGCTGTTCAAAGCATTCAGTAACACCCTGTCAGAAACTCCCCTGCACTGGGATGGGGCAGAGGTGACCCTCTCTGACTCCTGTACTTCTGTGGAAACTACAAAGGAAAGGAAAGCCGAAGAAGGGCTAAGAGGAGCCGGGATGAAAAGAACTGACCAGGCTCTGTTACAATACACTAACTCGTCATTCACAGCGCTACAGATGTATGTGAAGAGGGCTGACAGGGGACAAGCTTCCACCATTTAAAACCCAAGCACAAGGCTCCGATTTCTTTCAGGAACCTGACTGGAATCTCCACAGTCAGTCTGCCCCGTCCCTGCCTCCCAAGTCTATTATCCTCTCCCTTCAGCTTTTCTGGAGACTTGAACCTGATGCCCGTGGCAGGAGTCAGTTTGACAAACCCTATTAACTGAAAAGTTCCAGAGGGGGAGCCGTGTTAGTCTGTATACAACAAAAATCAACGAGAGTCCTGTAGCGCTGTAAAGACTAACACGTTTCTGTGGGTTGCAGCCCACGAAAGCTCATGCCTGCAGAAATTGGTTGGTCTGCAAAGTGCTACGGGTCTCTCGTTGTTTTTCCTATTAACTGAACTCTGATCCACAGAGCAAAAACAACAGAGGCAGGAAATACGCAAGTTCCCCATGCAGTACTGTCAGTGAAACGAAGTTCACGAAGACCATCAGAGCACAGCTCGGTTATTTTAATTTTGACTACCTGAGGCTCCGATTCTTCCCCTTCAAGTTCCTTGAAGAGATCTTCAGCTCCAAACTTCAGAATAGCTGTCAGCTCCTCTTTGTTGAAAGGATTTGAACTGCAAAAAGTAACAAAGGCACAGTTCCAGAGCGGCAGCCGTGTTAGTCGGTTTTTAGCCAAACAGCAAGAGTCCTGTGGCACCCAGGATGCAGTTGACTCTCAGGAACCGCCAAGCCAGCCCTGCTGTTTCGCAGCTGCTCTGCTATGGTTTAAAGACACCGTTAAGCCTCCGTCATTAGGCCAATGCTGGAGTGTGAGTGCTCAACCCCGCACTAAGAAAGACCTTGCACAATCTCCCCCCCATTCTGTCCGGGGTTCAGAGCGCTATCAAGGCAGTGTGCTCCATTCCTAGGGGAAGGAGGACAGCACACTAAGTGACTCAATACCAAGTCACATGGCCAATTGAGCCCCAAAACACTGCTGCTTCAAGGAAGAGATTCCCATATCCCAGAAGGATGGTTATCTTGAGGTGTGGCCTCAGGAGTATGTTGAGGGGGATGAAGTGGGGAACAATGGAGAGCTCCTGAGAGCTTTACCACACACAAGGGAAGCCTCTAGAATGGCTGGGGCTGGGGGCACAGGGAAGATGTACTTCCTGAGAAGCTTCAATAGCGAGTTTTAATACTGGCACACAAACCCCAGAACCATTCTTGAAGACCCGCCTCCTGAGTGCTTTCCGGCCTTGCACATGCATCTGACTCAGCATCTGGCTCCCCATACCTTTGTTGCCTGGGTATCACAAACCACTTATCATTACACCGCAGAAGTAAAGTGGAAAGACCCACCAGTCTGCTAAACCCAACAGATGCCCTCTTCTATGCTTCCTGAAACCTGCAGCTGAACGGCCCTTCCATCCACACCCAGCTGTTTGGTCTTTCACCTCAGGCACCAGGAGCTGCAGAAGTTAACCAGAGCCAAGTGGTCCACATGGCCACTTTCTCCCTACAGCTCCAGCTGCAGAATGGAAGGGACCACATAACACAGATGTTTTGGTGAAGAGCCAGGAAAAGACTCCAACCGACCCTAGTGGGTACAGCTATGGAGCCCGCACGGAAAAGAAATCAATTGTGTGGGACTCTTATAACCTACTGTCAACTTCTTCAGATACCAGTGAGCTGGGGGACCCTTAAGAAAAAAGGGACAGCCTCCAAAAGGAGGAAAAACAGGCCAAAGACCAAGCTAGGATAGAGGGGCAATAAACAGAGGCAAAAAACAAACAGGAAAAGAAACAGGGAGAGAAAGATGGAATGAAAAACAGAGGCGACTTCCAAACTAGTTTTTATTTTCTTGCTACCTTTGGCATCCCATACGGTTTCCATATCAATGACTGCATGAGCCAAAGTTAGTGGGGAGCTACCATTATTACACTTTTTGCTGGCCAACTACACTATCAACTAATTGCCCAAGTCACCACGAGAGTGACACTGATTACTGCACATACTCAATCTGATGCTCTCCTCCCTGCTCGGGCACTTACTTGGATCTCCCCGAGTTGTTATCCAGCACAGTCCGGCCTGTGGTGTCCATACGCTGGATCACGAGGTGATCCAACACCATCTTTTTCTTAGCCCGTTCGATGATCTCCTCTTCCACTGTCCCCTTTGTGACTAAGCGGTAGATGTTCACCTGCAGGGCAAAGAAAAAGCAGAACTATTTGGGGGATCTGCAACATACGGTCCTGCCTGAATTACAATGCACGCTGTGCTATTTAATAAAAGGTAGCAATAACTTGTCTGCATGGTCTCTTCTTGCAAAGATATATCCTATATCGTATGAACACCTAATGCAAGACACATAACCTCATGGGAATAGCAATTCTCAAGAGACTTCCAGCCCCACCAAACTCGGAAGAAAGGTTGCTCTTGCCAGATCTGCATCCTGCTTTCGAGACCAGAGGTTCAATGATACCTCAGAAAAATACCATTAATAGATTTTAAGGTCAGAAATGACCATTATGGAAATCTAAGTCTCACCTCTTGCATAACACAAGCCAGTGATTCCTGCATCAAGCCCACAACTAAAGTCTGAGATACAGCTCTCTCTCTCTCTCTCTGTGTGTGTGTGTGTGCGCACATGCGCACACAACAAAGAAACACAGCAGACTCACAATAAAACTACAGGTGGAAGACAATGCCTGCTCTCTCTAAGCCCTATGCTGGCTTTAATAGGCTCCTACCCAGAAATGATCAATAAGCTTTTAGACCTCCCAGCCTTGACAGTGTCCCCTACTTGAATTCAATGCCTGCTGCCAGAATTGTGTGCCATATGAGTTATGCAACTAAGAACCATGTGTAATTTGCTTGGTTTCCAAGCAATATCCCGCCCAGATTCGTGAACCTACTGAGAGAATCCAGGCCCTGTTCCCAGCCAACTTAGGCTGATTTGTTTTTGCATCTCAGCTTTCCAGCTTACCCTCCGTTTCTGGGGAACCCTGCTGGATCATATAGCTCAGACATGAAGGAATCAATGTGCAGAGCCCACGCAAGCCAGACGTGCCGCGCTCTGCAGAGCCTTCAACACAGACGCGCCTGCCACAGCGTATGACTGGACTCAGATCATAGCAAAATGGAGCCAAAGCTGCTCTCCTGACCTGCTTCTTCTGTCCAATCCTGTGAGCACGAGCCTGGGCCTGCAAGTC
Source organism: Mesoclemmys tuberculata (assembly GCA_007922155.1). Lineage (NCBI taxonomy): Eukaryota > Metazoa > Chordata > Testudines > Chelidae > Mesoclemmys > Mesoclemmys tuberculata. Next base: position 12,616,252 of record ML675644.1, on the reverse strand, counting down.
ATTCTGGGGGTTCCAGTCTGAATCAAAGATAACCACGGTGTCTGCAGAAGCCAGGTTAATCCCCAGTCCACCAGCTCGCGTCGACAGCAGGAAACAGAAGTCCTGCATACAATGACAAGAGTCCGGAGTACAGCATTGGTTGCACAAAACGATTTCAGCTGCTCAAAACAGATACACGCAAAACATATGCAGGTTATAATCTATCCTACAGGGCCCATCTGTATGTGGGGCCAGGTCCAGGGAAAGGAAGGTGCACCTGAATGCAAAGCTGAGGGAGAATGGAGAGACTCTGGGAATGGAGATTTAGTAGCGAGAGAAAGTTCGGAGTCATCCCAACACAGAGAAAAGAGACAGGATCTGAAGACAGTTTGAGATAATGAGGTGCTTTGAGCAGGGGCAGCATGTGAAAAGGATCGTCCTCTTCTGTAGAGAGATGGAGAAGCAAAGAGGAAGACAGAGAAGTCTGGTGTTTGAGCCGCAGAGCAAGAGAGATGGAAAGAGACGCAGCAGGAAGAAGGAATCCCCCCCGTCCGTTTAAGCGTCCTAGTATAAGGAATCTTGGGGGATACGGAGGGGTATGTAAGCACGATGGGTGCGGGCACATGGCAGTGATCCGCATTCAGTGGGCTCAGCCACATTAGAGTTGCAGAGAAGGTGCCCCTGGCAGACAGAAGCCTGTGGAACGGGAGGCATAGCAGGTGACAGAGAAGTAAGGACCACGGAGGGGTGGGCGCAACTCCAAGATCAGCCCAGCGGGTGTCGGTGGGGGCGGCAGAATGCAGAAATGGCTTGGCAGGAAGGGCACCTTGGGCGTGTTGCTTCTGAAGGTCAAACTATGCTGTGTATTGGATTCCCAGGGCAGCAGCAGGCAAACCCATGTGCATTTCACTGTATGTGTGTGGGTCCTTCTGCAGGGTAATCAGGCCCCCACAAAACAAAGCCTGCCATGGGCTACGAGAGTGATTGCCTGGGCACGCAGGGTGACAGGAGGCTGCTGAAATTACAGGGCCAGGCACTCCTCATTCAGGCCATTCTCTCGAGAGGACACCTCCCTGCGAACCCTTTCCTCTCCCCAGTGCCAGCTCCGTTGCTCTCCTGTCTGCATTGCAGTTTCTTTTTTCAGTCCTGTTTTTCCAAGCTTCCTACTAACAGCAGGCACCTGGCCTTGTCTCCTCTTGGTCTTTACAGTCTGCTCAGTGAACTCTGGTTTTCCAAGCAAGGTCCCTGTTTTCAGGCAGCTGGATTACCTGAGGCAGAAAGCAGCCAAGTGACTCACACCCGGTCAGAGCGAGCCAGTGAGTAGGCCCAGATAGGAGAGATTAAAAGGCTGTAGCCTCTTGGTCCCTAAACCTTCACTGTAGCTGCTAGACACCACCGCCTGTCTATGCTTTCAGCTGCCCTTTCCTCTCACACTTCAAGCGTGGAGACAATCTCACACGCCAGCCTGCAGAAGTCATCTCGTGACTGTTTCACTCCCAGGTCCAAGAAGCGGAACGTCTAAGGGGCTTCAATCCTTGGCAGATTCTTTCTGGGTCTGATTTTCAGATCCCACCCTCTGTGAGGCATTGGGGCATTTAACATGCGACACCAATGGCCACAGGATACAAAACACGCCACTGCCATGTCTTTAGACACGGCCAGAACTCTGTAAAAAACCATGCTCCCACTCCATAGGGGAAGAACGGCAGCTGTGGCCAAGCTGTGAACTTGCACAAGCTCCAGCGTCCCATCCCATTCCCTTCTGAGCTATTTTCCCTCAGGCAGGAAGCCCCAGCCTTCGTACCTCAGAGCCGTCGGCGTTGAAGTGATCCAGCGCTTGCTTTCGGATCTCCCCTTTGATCGAGCCGTCCAAGCGCTGGAAAGATCAACAATAATGATAAAAGAAAGAAAGTAAAGGAACCCTGAGGAATTGCTGCTCCAAAGCTCTGGGAGTTCCACAGTCTCCTGTCCTACATACCTTCAGCTTGGAGCATTTAATCATTAAAAATAACTGCTGATTAAAAATAACTGCACTGCTTTAACCTGCTGTGCTGCGGGGGAGGGAGGCGGGGAGCTTGCTTAGGCAGCAGTCACACGGTGGGTGACACTTCAGCTCTCATTACAGGCTCCCAGCCAGGATCTCTGCCTTTACTGTCCTCTCTGGAGCTTATCAAAGGATCAAGGCTGATGCAGATGCCTGGAGGAGGAAGGGATGCTTTGCAAAGACAGGCCTTTATTTATTGTGCTTTTGCCTGTTTAAAGCACACTCCCCACGGGAACTGCCAGGTGCCCATACAATTCTATAAAAACAAGGCAAGGGGTGGGCTGGCAAGCCAGCGTCAGCCGAAGAGAACTGGAGCAGATACCAAAGCTAAGCGGATAAGGCAGCCAGGTCACACCCCACCACAGGCAGAACGCACAGGCTTTACGGCCTAACACGAAGGGCTTTGTCACAGCAACAAGGGAGGCCAGCTCCAAAGCCGAGAGCTCTCTGCTGAAATTGCCCTGCTATCAGACCCATAGATGTTCACACGTAGGGACTTTTAGCAAAAGTGCATCTGCTCAGAAGTCAGTGCCTGGAGCAAGAACCATCTCTCCGGTAGTCAGAACCCAAACCGCACAGTGCTTTAGTGATCAATACCCACACAATGAATTCTCCCCCTTCTTTAGATGCTCACATCATGAAGGCACCTCTCTCTCATTCTCTTGGCTTGATGAGCACTTAGAGGAGCAGGAAGAACACGGAGATTCCCAGTTCACACCAGTGCACTTTGCTTTAGTGCCTTATGTAGCTCGAGCTACCAACTTCAGGGAGACTGAGCATTTAAATCGCTTACATCCCCTCAACACTCCCCGATTTGAACTTTCAAGTTAATCCTGAGAGTGCACTTCCCACTAACCCTTCTCACCTGGAAAGGGTAGTGCTTGATAGTCAAGTACTCTGCCAAGATGTCCAGCATTCTCACCATCTGGGAGAAGATCAGGACTCTGTTACCCCTCTCACGCAGCCGGGTCAGCAGCTTGTCCAAGAGAATTAGCTTTCCACTGCTCCTGATCAGAGACTGAAGAAGTAACAGTCATTCCAACGGACGCTTCCAAACCACACCCCTGTATGCACGTACAGACCAACATGCACAGCAGGCTGTCCTTGTCCTTCAAGTCAGGTTTGTCCCAACATTTCTCAAGCCCCATCACAGAATTTAATACAGTAGAAGGTGACTGACACAAGCTAAGCCCCCAAAGCCTGATCTAATGCTGTATGTCCACTCTACTCTGGACTTCCCATCTAACCGGTCACTCCTAGGTGGGCAGGAAGGCTGGAGAAGCAATGGCTTGGCTGTGGGGAGAAGACAGGAGCATGTCCAGAGGACAGAGGCAGCAGGAACTCTGCTTGCAAGATATTATTTTGGCATGGGGGTGGAAATGAGGGGGAAGTAAAGGGGAAAGCAATCACCCCCCCGAGCAGCTACCCACCATCAGCATCTCCAGGCCAGTCTCCCTTTCATTTTCTTCTGGCATTTTAATGAGGTAGCAATGGTTGCAGCACTTTTTCAGCTCCATCACAATGTTAAGGAAACCGGATGTACTTCCTCTTGTCCCCTTCGAAAGCGCCTTGTAGTTTCTTGTCAAAATCCACCTGCAGGCAGCAGTCAGCAAAACAAAATCCGCAGGTCAGACCCCGTCATTTCACTGGGGAAGAGCACAGACTGGCTTCTTCGCAGAAACTTTTAGAGACAGCCATGCCTGCTCTGGCTGTCTCCCTGTCTCTCTCCTCATCGCCTTTTCTATTACATGAAACTCTGCTTACTCCTCACTTGAAATCCCAACCCGCCTCCTCCTGTGACATGATTATTTAATGTTACAAGGCACCATATCTGTGCATAAGCCTGTACAGAAATAAAGACAGAACGATCCCCACCTCACAGGCTGACAAGCTCAATGGCATCATCACATCATTTTAAAAACAAACCACCCCGTGGAGTGAATCATAGCATCTCCCTAGGAACAATATGCTGTACCACCTTTCTCTGCTCCTCACTGGAACGCCTCCCCTCGTGAAGGAAACTGCCTCTCGTGCTGCGCCCTATATTGGTTTGGGGATATAGAACTACAGCCACTAGAAAGACTAACGAAGTAATCCACCAAAACCCGCTGCCCACTGGGCACTTTCAGTTACTCAGTAAATGCCTTACTTATAATATTGCTTCTGCAGGGCAGACATTTCCACCCGGAGAATCTGCTCCACTTTGGCCGGCAGGGATTTCTCCACATCCTTCTTCACTCTGCGCAGAAGGAAAGGCTCCAGGACTTTGTGAAGGCTCTGGTAGCCATTCTCTCTCCCTTTCCCATGATCTTCTTCAAAATCCTCCCAGAACTCAAACCTGATGGTACAAGGTAGGAGTGGTGGGTTAGAACGCCTCTTAACTACACCTTCTCTATTTACATTGACACAATGCCTGTCAGCTGAGGACCTCAAAGTGGCCCACAAGCAATTTATTCTGCACTTCTGTGACCTACATACCTGACCACCATTTTATAGGAGGGGTAAAATGAAAAAAGGAGATTAAATGGCTCGCCCAGGTTTACAAAACAAATTGGTGGCATAGTTGGGAATAGCACACTAGTGTCCTAAGTCCTTATTCCAACCACTGTCTAAGCTGCTGCCTTCATAGATGGTCTAGATCTCTGGACCAAAGTGTCAGACCTTTTATACCTACGAACAAATCTCCTGCACCAGGAAACAAAAATGGGATCATAGAATCAACACTGTTAATTGTCTCTGGTTCTTTGACAAACGTGCTAGAACAGCAGTCTCTGAGTAAAAGGGAAATTCACTTCAATGGAAGCAGCATCAACATTTAAGAAATTTACAGAAATGCATACGGAACTACAGGCAGGCCACTGGGTTAACAAAACCGTCCCTCTTCAGAAGGCAAGGCTAAACTAACCACAGTCGGCTGCGACAGCCATTATTTGGAAATATTTTTATGGCAGCTGTGGTGGTCATAACCCACAAACAAAACATAACCCCACTTCCATTTAGGAATAAGGATGGAGCAAATAAACGTGGCAAAGAAGCTGTTGGAGAAAGATGATAATGGAGGATGCAGTGATAAATCCATCGAAAACACCAAGAGCTACCGTTTATTTTGGAAAAACCAACTAGAGCTGAATCTGTTTTTATCAGGGTCCCTGCTAACAACTCCCCAGTTACACAGGGGAATTGCCTGAAGTAAAATCCTGGAGCATTCGTAACAAAAAAAAAAAAATAGGGGGAAAAGTCTCAGCTGAGGTGGAGTTTGGATGTACTACAAGAAGGAGCAGGTTCAAGCTGAAGGATGGCCAGATACGGGGAAATCTTTCCTAACGAGAAGATCAGTTAGACAATAGAACAGTCGCCAAGATACTGAGACATCAACAACTGCAACGTCAAGAGAGATTAGAGAGCACGCTTTGAAGTAAGAGCAAGGGGAATGCCCGGCACTTGGTGCAGAAGTCTGAGGTTGACAATTTGCAGCATCATTCTGCACACGCAAGATGTTTTTTGCCCATTAGACACAGTAAAAAGCAACAGAGCTAGTTAACAGGGACATCTTGATCAGTAGATGTATTTCTTCTGTGTCTCTGAGTCACGGAGGTAAATATGAACTTCCATACAATATGAAGGTGTGTTATTTAAAATAGTAGCAAACAGTGAACATTCATGATGTCTAGATACCTTAGCATTTGCAGATTCTGATCTCCTTTTCACACCTTTGATTTTAGCTCTGGCACCTAACAATTGCCTAACAGCGTGAATTGTGCAAGCCATTTCTGTTTGCATAATGTCTCTAAATCATTCTCTCTTTTGTATTTCTCGTCACGCCATTCTTTTTAACCAAGAATGCAATCATTTCAAAGCATGTTCCTATTCTCAAATCATTAACATGTACTAATGAATGAAGTCAGGTCTTCACAATACTGCCCTGTAATCCCTTCCTTCTGGCCCAAACTTCTCCCCTGACACTAAATTTCTCTCCAACTCCACCTACTATAACAAACTCAAAGACCACCCCACACATGACAATTCACCCAGGAATTTAAGGATATCAACAAATCTTTCCCCAAACAACTCCAAGAGAAGCTCTATAACCTTATCTCCCACAAACCCACCTCAGGGATCTTCTACAGGCTTCCCAAGATACACAAACAAGGGAACTCAAGCAGACCCATAATATCTGGCCGTGGCACTCTGACTGAAGGAATATGAAGGCTCATAAAAACCATCCTCAAACCATTTATCACACAAAGAAGCAGCTTCCTCCAGGACGCAACCACCTTCCTCCAGAAACTCTGCAATATTAACAACCTCCCACCGAACACCATCCTTGCCACCATGGATGTCACCTCCACCAACATCCTTTATGATGGCTTTGCTGCCGGCCTCACGTATCTACAAGACAATGGAAAACACTCAACTATCCATCCCAAATGTCACTAAACTCATCCATTTCATCCTCACCCATAACAATTTCACATTCAACAACAAACTCTTTGTCCGCACCACAGGAACAGCCATTAGTACGAGGATGGCTCCCCAGTACACCAACCTCTACATGGGCCACCTTCAGGAAGAATTTCTGGACAAAGACACCACAAAGCCAATGATATACCTGAGATATGCTGATGACATCTGCATCCTCTGGACAGATGATCTAGACTCCCTCATGGATTTCTACAACGACCACCCCATCAAATTCTTTCTAGAACATTCCCACACCAGCATCAACTTCATGGACACCATGATCAGCTCCAACAATGGAGCCCTACAGATAACTATATACAAGAAATCCCTGGATCACCACACTTAACCTTCACAGATACAGTAACCATCCCAAACACACAAAGATATCTGTTCTCTACAGCCAAACCCTCAGATATCAGAATGTGCTCCAAAGAGACAGTCCGGGATACATATCTTTAACACACTTAAAACTATCTTCACCAAAATGAAAGACATTCTACCAGAGAAGTAGACTGCATCACAAAAGGGGTCACCCAAATCCCTTGTGAGAACCTGCTCTAATACAGAGGGAAAAAACCTCCAACCGCACAGCCCTAGTTGTCACCTGCCACCCCACCCTGGAACCCATGTGGGGTATCATTCAACATTTACAACCCGTACTCAATGAGGACCACATCCTGAAAGAAATCTTTCTTGGACCCCGTCTTCTGGCTTTCAAACAACCCCCCAACTCCACCAAGTTCATCATCAGAAGCAAATTACTCATGGACCAGGACCCACCAACTGTATAGCACAAGACAATGCCAGAATGACAGATGCAAAACCTACAACTATCAACACCCACCCAAAACACCTTTTAAGATCCATGGGTCCCACACGAGCCTATCACAACATGTGGTGTACCTCATCCAGTGCACTCAATGCTCCAGTAACAACGATGTGGGCAAAACCTGACAACCACTGCACTCTTGAATGAACACACGTGGAAACATGATAAAAGACAAACACCTCGTCACCCATGGGTGAACACTTTTCACAAAACAATCATTCCATACATCTCTCCTCTCAATCCTCATCCCCAAAGGAAACCTGCATACCACCTTCAAAAGATAAACCTGGAAGCTTAAATTAATCACTTTACTAGACACTAAAACCATGGTCTTAATAAAGACAATGGATTTATGGCTTATTACAACAATCTGAAACACACTAATCCCCTTTTTGTCCAATGACTGCAGGGGTGTTAAAAGGCCACTTCACCTTGAATGGTCTCCTCGAATATGTGCTAACTACTGCTAAACAATCTGTTCCACCTTGCATTTTGCTGTGACCCTGGAAGCTCCTATCACAGACCTGAAGAAGAGCTCTGTGTATGGCACAAAAGCTGGCATCTCTCACCAACAGAAGCTGGTCCAATAAAAGATATTATCTCACCCATCTTGATTTTCTAACCCATCGCTATCAACACCTTGTAAGTCCTTAATACTTTAATCCAAAGATTCCAACCTGTACACAGGATAATAGATTGGTGGGATGTATCCACTTTGGGGTGTAACGGGTCAGCAATTTAAGGGACTGATCCAAAACCAGCTGAATTAAATGGGAATATAAATAGTGCACAGCAACACTATGCAACAGTTTGAGACAGGAAGTGAAAAATACTACTTCCAACTGAAATTCTTTATCTATTAAAATAATTCATTAACTCAGAACATGGCCCTTACTCTAGCACAGTGGTTCTCAACCTTTCTAATGCCGTGACCCCGCAATACAGTTCCTCATATTGCGGTGACCCCAAACCAAAAAATAATTTCGGTGGCTACTTCAAAACTGTAATTTTGCTACAGTTATGATTCGGAATGTAAATACCTGATATGCATTATGTATTCTCATTGTATAATGATTACACACAAAGCACCTTACACTTACACGGTATTGTGTGTATGGTGTGTGTACTGTTTTTACATTATTAACCTTTTTTACACCAGCAGGCTGTCTCGCAGGCTCTTTTGGCTCTCCGCCTCCTAGGCTTCTGTCCTCCGGCGCTTGCTGCGTCCGCCCACTGATGACATCAGCAAGCGCCGGACACACGTAATGCGCTGCTATGGACTGTGGAGCGTTCCCCCCGCTTCCCCCGCCCCTTAGGCCCCGGACGGATGATGCAATCACGTCTGCGCATGCGCGCAGGCATTCAGTTTGGAACGCGCATCCATAACGGTGTGCGTTCCAGCTGAATAGCGCTGCTACAGATGGTAGCGCGACTTCTCAGCGGCTAAAGCCATCGGAAATATGTATTTTCCGATGGCTTTAGGCGACCCCTGTGTTTTGGTCGTTCGACCCCCGCCGGGGTCGCGACCCACAGGTTGAGAACCGCTGCTCTAGCAGGTTACAATCACGGTAGCAGGTATATGATAGCCACATCTCCAGTCATCATCCAACTCTTTTTCTTCATTTTTTTAAAAGGCCTGTATCGGATTAGCAACCATGAGGGCAAATTTTCAAAAAATGCCTAGTGACTTAAGAGCCCACACCTCATTTTCGAAGGGACTCAGGTGCTTAAAGCCCAAATCTCACTGAAAACTAATTAAATTTAGGCTTTTAATAGCCCAAGTCACTTTTGAAAATGGGACTCTGGCATTTTACAATTTTTTTTACACCTTGATCTTTGCAGCTCCATCCCAAACCTCCTGACTTAAAATCAGTCTACCCAAATGTCCCTTATTCTGTCTTTGATCAATGCTCACCTGGGAGCAGTTTTTGTATATTCTAAAGATCCATCCATGGAAAGAATCTTGCCAACTAGATTTTGTTTCACAGTTTCGAAATTTGATTTTTTTGCCCTCTCTGTTATTTTACCGTCCCATTCACTGGCCTCCTTTTTTTTAATCAAAGCCTTGGAAACGGTCTGGATGGTTGCTTAAAACAGGAGTTGGGCTATCTGGAGGTGTCCTTCATGGAGACAGAGAAGGGAGGTGGTGAATTACATTACCCAGCCCACCTGCTGCCAACACAGGTAAAGCTCCTTGCACCATTCATTTATATCTCAGCACTTGCCACTTCCTTCTGTGACTCTAACCCATTCAGTTTCACTCACTTCTTTCCGTGACTTCCAAAACCAAGCCATTTCATACTCCATGTCTAGTTAAGAGATGGTATTTGACAACGAACACATACTGGTATCTTGTGAAGTACACAGTAAGGAGGCTTACTTCTCCGGCATGATAAAATGCAGCAGTGACCAGAGCTCTTTGAGAGAATTCTGAAGCGGGGTCCCAGTGATCAGGAGCCTGTGGTTGGACTTGAAATCAATCAGAGTTTTATACAGCAAAGAGTCATCGTTCTTCAACCGATGGGCTTCGTCCACACCCAGAAAGGCCCAATTAATGCTGCCCAGAACAGTCTGGAGCAAAAAAACAAAACCAAAGGAGACACCAGATCAGACTGGCCCTGCAAGTAGTTATGTTCATTTCTCTGTGGGCCTAAAATAAGCTGTGCAGTGTGGCAATAATATCATTCCCTTATATTCAATTCTATCCAGTTTCTTATATCACACCCATCACACTGTATCTGAGCACCTTTTACTTTCAGTGTGCTTGACCGAGAAGTGTTTCCTTTAGTGGCATGCCTTTGGGACAGGCACACCACATCAATCCTGCCTCCACTCAAAGGTGATCAGAAATGTTTAAAAGTTAACGTGCTATTAAAATGCCCCAAACGAATTTTAAGGGAATTTCAACAAACAGATAGATTGTAAATGGATCATTTCTTCTTTTTTCAATTCCTAAAGCGCAACCTTTCCCTGCCCACATTCCTCTTCCTTTAATCCATCCCTGCCATGACAGCAGAGTCCCTGTTGTGCTCATAAGCCCCAGCATGCACTGTGTTGCAACAGCATCAACGCCAGAGCAGCTAATCTGCCTGTGGGGATAAGGCAGTAAGACCTCGTATTCAGCACTCAGTATTTTTTCTCAAGCTCTCTGTTCTCACACAGGATTCAGTGACTCATTGTAGGGCTGCCTAGCACACTCCAGGCAGCTCTCTCTTTTTTAAGTGTAAAATCTATGTGATATCATCCCTTTCATATGGGACGAGGAGGAGCTGCACGAAACCTACCATCCGCAATCCCAGCACCCTACCTCTCCAGCCCATGTGAAACAGCTGTGGGCAGCAAAGGAGTAAAGCATTTTGTTCTTCTTACTGGGTATGTTAATAGCCCAAATTAAGACAGCTAGCTCAGATACCACAGTGAGAGGTGCCTTATAAGTATGTGTGACGATGAACAATACTAATTCTGTGCTATATTTATACTATACTCTGTATTTTTGTTAGCACACCAAGTAATGGTAGGCTGCATCTATGTGTCCCAAATGACCACAGGGGTGCGAGATGGAAACAGCTTTGGCTCATCATCAGATGTCCTACTCACAGCGAGAGATGCATTGGTTTGGAGGGAGGCACCCCTTTGCGAAGTACCAGGAAGTTTATGTGAAATATCTCTTGCCCGCCAATCACCTTATCTTTGAGGAGGATCTCATATGTTGTGATAAGCGCATTGAACTTCAACCTCTTCGTCTGAGAATGGATCCACTCATATTCACGGATCTGGGAGAGAAGGTAACAGTTCAGATATGAACTTCAATGTAAACTGTTCAAGGGGCACTCTCAAGTATCACCATCTGTAGCAACTACAGTCCCAGCCAAGAACATGGCCCCACTGTGCTAGGCGCTGTACAAACACATCATAAGAGACAGACTACCCCTTAAGAGTCCATAAACTACGGAGGAGAGAGACAAAGGGTGGGAGGGAGGCAGGATCAGCATCCTCGTTTTACCGATGGGGAACTGAGGCACAGAGCTAAAGTGATTTACCCAAGCTCAGAGAGACAGTCCGTGGCAGAGCCAGTCATTTAAACCAGACCTCTCGGGTAGTTTAATCCCTCCATCATCTGTATTAATTTGATATTCATTGTCTCATTATTAGTCATAACCTGAGGCTTTCCATATTGCCCAGTAAAGTCCTACCTGTCTGTGCCTCCACTGCCCGTACAAATAATCGCACTTTGCACTTGAATGGTACTTACCTGAGAGGGACTGAAAACTGTACGCACGTTAATTAAGAGCCTCTGAGGGAGGCACATATTGTATCTATTTAAGCGATGGGGAAAGTGTAGGCTCAGAGGCCCCTAATCTAGTGAACCAAATTGTCCAAACTGCACATTCTAATGTCACTACCCAGTTTGCCTTTCTACAGACTCATACGTCAGGTATAATCTATGCACAGAGATTTTCATTCGGCGTGAGGCTCTCTCCCCCCTCCCACCCACCTTGCCTTTTGTTTACACACCGTGTTTCTGCTCATCATGTCTCCTATGTAAACGACCACGTTAATCTCTGGTGCCCAGATTTCAAACTCTCTCTGCCAGGAGGTCAGAGTAGACAAGGGCACCACTATCAGAAAGGGGCCGTATAGCTGATGCTGATAGAAGAGATAGGAGAGGAATGATATCGTCTGGATAGTCTTCCCCAAGCCCATCTCATCAGCCAAGATCACGCTGTTGTTTCTGAAAGGCGGAGAATAAAAAATAAAAAAGTGTAATATCATGCTGTACCAGTTTACTCAGTGCCAACAAGCAATGACAGAGAGTGCAAGGCATGCCTTGCAAAAGGTCATTGAAATATTGCCAAGCAGATCCAATTCAGACTGAACAGCTCTACAAAGAATCACCTACGAGTGACAGGGTCAAAGTTTGAATTGCATTTACCCCAAAATTGGCAAGCAAATGCAAAGTCAAAAGAAAAAAGATTTAGAAGAACGTCTCTCAAACTGTGCATATCTCCTACAGGAGATGGTTCAAGCAAGCTGAGAGAGAGAGAGAGAGAGAGAGATTTATCCTTTGATTACCAGGGTTTGCGACACTGGATTAGGCCAATGGACCAAACACAGCACTCCAATCCCCATAGCACTAGGTCAGAGAAACGCACCTGCCTGTGCATATAATACACCATCCCCACAGGGCAATGAGGGGAGAAGATGTTTTTCTTTTCTCTCAGTATCTCTTAAGCTGACATTTTACAATGGTCTCCACTTGCCAATCCTGCAGTGCCAAAAGAACAGCACTGCAGTCAAATCAATATGGTGCTGCTTGTGCACATATTCATCCTGCATCACAGAATTGCAACTGGGTTCCCACTTCCTTTCCGGAGTGAGAATTTTTCCTCCCCCCTTCAGCAGGAACCCTGGATATTTTTGCAGGATGCATGTGACAATGTTTGAGATCCTGAGCTTTAAAGGTGCTGAAGCAGTGCAGGTAAATACCAAACATCAAAACAACAGGACCAGACCCCGTTGGGGTGTCAACAGGAAAACATTAGGAATGAATATGGTTCAACAGCTCTTAAAACAAATTAATGCTGCACCCCTGAACAAATCTAGAGCCATTACCCAAAACCAGAGCATTACTAGAGCATTACATACTTGCACCATGAGTGAGCAAGCCAGTTGAGCCCCTCCAGCTGGTAATCTCGGAGCTCCAGGTTCTCGCCACCAATGTAAGAAGGCTGTTTCTTCAAAGCAACAAACCTGGGTCTCTGCTTCAACACCTAAAAAGGCAGAATCCTTAAACCCACTGAAGAAAAGTAAGAGGCAGGCCTTCAAACTCAGTGAATTAAAACTGCTGTGATACATGTGTATATAAGAGAGAGAGCGTGTACTTCTAACTGCAATGTAACCACACAGCCGTTTGCTAACAACTCCTACTTGCCCCACCCGATCTCAGAGTATCAGAATTGCAGGACAGCTCAAGAAATGCAACAAGCTGTAGCATATAACACTCAGCCCAGAACCGTCATCACAGCCTTCTCTGAAGCTCTCTTTGCCTCTTTTCTTTGTTTTCCTCTCTTATGATCTCCCTGACCTCTTCATTTTAATGATATGCTGCAACACCCTCTTTTCCCCCTGGTGTGTTGCCTTTTCTTTCAGTAATAATAAATCTTGGCATTTTAATGCACCTTTTATATGTGGCTCATGAAGCATTTCACAAGTAACAAGCCTCATAATCCACTTATGAGGTACCTAATTATTATTGTACCCAATTTATAGATGGGGTAAGCTGCAAAAGGGTTCATCTCTCTATCTATGGTATTAGACGAAGTCACTGTACAAAAACAATGAGCATTCATTCAAAAACGCTTGCAGACATTGACTCAGCACTAAGCAGGAGTCTATTTTCCCCACTGAGGAAGAGAGTATTTACATTGCAGAGGAGAAGATGTATTTATCCAGGGAGTCCAATGTATTTTACATGGGCAGGAACCTATTACACACAGTTCCCACTGACAAAGTTCAGTTGTTTTTTCCCTTGAACTCCTGGGTTAACTCATGCCAGTTCTTGATTCTGTTTCTATGCCAGCCTGGTCTTAGCTTGCTGAAGAGACAGTATGTATAGCTGCTAAACAGGAGGGTGAAAGTGATTTGTATTGCTTAGCACTAGTCCTCCAGATGACTAAGAAGCAGAGTTAAAGAGCTCTCCGGAGAGTCCCACCCATTGTTTTTCAAGGGACAGATGGGGTCTGTGTTTCAGAGCCTTGAGAATTGGGAGAAAGAACTGAAAAGGATGCAGAGAACTTCTGGAAACTAAACTGACATGGGTGAGGGGGAAAAGTAAAGGTGATCTCCTTGCTCAAGTGAGAGTCATCCCTGTAGAAAATCTTGCATCACGTATCATCTAAATACAACGAGAGCTTTGGCCTTCAGAAACCCAGAGCAAGCCCAACAAGAGAGAAAAGCAGCAAGCGAACCTTGCAGTCCCGAGTGGGAATGGTTTTGGAGTTGTTGCGATGGTTGAAGCTGTCAATGCAGTGTTGAAATTTCTTGCTAATCAGGGCCTCATCTTCCCAGCTGCAATCTGCATATGGCAACCCCATCCACTTGCACAGATATTCAGGCTCATTGGAGGACATTTTCCGACTGTGAGCTGCAACACATTACCGAAACGCAACCATGACCAGCTGAACTCCAAGGCAGCGAGGGTAGTGACCGGCCTCTGAAAGACAGGTCACAGCTAATAGTGTTGTTTAGAGCAGTGGTTCTCAACCCTTTCAGGCGTACCCCAAGTTTCACCTCACCTAAAAACTCAGGCTTCAGCTTCAGCCCCGCCCGGCAAGGCTCAGGCTTTGCCTTTCTGCCCTGGGCCCAGCGAGTCTAACGCTGGCCCTGGAAACCCCATTAAAGCAAATCAGTTTGAGAACCACTGACATAGTATATACAGCAGTATAAACACGTCATTGTCTATATGACATTTGAGTTTGTACTGACTTCACTAGCACTTTTTATGTGGCCTCTGGATGAATTGATGTGCCCCCTGGAAGACCTCTGCAATCCGCCAGGGGTACACATAACCCTGATTGAGAACCACTAGTTTAGAGAAGCCAGAAAGGGAGTTAAAGGCCACTTTACCTGGGAACTCAGACTGTCCCATGGAGGACTTGCTGGTCTTCACAGCTATGTTTTATAGAAGCAAACAAAGAAGGGTTTTAGTGTCTTAACCAGTATGGGGTGCATGAAAGATATTCTACATTTCCACCAGTTAGGAGGGTTTTAAAAATACTCTCTGTAATGCATAGGAAGATTGTTAGAAAACAACACAACACCTCAAGCCTAGTTTCCAAAAGTGCTGGATCCCCACAACTCCTGCTAAGATCAGCATGATGTTACTGAGTTGCTCTGAAAGCTACACCCCACATTTTGTCCATAGTCATGAAAACCTAAACCCTGAGCTGACATGCGAGCTTCCCCGTCAAGCAACGTCATCCTGAGTGGTCCCCACAACACTCTACCCTGCTCTTCTACAGCATCTTCCATCCAAAGATTTCAAAGAACTTTATAAATAGTAATAAATTAAATGCCACAGCACCTCTGGGCAATAAGGATTAATCCCACTTTACAGGCAGGACAACTGAGGCAAAGAGAGGGGAAGTGACTCACTCAAGTTGTTTGAAGATGCATTACTAGAACCTAGATCTCCTGTGCTCTAACCTCTAGATTTCCACACATTACAGGATGTGTCACACCTGTTTATTCCCCAGAGATGTGTGAAAACACCAAATACTCATTCTTGGGGCCCCAGTAAAACTTGGGTCTTATTACTCCTTTATTAGAAAGGTTCATTATTCCACTTACCGATCACTCTCTCCACTATCTGATACTGTTTGTTCAACTCTGCAGCGAGCTCCTGTTGGCAGTTGAAGTATTCCACATCTTCAGGAGTTACCTTGGCTAGCCTGGATAAAAAAGAAATAAGGGTTGGGGGTAGAAGCATGAGAACAATTCTACTTCTGCTCAACCTGTGGATCGTGCTGCTCAAGACCAGCTGTTAAAACTTTCCCTGCCTATATAAATTCCCGAGTTAATTAGGGTAACTCAAAATCAAAGCTGACGCTTCCATATCAGGTACGTCTTAATGCTTCTAAAGAAATAGGTTATTTACAACCACACAATACAGAGAAATATACAATGATTTTCAATGAAACTTTTGTGAGCTTCTCTTCCACAAAGCCAAAACACATAAGCTTTTACATAAGTTGGGAACCCTCGGCACTCCTGTATCCCAGAACACACTGTCATGATATGACAGCTGGAGTAATATCTCCAGTTCTGGGCACTACACTTCAGGAAAGATGTGGACAAACTGGAGAGGGTCAAAAGAAGCGCAACAAAAGTAATAAAAGGTTTAGAAAACCTGATCTGTGGTGGATTGTGTGACTGTTACTTTGCCTCCCCCACAGCTTAGGGGATAGCCACACTACAGCTGAGAGAGAGCCTAACTGCTCCAGCAGACAGACTTCTGCTAGCTTCACCTGAGCTAGTGTGCTATAAATCGCAGCGTGGATACTGGCGGCAGAAACTTCGGCTAGTCACCCCAGCTCAGACCAGGGGTCGAGTGGGCTTGAGAACCCAAGCTGCTGCGCGAGCCGCAACATCAACGATTTTGAGTGCACTAGCTCAAATGGAGCTAGCACAAGTCTGCCTGCCTGGGTTGGGAGGTTCGCTGCCAGCTGCTACAGTGTAGACATAGGCTGCTCCTTAGCAAGACGGGGGTCAGCAATGAAAAGCACCGCTGTAAGCAACTCTATAAATGTACTGAGCGAGGGCAGCCTTGCAGTTTTTGTGCCAATTCAGCTCTACCAGTGTAGACACTTAACTAAACACACTAACCCAATGTAAATACTCTTTCACACTAGGGCCTGCTCTGTTTCTATGTGGGAAGTGTTAAATCAGTATAAAAACTGTGTGTAGATAAGCCTTTAATTTCTGCTCAACAGGGTTGGCCAAGAAGCAACCTGTGAGCCAAATATCAACAATGGGGCCTGAAGCTGCCTCCTGTGTTCCCCTACTATCCCAGTATGTGCTCTTTCATCTTGACCAGAATGCAGCTACATGTTTATACACATGCACCTCCTCCCCCCATGTTGGGACCTGTAGCCTCTACAAGATGCATGCCACTGTGACTAGCCTTCTGACACTTGGCCCAAAACTCAGATCTGGGTGATTTCTAAGACCCTGAGGACTGCCTCCAATCTGATTTACATCATGGCCAAAGCACAATACCCATGAAGCTGACGTGGAACAGAAGAGAGATCTGTCTCTTGTCCAGGCAGGCTCCAAAGAAAACAGCTCTGGAGCCCTAACAGCTTGACATGCTTTGCAGAAGGAAACCCAGCTGGGGCGAGGGAGGGACAGCCAAGAGGAAATTCTCAGGCTTTTCAATTTCCCATCATAGACGAGTAGCAATATCTCTTCTTATTGAAGACGACAGCAGTGATCCAGCATGGCCCATGAGCTCTTGGCAAGCTGTCTGAACAGTCCTGACTTGGGCAAAGCTCCGGTGGCCTCTGCTATGAAAGACCCTCCCAAGCAAGGCTCCACACTGAGTTTTGCCTCAGGAGAAACGTACCATTGTTTGATTTCGTCCTCTTTTTTCTTGAAGTTCTCTAGTTTTTTCAGTCCCTTCACCTTCTGCTGCTGCAAAGACTCTTCACTCTCCCACGTGCTGTGAATGTATGACCAGCCCTTCCACTTGATCAAGTACTGAACCTCTCCCTCATCCTTTTCCGGGTCAAAGTCAGCGCTGGGGTTGCCGTTGGCTTCAGTCATATACACCGTGGTAGAAGCACCAGTGGCTGAAAAAAAAAGTTGCAAATTACACTGGATTGTAATTGGTGCTTTTGTCAACTAGTCACTGAAACAAACTGAGCAGTGTGAAAGCAACGAGTCGTTTTTCTAACTAGTGCATCTTTTGTGGCAGCACATAGAACATCCCACAGAGCCCAATCCTATTACAATCATACAACAGTATCTCTCTGCACAAGATTCCTCTTAGAAAAAAATGCCAAATAATCAGCAGGGCCACTGGACATCTGAAATGCTAAAGAGGCGCTCAAGGAAGACAAGTCCATTGTGGAGAAGTTAAATGAATTCTTCCCAACAGTCTTCACTGCAGAGGATGTGAGGGAGATACCCATTCCTGAGCCATTCTTTTTAAGTGACAAATGTGAGGAAATGTCCCAGGCAATAGAGGAGGTTTTGGAACAAACTGATAAATTAAATGATAATAAGGCACCAGCACCAGATGGTGTTCACCTCAGAATTCTGAAGGAACTCAAATACGAAATTGCAGAACAACTAACTGTGGTATTTAACTTATTGCTTAAATCAGCCTCTCTACCAGATGACTAGTGGAGAGCTAAGGTAACGCCGATTTTTTTAAAAGGCTCCAAGGGCAATCCTGGCAATTACAGAGTGGTATGGCTAACTTCAGTACCAGGCAAATTGGTTGAAACCATAGTAAAGAACAGAATTATCATATACCCAAATAAACACGATGTTTGGGAAGAGTCAACATGGCTTTTGTAAAAGGAAATAAATCCTGCCTCACCAATCTATTAAAACTCTTTGAAGGGGTCAACAAACATGGACAAGTGTGATTCAATGGATTTCATGTACTTGAACATTCAGAAAATCTTTGACAAGATCCCTCACAAAAGCGTCTTAAGAAAACTAAGCAATCGTGGGATAAGAGAGATGGTCCTCACATGGACCAGTAATTGGGTAAAAGACAGGAAACAAATGGTAGGAATAAACTGCCAGTTTTCCCAGTGGAGAGAGTTAAATAGCAGGATCCCCCAAGGATCTGCACCAGTACTGTTCAATATATTCATATTGGAGCTAGAAAAAGGAGTAAACAGTGAGGTGGCAAAGTTTGCAAAAGATACAAAAGTACTAAAGGTAATTATGTCCAAAGCTGACTAAGAAGAGTTACAAGGGATCTCACAAAACTGGGTGACTGGGCAACAAACTGGCAGATGAAACTTGATGATGATAAATGCAAAATAATGCACACTGGAACACATCATCCCAACTACACATACAAAATGATGGGGTCTAAATTAGCTATTACCACTCAAGAAAGAACTTGGAGTCTTCATGGATAGTGCTCTGAAGACATCTGCTCATGGTGCTGTGGCAATCTAAAAAGCTAACCGAATCTTAGGAACCATTAGGAAAGGGGGATAGATAATAAAAGAGTAAATATCACAATGCCACTATATAAATCCCCAGTGCACTCACACATTGAATACTGCGTGTAATTCTGGTTGCCCCATCTCAAAAAAGACGCATTAGAATTGAAAAAAGTACAAAGAAGGGCAACAAAAATGATTAGATGGAACAGCTTCCATACGAGAAGAGATTAAAAAGACTGGGACTGTTCAGCTTAGAAAAGAGACAATTAAAGGGAGATATGAATAAGGTCTATTAAATCATGAGTGGGGTGGAGAAAGTAGATCAGGAAATTGAAATCAATAGGCAGCAGGTTTAAAACAACATTAGAAAGTACTTCTTTACATAGCACAAAGTCAACTCGTGAAATTTATTGCCAGGGACTGTTGTGAAGGCCAAAAACGTAACTAGACTCAACAAAATTAGATAAATTTGTGGAGGATAGGGTCTGCCAGTGGCTATTGGCCAAGATGGTCCGGGATGCAACCCCATGCTCTAGCTGTCCCTAGACCTCCAACTTCCAGAAGCTGAGACTAGACTCAGGGAATGGATGGATCACTCAAGAACTGCCTGTTCTGTTCACTCTCTCTAAAGCATCTGGCACCAGCCACTGTCAGAAGACAGGATATTGGGCTAGATGGACCATTGGGATCTCACGCACTATGGCCGTTCTTCTGTTCTTAAATCATAAAATATTTTCTTCTTAAACCTTTCAATGGTCTCTTGAAAGTACCCAGAACTACTGAACCTGACAAAAGCATTTTGTACAGCACGGGGGGCAGATTTTCAGCTGCTGTAAATTGCTATTGCTCTGCTGAAATCAATGAAGCAATGACAATTTACACTGGCTGAGAATCTGCCCCTCTAACTTTGGAAGAAGGGTAACAGAAGCAAGCAGTCGATCCACTCACGCCCCACAGCTTTATTGAGTCTTTGCACGTTTTATATGCACCGATTTTGAACGACTGCAGTCAATGAGCACGGACTCGAGATTGAGATTTTGCTAAAAAAAAAAGGGGAGGGGATTTCACGAAAGCTACCATGAAAAACATTTACATTCAAATGAAAATAAGGCTGGCCAAAGGGAGAGAGTGAGGAGATATAAAAATCCTTCTCCACTGCTAGAAACCCAGACACTCCAGCAGCATTACCCCAGCACAGGAGAACCAGAGCATGGATGTCACTAGACTGAGGAGCCAAGGCCAACTCCCAAAGCTACACACACCTCCTTTCTTTCCGACCCTGATGTCCAAGACTTTCTCAATGGTCTCGCTGTTGTCCTGCTGTTCGTCGGCCCCTTCCCCGGTCATCTCAATCAGGTCATCAGAATCCGTCTCAAAATCATCATCTTCTTTGTAACTGCACGAGACCAAATACCAAACTGGTCAGAAAGCTCGTCTTTCCATAAATCTAAAGCCATAGGCGCTAAGTTTGGCACGGCCTGGGCATGTCCCTCCAGGATCTATGTTGGGTTTGAATGTGTGATACAGTGCTCAAGTCTCTCAGATCAGCCATTTAGCTTGGCTAAAAGTTCACCCTCTGCCTCTTAAAACCAGGGATAATTGTACTGGATCAGACCAGTGGCTCATCTAGCTCAGACTCCAGCCTCTGACAGTGGCAGCTGCTTCAGAAGGAGGTAAAAGAAACCCTGCAGGAAGCAGTTCAGGAAAGCTTCTTTCTACCCATCACTGGTGAGAGGCTGGTTTATTCCCTGAAGCATGAGCGGTACAGCGTGTTGACTGCTTCAGTAGGTACCCACCAGATGCTGGGAACTTGCCTCTCAGCTTTCACAGGCAGTTTGCTACTGACAACTATCGCATCCATTTCTGTCTAATATTTTGCACTTCTATAGCATCTTCAATCTGATCTCAAAGCACCTTCGAAACATTAACTAAATCTCCCAACACCCCTCTGAGGTAGTAAGGAAGTACTGCCTGTTTTGCACATGGACACGTTGAGCAATGGAGAGATTATATGACCATGGACCGGATCCTGTAAAGAGACTCCTGTGCGAGAGGCAGTGGGGCTCAAAGCAGCATATGGATTTGCCCAGAGTTCTCCTTGCCTTGCTCTAGATCACCAGAGATCCAGACTTCCAAGCCCCAGCTCTGAACTCTACGTAACTCAAAAATCCTGCAGTACCTGACGTTTTTGGCGGCTCTGCGCCGGGTTTGCCGTTTGGGAGTCTCGTCATCTTCATCATCATCTTCATCTTCAGACGTGTCTTGTTTCTTTCTCCTCTTGCCACGTTGGGGCTTGTGGGGCTTTTTAACACTAGCTTTGACCACTGCTCTAAAATGAGTATTAATAAAAAGATATAATACAGTGCGTTGCGCACAAGGAGCGCATTTCAGCCAGGCTTCCAGTCTACAAAGAAGCGTATGTCCCCCAAAATAAAGATGCCTAGGACCTGAATCTCCTCTCATATACACCTGTGTAGATCAGGAACAACTCCGTTAACATCAATGGAGTTACACCAATTTGAAACTGGTGTACATGAGAGGGGAATCAGGCCACAGAATAAGTGAAGATAACATTAGTGAGGGAAAATATCCATACGGGCATGTAGACTATTCCCTCTCCACCCAGTGCAGGGCTGGTTCCTCCTGCATATTCTCTAGTCACTTAATAAATTACTCAAAGGATGAGATTTCCAACTCACTTCCCCCAGGAGGCTATTGCATCGCTTTGGCTGACTGTTAATTTGCCCATTAGCTGCTGCCAGAACACACACCGGCTCCAACAGCAATTTCCTAGGGACACTAAAGTCTAAGACGTTAGAAACATCCAATATAAAAGGGAAAGTAAATCCAATCCCTTCTCACCTTCTCAGGACTGGTCTCCTGGCTTTAACTTTCTTCTGTTCTGGTTCACTATCTGCACTGGTGCCTGGCTCCCCTCCATCTTCATCCTCCTCTTCCCCAGAAGCCTCCTTTTTCCATTTACCTCTAGGGACAACAACAGAAGTCAGGAGGGACAGTGGCACTTCAGCACGACTGGCTGGCTAAACAGAGATTCCAGTCACCTGGTTTAAGGCCAACACATGAGCTACAGGAGACAGAAAGTTCCACATGGGCACTTCAGTATAATCACTTGTTCGGCATTGGGAACGAGGGAAAGCACCGGAGTATCATGCTGCGATTCCCTACTTCTAGCCATATACCTCCATCGCCTAAACCTTACCTGGTCTAGTTATGCATTTTCTAAAGTCAGAGCAGTGCTGGAGGCATAGTAATATGGTACATTTAATAGAGCTGCAGTTCTAACCGCTTGAAATGTAAAGACTGCATTTTATTTTTAATTTTTATTTATGCGTGCTGAGCCTATCTGGGGAACCCTATGAGTGCTTTTTTGGACTACGGCCTTAATATTTCTGAAAACATTGGCTTTGGCATAGTGAACATGGTCCACATGATGCACATTCATACATATATTCTAGATCTTCTCATCATCTTATTCCGTTGGTCCTTATTGTATCAGGTCACATACAAATTCATTAAAACTCTAGAGACAAAGATTTTTAGAAGCATAAGAAAAGGAACTAGATTTTGTGTTTTCACCAGGATGAAATTCTCTTTGGTAAGACAAGCCTGTAGGAACATGTTGGGTGGAAAAGGTGACATTATATGAACGTAAAGGAACACAGACAAGCAGATTAGGGGTTTTTACTTTATTTTACAACATGCGAGCTTTTCCAGAAGTTTATTATTTTATTTTACAAGAGAGGAATAAAAACCTCATGTGACTAAAAAAACATGAAAATATCGCTAATCAAAACTTATTTTTTTAGCAGCTGAGGACATAAGCTTTCTTTCCAGTGCTGGAAACCAGAAAAACATTAGCATTAAGATAGTCCTTGAAAGAGCCAAAAGAGGTGAAACCAACTAGCAGGAGAAAGCGAAGCTGACTAGTCCCTGCTGAAACTGAGTAAAGTGCAAAAAAGCAAGCAGATTTATAAATGGCGAGAAACACCACCACACATACCTTTTTACAAGTTGCTTCAGTTTCAATAATCTGAAGTGTTATTAATGAAAACAGATTAAATTATTTTTATTGTATTTTTATCTTTACGGTGTCTCTCAACCATAGCTGAATGCCAACTGTCTGCTAAAATGTAGAATAAAACCAAAACAATTCAAAACCTTCTCCATAGAGACTTACGGTTTTCTCATTTGCTTCTGGCCTCTTCTTTTTGGGCTCTCATTTTCAGATTCACTACTTGCCTTTAATTAAAAGAAAAGATCAGGTTGTAGACTTCACTTCACAGTCTTTCCTTTAGGAAGCAACTGAAACACACGCGGTCTAAGCGGCAGAGCAGCCCAAAGACTATCACTTGTTTCAATGCTAGAATTCAAACATGATGCTCTTGTGCAAATACACCACTTAATAAAGGTAGCTAGCTATCCAAAACCATTAACTTTGGATTCTGTAGACAGTGGCCACGAGGTTAGTACAATTGCTTTCTGAGGATGAGGGGTTAGAAACACAACTCAGAAGACAGGGTGAGAAGCCCTCGTGGAACGTGCATCTTGCAGTTCTGGAGTCTCTGGCAGCAAATGGCTACACAACCCACGAACGATTAATGATCAAATTCTAGTGACAACCAATCCCTGGGTGCTTGGTGGTGGAAGCTGCAAGGTTCACGTAACACCCACTCCCAAAGTGGGCACTTGCTTCTAACTTACTACAGGGTGCACTTTAAATGGAAGTTTGGTCTATGGAGCCATGCATTGCTAGGGTCCTAGAGATAGTGTGCACCATGGAAGAAAGATGACAGGCTGCAATGTATCTGCTAAGAGACCCTAGATTCGAAGGCTGAAAGTCATTCCGAGGGTGGGTGTGCCCGTGTTCTTTGGTCATTTAGAGCTAGATTTTGCTCTCTTTCAGAGCCTTGAGTAAGGTTCATCTATTTTCTCAGGCTTCTCACCGAAGGCACGGTGATAGGGGACATTGTTTTCAGCTCTCACAATTCTATCGTGAGTCTCGTGATATCTGGGGTTTTTCTTGAAGGCTTAGCTCCTGGAGCCATGCAATGATGTGAGAATGTCAACTTATGTTAAAATGTTCTTATTTTCATTTTAAAAAATGTTTCTAGCCCTGGTGTTTGCAGAGAAAAACCTGAAAATGTGACCCAAGCATGTCCTAAACCTGCAAAAACAAGACAGCAATGAGAAAGAACCATCTATTTAAAAAAAAAACACAACGTGATTTGTAAGTCAATCTCATGAGTTTTGGGGGCCTGACTCATGATTTTTGAACACTTCGGAATGGCAACAGTGTTTAATTCCATTCAGAGGGGAGGCCATCAATCATTACAACCTAGGGTGACCAGAGAGCAAGTGTGAAAAATCGGGACAGGGAGTAATAGGCACCTATATAAGAAAAAGCCCCAAATATTGGAACTATGCCTATAAAATCAGGATGTCTGGTCACCCTATTACAACTTGAGTGTTTTGTTATTTAAAATTATGAACATGACCTAAGTGTCTGCTGGGCACATTTTAGGAATGTAAAAGCAGTACAGTTAAGTTAAAACCATGAAGTTCTTGGTCCTCTAGTTCCCAGACAGAACCACAAAATCTTGTATGGGAGACTTAATAAAGGGAAGAAACTTCCTTTAAAAAGGTTATTCTCTCTGCTAGAATCGTGTCTGTGCCGTATTGTTCTCTGTTCCCTCAACGAGACAGTGATTGAAGGATTTAGAGAAAGATGTGCTCATCATGCCTCTTAATCCCCACGCTCCAATACTCTGAAATCAAGTCACTCCTCCAGATGTGCTTAGCTTAAGATGCATTCTCTGACTATTGGTGTAATACTTTTACCAAGTTGTCATTAACACAGTGGCAATGAAACCAGTAAAAAAAAATACAACTGAGTCATACACCAAACCCTATTTTATTTAACATGGTCCAGTCATATAAGCAGGCTATCAGATACAGGACACTCCCACATGAACAAACCACCTCTCCTCGTACATTTGACACACTCATACAAAACACAGTGCACCCATATCAGCATGAAATAAATGAGAATCCAATGAGAAAGGTCTCAGAGCCTATTAGAATTACAGAAAGAAAGATACAAGGATTATTTGTTCCATGCGCCTTGCCACTTTGTAATCTTCCTCTGGAAAATGCTTATTGTTGCACTATACAGAAACACATTACAACTGACCACAGCTTTGGTTTTGTCGTTCAGAAACAGCAGATCTGCTGGTCAAGCTGGAGCTGTAATTCGCGGCTCAAGGAGACATACACGCAACAAGCACTGATTGAGCTAGTATGCTACAGATACAATACAGCCACGGGAGCACAAGCAGTGGTAAGAGCTAGACACCACAAGAGCATGCCTTGCATCTCAGAGTGGTTAGCCCCACCCACTACCACAGCAACACTATCTTTAAGCACGCAAACTCGATCAGAGCTAGTGCAGGTACGTCTCCTCCCGCTGGGAATGACACCCCTCGCCCAAAGTGCAGAAATAGCCAAGGATGGTGTCTATTGTTTGTATGCTGGATCTCCAATTTGCACCATCCATCCAACCAACCATACCATACCATATCTGTACCACAAGCTCTCGAGGATTAAGACTTGTAGCGCAATAATTTCTTAAAACCTCCTGGGAGAGAACTCCTAGCAAAGGCATTTTCTCTACCTTCTCCTCTGAAACACTGATTTAGTCTCCATTACTTGGTTGGGGGAAGGCGTGAGGGGATATTAATATTCTGTGTGTAACCAATTTGGTGTACCATTTCTCATACCACAACCTGCAGAGTGTTTCAGGCAATGCTAATCCTGTGCAAGCTGGAAGCTGCAAGGTGTTGAATCCTCCAGGGAGGTCTGAGCACCTGATTCTCAGTAAAAACTGAAGGTGCTCAACAGTTCTTGGGAGGTGTATGACCCAGCCCGACATCACAATGCTGGGAACAACCAAACAAAGCTCACATCTCAGTGAGATTAATACAAAAAGTTAGTGAAACAGTGTAAGCTGGAATGTCCATTCAGGAGACAACCCACGAACGCTGGGGAACGTGCCACTCGCTTCCACTTTCTTCCTATATTTTTACTTCTTTTTCCGTCTTCCCTCTCATTGGTTTCTTATTTGCACTGTATCCAACTGTTTGAAAAAACCTCCCTATGATCTGTAACAGCTTTATCCATGACAATATAGCCCCTTGTGCCTTATATTTTGTAGTGAACGTGCGTTTATGAACGCATGCATTGTGCCAGTTGGCTGCAATCAACATACAATTAAAAAATACCAAACCAAACAATCTGGTGTGCCAGGCTGATAAATACTATGGCAACAAAGTTTATGCAGAATCCACCACTGATTTCCATCATGTCATTGCAGGGAGATGGATTGGATGAACTATGGGTCTCTTTTCTCTATTATTTTTATTATTTTGCCAAGAATAAATCTTGGTTAAAACATTTATAGGATAGATTCCTGCCCTTCATTAGCTGTCTTTCCTCCTCACTCAACCATTTAAAGCATGTTGCATTCCCTCCCCACATCTGCAGTGTTGCTCATACATACAGACTGCTCAACTCCACTTCTGCAGAAATCCTCATCTGTTACATCATTTGTTCTTCCCTTGAATAACCCAGTTTTCTTGTCTTAGTCTATGGCCTAATGATCCCAACTTTCCAGATTCAAGTACATGCAGAAAATTGCTACCTACCTTTGAATGCATACCCAAAAAAAACCCATAACCACATCCCTCACCCCCTAATTCTGCTAACTCCCCATTTGCTTCAGGATACAGTTAAACAATCCTCCAGCCAGACTCACAGACCTTCAGTAAGGTTTTTCCCCTCCATTCTGGCAAGAGTGGCATAAAGGGACTCTAAAAGCACCATTTCTGGCTGAGGAAGAATTTCGCCAGTGCAGAAACTGGGAAAGAGAGTCACAGGCTGTCCTCTGAGGATCACCTTGCATAGAGTAGTGAGCATGTCAGAGCCGCCCACACGGCACTGCAGAGAGTCTGGACATCACTGCTGTCAGTAAGATACTGGGGAAAAGGCTGTCAAAACAGACAGACCCACCCTATCCCTAAGGGGCTGCGTCAGCCCCTGGAACAGCTCATTTAATCACAAGTTCTGTGGGGCTGGGACTGACTTTTTGTTCTGTGCCTGTACAGCATCTAGCACAGTGGGTCCTGTTCCATGATGTGGACTCGTAGGCACTACAACAATACAAATAATAAAGGTGGCTTAAAACAACTTAGCTTCCCTCCCTCTGGCCTGCAAGTTCAATCCTGCGCCCCTTAACTTCTTTAGTACTGGACTCTCTTTTCCTTAATTATTATTATTTATTGTTTTTCAGTAAGTGTGTTCTCCTCTGCAATACCTACCCGATGAAACAAACTCCCTTTCCACCTCACTGACCCACCATCTCACTCCTCTGCCCTCTCATGTACTTGTAAATTTCTCTCTCTCTTTGCTAGCATTTCATGTTTAAGTCTCCAACTGCCGTATAGAACGTTAATGTATTTTGAGACCTAGTGTTTGCATAACTAATACCATACAAAATAGCCAAATTGTATTTTTAATGTCCTGCTGCTGAGGATGATAGATCAATAGCTCTAAACAGATGGTCCTGTGGACCATCTGTGGTTGATGGAGCTCTTCAAGACAGTCCACAGTAAAAAATACTTAGAACCGATGCTCGTAAGAGAGTCTTTGTCTCACATTACAGAACAAAAAAGTTTAAGAATCACTATGGTATATCAGGTAACTACTGCAGATCATGTTTTAGACAGCAATTCCTTCAAGACAAGGATTTGTTCATTTTGAGTCTTGTACAGGCCCAAGAACATTGTAAGAATTTAATAAATAATTAACAGAAATAATGCCCTCTGAACATCATTCAGGCTTCCTACACCCCCGCATTCTGAAACCATCTAGCTTTTCTTCAGGTGTCCTTTTATGCTTCTCTCAAAATGCTGAGGAATCCAGATTGATGAAAAAGGTTAATATTTTTCCCTGCCTGATGGAATATCCCCACTAGACAGTAACAGGAATATTTGCATTTTAAAACTAAAATAAGGCAGAGAATTTTTAAAAATCCATTTTTAATTATTTTTTTAAAACTATAAATCAATATACGTTATGTGGTAGAAGAGTCCTCTCCTTCACAATACAAGCGCTAAGACAGCTCAGCTTTGCAGACTCGTACCCATTCCTATCATGAGACAACTTTTTTATAGCAAAAGAGTTATGTCTCTTAGTCCACATTTACTGAATGCCTCAGAATGTTTTCAAAGGGCAACTGCCATGAAAATCTCACTTCCCACTAGTCTGACATACTACTGTTGTGCTAAATACATGGGTAAGTGCTGCTCTTGCGGCACACTGTCACACAGTTTCAAAAGTCTCAAGTTGCTTGATGTTAAACATCTTTACTGAAGGCATTAGTGTAACAAACACACAAATCTTGTCTTTCACTTCCTGATCTTCCAGCCCAGGTCAAAGTTACCATCTCCGATGGCTGCTTGGTGACTTATGTGACACCTGTGTTCGATGGTCTCAGTCCAGTTCCCAGAGGACAGATGTTCACAGCACAAAACAACCCTGCCCAAACTGTCAGTCCCAGCAGAGACCTATGGCTGAATGGTCCTAGAGACTGAAGTGCCCTCTGAATCAGATAAGTGATCCCGTAGGAGAACCATTGGGGCAGCGTGTGGGGAAGCATGCAGCGCTGCTGCCTGTTCTGCAGGGAAAGGATTCGAGCCTGCAATGCTGCCTGATCAATGCTTTTCACTGAAGCCACACCAATGTTTTAGGGAAGTACGCAGATAAAAAGCTCCTTTGCACTGCGTTGGAAAGCCCCAAACAGCAAGTGGGCAGAGCACATCATTGATGATGGGCTTGACCTTGCAAGGTAACAAGCACTCTCCCTAGGTGCAGAGCGCCCTGTGCTCCTGGTGACTTCAGTGGGAGACCAGGGTGCTCTGCACCGTGCAGGATCAAGCCATAAATAAACTATCCTCCCCATCCGCCCTTAATTGTTATGTCTCCAAAATCAAGGCTTTCCATCTCCTCATTGTGAGGCCCCGATACTGTGCTAGCAACCACGTCACACCCTCCATCAGACTCTGCTGCAGATGGGAGTAACCCTACAGGAACCAGTTGGCCCTCCTTTGAGGGGAGGGGATGGATTTCAATTAGATTGGGTTCTTTTAGGGGCTTTTTTCTGGGAGGGGGCTGAAGGTTTGAGGGTTTTTTTGTTTTTTACAATATTATGTGGTATAGCAAAGTTTTTACAACTTGGTTTTTTTTTTTTTTACTGTACCTTATATAGTAAGGAATAAAGATATTGGAAAAGAAAACAACATTTGCAAAACCACGTAATATTGTAAAACAAAAAAGGACAGGACTTACCTGAGCCCCCTACAGGGCACTCGGGTCTGCAGCGGAGATCTGTGATGGGTGTGACATCACCAGCATAGTGCATGCTGGGGGCATCGCACAGAGAGGCAGCCAGCGAATCTGGACTTTGCGGAACTTGAAAAGGAAAACAAAAGCTAGATCAATTATGTGTCAAATGCCCTTCCTTACCTGCTGCTGCTATTTGGGGCATTTCAGCACACCTGCCTGGAATTTTGTGTGCGGTGTTGCATGGTGCAGATAGCATGGTCTGGTGGATAACAAGGAGAAGCACCAAACAAGAAGATCTGGGCTCTATTCCCTGACTCATTGTTGTCACTGACAAAGTAATTTAGGCCAACATGTTCAAACCTTGGTGCCTAATTGTTAGGTTTCTAAGTCCATATATAAGCACCTACCCCTACGTGGCCTGATTTTCAGAAGACTCCAACAGGAGCTACAGGTGTCCTGCCCCTCTGAAAATCAGGCTGCTTATATTTCAGCTGCTTGACCATAGATTTGTGCGCCTCCTAAATCTGCAAATTTCAGCCTGACCCTCTCTGTGTTTGTTTCCCCATCTGTAAACAGGGAGAGTGATGCTTAGCCTCCTTGGAGATCTGCAGATGAAAAGCACTGTGTAGTAAGCATGGTTATACACATATACAAGCACAGCAGCTAATTTCTCCATTTCTCTAGTATGTTTGGATGGATGGAATCACTTAAAGTTCTGGCTGCCAGATTCTAAGATACTCATGTTTCGTTGTCCCTCGCATTACATTTAAATGCAAGATTTTCCCAATACTCAATCAAAAAGAAAAGCAGTAATGGTTCATAAAGCCGAACTCACACACACAAATACACTAATCACTGCAATCCATTCGAGGACATAGAGCAAAGCCTGTTTTATTGTTGTAAGGTGTTTCTGGGAAGTTTCCTTTATGTTTTTTACACGGACTCCCTCTCTCTGATCTATGTTTCTACAACAGAGCATGACTTGCATTGGGCTCCATTCCAGCAATCAGATCCAGGCATACAGACCGTAAGACCCATGCAGAGTCCTACTGACTCCACAAGCGTCTGTCCAAGTGGATCGGACTGCAGGATCAGGACCTTAATTTGTGAAATCCAGCTTCCCCAAATCTGCCTTGAACTTAGTGTTTAAAAGGTGACATGCATCAGAGCTGCCTTTGTTCTTTTGTGGGTTTGTTTTATTTTAAATATTCCCTCATCTCATCTTTTTTTTTTCTTACCTCTTCTTTTATATTAAATCGCGATGGTTCTTGTCTGCTTCGGTTTGACCTCCTAACCCCATAAACATCAGGATACTCTTCCCACATCTGCAAAATAAACAGACCATCAGAAGGCCTGCTTCACCCCAATTTTTGCTCTCATTTTAGATAAGTTTAAGAGTGAACTTCTGATGAATCAATATGGCACCGGAAGGGGATTTTGGTGCAGGATGGTTAGGTAAGTTATGGAAACTTATGAAACATGACTGAGAGGATCATGGATTATTTTTGGCGATATGCCTAGCGACGTTTTGGAACAACGTGTTTTATTCCAGCAGTCTCCCACTGTAGTTATTACAATGAGTTGTCTCTCCCCCTTGCTACAAAACACTTCAAGGTTTATTTACGCTACAGAAGGACAGGTATTGAAATACCCGGTCTCTCCACGTGTCCCAGCTGGAGTAGGAGGACCCAAAGACGGACCCACCCTCCATTTCAGATGAATGAACTGAGCTATTTATTTCAGCTACAGAGAGACACAGAGCGTTTTAAAATCCCTCACTCCATTCACATCAGACTTGTGGCAATGCTCAATAATTCTCCCTGACAGAGGAGAAGCTCAACAGGCTGGGGGCTTAGGTTCAAAAGGATCAATCTCTCTGACCAGGAGCATCAGCCCCAATTTCTCTCCTAGAGAAAACCCCATTGGACTAACTGAACAGCTCAGCAGCATGTGGGTCACCTCAGCAATCTAGAAGGTCCAGGAGATCTGTATTCCTGGTGTATGAACAATTGTGTTCCAATCTAGACGCTAACTGGAACATGCAGGGCCCATGGAGCACAACTCCTGTAGAGCTAGGAATTCCACCCCCTTGTTGGTCTGTGCTAATAGAAAGCAGCTGGATTTCTGATTGCCTGAAAGCAGGTGACCTTCATTACCCTGACAGCTCACCACAGCATTTACAGAGAACAGGCCTCCTCTAAAGCCCACGCTACAGCTTTTAACTGAGTTTGTAAACAGCTAATGGCACAGTTGCCTCGGGACACAGCTTGCATCCACACATAATGCGGCTAACCATGGCAGCTAATAATGTATTGCCCTTGCCAGGCTAGACAGTGTGACAGATGCGAAGAGCTGGTAACTGGTACAGGTAGTGCTCCGAGAACCATGTTGCCATAACCGAGTCAATGAAGAGTTTTGAAAACCGTTTACAAAAGTGTGGACTGTTGATCGTTGTGTCCAGGCCCTTAGGAGGAGAAAAGAGGAAGGAAACTATGACCTGAGAGAAGATGTATGGACAGCAGTGTGGATGACATGGGACGCTAATACTGGTGAGACACTTGAAGCCTGAATGGATAGAGACAAACCTCAAGAATGTTTGAGTGTTTCTGTAATCTCATCACCTGTGCTTACATGCTCTTGATGGGTCTAATTTAGCAAGCCCTTCTTGCTCCTATTAGACTTTATCCCTATTTTATGGTCTTCTAAAGATATGCACCTCCATCCTACAAGTATCCTTAAAAGCACTGGCAAGGGAAGGATACCTAAACACACTAACAGATACAAAAGTGACACCTGGGATGAAGGCATGACAAATGCAGGACTGAAATCTACACTGGTTCTGGTACGTTTACAAGCGGTTATGAAGAAACACTACAACGGAGAGGTTTTTTGTAGAAAATATACTTGTTGGGCATACACATGCACAGAAATAAATCAGAAGCCTGTTCAATCACTTTCCCATGTATACCAAAAAATAAAAACAAAGAGAAAAAAATCCCATTCAAATCTCTCTCTCTCTTAAATTGTAAGGTTTTCAGAGCAGGGACTAACTTCCCCACCTGTTTGCACAGTGCCTAACACAATGGGGCTCAGTTCTGACTGGGGTCTCGCTGGTGATAACTGTAATGGGAATACAGTATGATGATTCATTGCACTGGTTAGTCCAGTGGACATAATTCCAAACAACTAGATTCAGCCGAGGCAGGAAGCAAAGCATCCGCTGCTCTTGGAATTAAGGAAGATGGACACATTTCTCATTTAAAAGTCCCCCAACCTGTTCCAGGTCTCGTTTACGTTATTTAGAATCCTGCACATGGATATGTTTTTTCTCAGATATGTTTTAATGTTCATCTTCTAGAGATATGTTGCTAAAAGTCCATAGAGGAAGAGAGACAACTTCCTTTGGCCGCCACTAAACAACAATAAAACAGAAAGTTAAGTTTTGCGTTACTGTTACTGCCATAAAAAACGCATCTCATCTTGCCACCCTTAACATGCGAGGCTTAGCTAAAACCTGAGCAGGCAGCGGAATGGCTCTCAGGTGGCTGAGATGGGAATTCGGTTGTGAACAATTAGAATTCACTGTTTCTCTCCCTGCAGACACTTGAAGAGTTTAGGCTTCAGGCACTGTTCTTCCCCAAGACCTAGCAAACAAAGTCGCTTTTTCCAAGAACAAACTTACGTGAATGTGTTTTATTTGGACTTTACAGTCTGGGACGTCAAACCACAAATGACAATAATAATACAGTGACACAGCACAAAATGTACAGACGGGTTAGCGTGACCCGCCCCCCCCTTCTGAAAGTCCGCCACATTTGTTGGCTTCCACACCCCAACTGGCATCATTTCCCTCTTTTTCCCCCAACTCACTCTCCACTGCTCTTGACTACTCAAGACTGCAAATAACCAGATTTTCTCTTTAAAATGGTAACCCAGATAAATCTGCTGTTTTTACAGCCCTGGCTGTGTCCATGCCAGGGTAAAACACTTAGTCCAAGCACGAGTTCTCCACCTGGCGGGCAGGACACCAGAGGGAGCATACCAATCGGTGCCAGGGAGTTGCAATCTCTTACATCCTGTTAAATGGAAGAAGAATGCTGGCTATGCAGTGGGGGCAGCGTAAGCCGGGAGGGGGGTTGCCCAATATGGAAAATATGCCCTACGGATCCAGAGATATTAGGCAACAGGAAATCCACTTCCTCTTAGACCCATAATGAAGGAATTAAAATAGTGGGCTGAGGAGACTGCAGCAGCTTTGAATGCTGGACACGAGTTGGGCACATTCCGCTTGGAAGCGGTACTACTTTTACCTACGTGTGGGGGGAGCCAGACGAAATAATGAAACCTTTGTACAGACAATTCATCTCTGTCCCCTTCATTTCGTCAGTCAGCCCTGTCACGATCGACCCCAGCCCCAGGATGTAAATCTCAAGCTGTTGCACCTTGGCACAGTCACACGGAATCTCCTGTTGGCACATGTCTTACAAGCTGGCTGAGATGCACATGGAATGAGTGGCAGGGAGCTCAAGGAAGCCAACAGCAGGAGGGCTGCTTTTTCTGAGGGTGTTTAGAAGGCTGGCAAAGTGGCTGGGAGGCCAATGAGGGTTTTGCTAGCATGCAGCTCTCTGGTCCTTTATTCCGGGCAGGGGGCTTGACAGTGCCTGGTTATATACACATGGCTAGTTAAAGTGACAGGGACAATACCTTTTTCACATCTGCTATCCTTTCCTTCTTGCTGGCTGGTTTTTCTTTGGTTTCAGGTGGGGTCTGCTGGGATTTTGAACCCGTTGATTCGCTTTCGGATTCAGACTGGCTTTCGGAGGACTCTGAGCTGCTGTTTGACTCACTGCCATGCTCGCTGCCCTGTTCGCTCTCGGACTGGCTTGCAGAGTCGGAGCCAGAGGCCTCTTCGGATGCTGAGTGACTAATGGTAAAGAAAGAATCAATTTTAACTGCACTACGACGGCCTAGAAATAACCACTGAGCAACCCTGGACTACATCCAAGGCACAATACTGGGCACACTGTTAAAAGTTTAGGGGTGTAAATCCCCAGGCCTAACAATCATACTATGCAATGCCACATCTGAGTCACACCCAGATGCAAATGTTCTCCCAGCAGAGGACACACGTTTGGTACATGAGAGGAAGGGGATGGATTTCATGCCACTATCAAGTACCCACCTCTGGTAAACTAGGCACTAAGGACTGACTGTAGAAAGAGCAGCATCAAGGCTGCCTCAGGGAAGCAGAGCCTCAATGTAAAGCCTTGTTCTGCTCAGAGCAAGATGGAGCATGGCATGCTGGGACATGTGATCTCCATGGGTCAGGCTGCCAGATTAAAAAGGAGTGTGGGCACTAGCTCTGGCATAGAACTCCATTCATTTCCAATTCAGCAGCCAAATTAGAACCAGACCAGATGTCTACCTGGTCTAGCATCCCATCTCTGAGGCCCTGTCTACACTTACCTTGGAGATTCGGCAGCAGTCGACGGGAGTTACGCAAGCTACGCAAAAAACTTGCTTAACTCCCGTAAACTTCTCTGCTTCTGTTCTTGCGCTCCGTCCTCAATGCGCTGCGCTGAGGGGAACTGCGTTCCATCCAGACAGCACTACACCACTTGAGAAGGTAGTTTTAACATATCGATTTTTGGATCGACTGAGCGTGTCTTCACTGACCGCTCAGTCGATCCAGATAAATCGAGCTGAGGGCGGCAAATTTGCCGCCGTCAGTGAAGACAAAGCCTGAGAGGAACCAGTACCAAATGCTTCAGTGGTAATAATTAGATCTACTCCAGACAAAGCAAAAACTCACCAGTGGAGTGGTGGGAAGGAGTTTCTGTATGTGGCTGGCTGGCTGAGTTCCTGTCGAAATCGTTATTTTACTGCTCCTGGGATTTCATTTATTGTCTTAATATTGTTTTTAATCAAATAAACAAACAGCAAGTGGGAGCATCTAATTTTCTGAGATTCAAAAGGGATTTTCATCAGGGGTGGGAGTTTAACCACAGATACTAAATGTTTTAATACATTTTATTTATATATGATTGGGATATCCTAAGGGAGAGAGCACAGGCCATGCTGTATTAAAAATCCAACAATTCACGTCATGCCACCAGACCCCTCACACTGCAGTGCCCATCTCTCTGAGAGCTAGTAGCAGGCTGCACGTTTTTGTTTCATTTTCCATTTCCCCTGCCTCTCAAACCACAACTCATTTGCAACCCAACTAACAAGGAAAGAAACTCATTACAGCACAACACATTATTCACAGGACAGAGGAGGAAGAAGAGCAGCTAGAATTAGTGATATTGGCATCACATCTGCCCCTACTATAAACTCTATGAGAATAAGCCTATAAATTCTATGGGGCAAGGACTATCTTTTCCCCCTTTTATAAAATGATAAAAGAACAACAAGATGTATCTAGTTTTTGTCCAGCCCGATTAATTTAAGCAGTATCAGTGTATTTTAAAAATGCAAAACTAACAAGAGCAGAAGCACGAATATCATTAAATAATACAATGATAAAATTACATAGAAATCAGTATACTTTTACACAGTAGCTATCCAGTAAGATAAAATTCATAAACCTTTTCACATATACATAGAAAAGATTCAAATATGGAAATAAAAAGGATCCAATGTTTAAGTGAATTCTTTTACAAGTTCTAGTAAAAATTAAAATCTGCTTCCTACAAAATATAGGTCTCCTCTAGCCACACAGACTATATCCCCACCCAGTCATGAATAAATACAACTCAGTCAATCCCCTAAGAAGTAAATCACTACTGGAGAACAGAACTGCATTTTCTCAGAGAGCTGGCAGAGGGCAGCAGTGAAACACCGCATGAAAAACTGTTCTGAAATTCCTTCAATCCTGGGCACTCCGCCAGACTTCCAGTCACCATTTTAGAACATTGCTCTTCCACCATCTTATGATTTCCCTGCACTTGTGACTTCTAGTTTATTTAGTGTCCTAAAATGGAAGAATTCGGAATTAAAAGAAAAAAAAAATAGCTATAACGGAAGATTTCAAAACCTGGAGGAATAGAAATGACCAACTTCTAAGACGGCTGTAGGCACATACGTATAATCCTCAGTGGAATACAATAGGAACCATCACTCAAAGAACAATATTGAATTCAGAAGCTGTTACCCCTTTTCCCCGCTCTCTTCTAGGAGAACTGGAAAACCAAGACAAACCACCTTCTGATTGACCTCTGCAACACCCATATTTCTTGTGCTCCCACTTCTGGTCCATACAAAACACAGCTCTTGCTAAGGTCATTTTATGTGCCTGCACTCAAAATATGACACATCTCTTTGAATTCTTCCATTGGCTTCCACTTTTCCATCACCTCCAGTTTCTTGTCTTCACCTTCCAGGCACTCCCCATCTTCTCCCTTGCTTATTTATTGGCTCAGCTCTTTTTACATCGCTTCCTGCCATAACCCCTGCCTTATTTCCCTCCATTTGTCCATGTCTCATATAGCTATCTTTGTGTCCTCTCTTAGTTATGGAATGCCCTCACTGAATGCATCCATAAGGCCACTCCCTCTCTCTTTCACTTGGAAATAGCCCACATTAGACCTATTTACTAGCAATTTTCACTTAAACTGTTTTTTCTGGGAAAATTGGGTTTTCAGGAAGACAAAAATTTCATGAAAAGTATCTGCTTTCTGTGGAAAATTTCGGGGTTCTTTTAGTAAAAAAATTCAAACGCTCCAAAACTGAAATATTTCCATTTGGAAATGCTGATAAGGTGCCTCGTGGGAGCTGTAATTCAGTTGCTTCATGTCCCCATCCTCTATGGGCCAGAATCCCCAGTTGGACTGCAGCTCCCATAAATACACCATGGCCAGGGACTTCCATGATTAACCACCTCCTCTCTCCAAAAGGGGAGACTGATTCATCATAGGACATATAGTCCAACTTGGGAGCCCATCCTAGAATGGATAACGGAAACCTGAAGTGCCCGAACTACAACCCCAATGAGGCAAAGTGGCAGCATTTCCCAATCAAAATATTTCACTGTTCAGGCGAAATATTTTGGTATTCAAATTTCCACTGAAAATCAAGTCTTTGGGGGTATAGGGAAATCACAGGTTTTCAAACAGCTCTACTAGCACTGGCTACAAGATGTTAAATAACTAATAATGGCTGGGTTGAGGTCCAGGTGGCATAGCTGATATTCATTTAAAAACAGAAAAATACCTTTTGTAAGTCTTCTCTCACCTCGCAGCCCTTTATCTGTCAAGGTTCTGACCTCTTCTGGGACAGAGACCGCATCTACCACATTGTGGGTAATACCATAATGCAAATAAGGAATATGAATAGTGCAATCTAAAAATTTCTTTCGAAAGAGGAATCAGCCATACATGTTTGCAGGTGGGTATGTATATTCATATACACTAGCTAAAAGGGTAAAATACTGCAGCTGAATATGTGATATTTCTTCATTTTCTAAGATTGTGGCAAGCAATTCCCTGTTTTAAAACCCCTTGAAACTGGTTAGTGAAACAAAGCGCACATGCTTGTCAATAGCCACCTTTACTTTCGTATGTTAACGCAATACAAAAAAGTAATTAAAGTATTAAAAGAAAAGTTAATTCCACAAAGTGGATCCTAATGATCTCTGAGACAATCATGAAGTAAATATACCCTCAATCTAGGAGTGTACAAGATAAGCAACAATACGTGCCATGTTAAGCCTTACAGCTGTCCATAACTGGAGATTAAAGTCCCTCTCTTCCAGTGTCTATTTTTGGGAGATAATCTTTTTGGACACTAAAAATCAGCACCAGAACAAGGCTACTTTTCATTAGGCTACGATTAGAATATCTGGAAACCACCTACTAAAATCAAAGGACAAACATCTATTGAGCTAAGAGCAAGCTGGGTTGGCCCCTTACTGGCCCATCACCTTTTGAATGAGGCTGTCTACGAATTTAGACTCACCAAGATTCAGAAAAGATTACTCCACATTTCCGGCCTGTAACTCTTTACTCATGAGGCAGATATTTCTGATCTGGAAAAAATTCACCCATTACTGAAGAGTAAAAGGAAATAATCCTATCTTAACTGCAATGCTAAGAGCCCACCGGATCACCTCTTCTTAGCCATACATCTTAAGAAATCCACAAGAAAACTGTATCAAGGCTTGGGGTGCCATGATAAGTGCTGAAGCATTTTACACCTGGGCAATTCAACTCAATTTTGTATAGTTCTTTTTTAATATAAACGGCACCCAAGTTTATTTGTATGATGTTAACTAAAGAATGAAGGTGAGGGATACGTTTTCACAAGGCCACAGGGAGGTTTTTGGGGTACCTGGGGCAAAATATGAAACTGAGGCCTCTGCCAAAAAACCAAGAGTGTAAAAAACACAGAGGGGAGGGCTGGGGGCAAGGCTGATGAGGAGTGGGCCTGCACCACACTCACCGCACAGTTGACAGCTTCTGTCCCACAGGACGGAGCCTAACTCTCCACTCCAGGCACTGAAATCTGGCGCACACGGTTGCAGCACCTAACCTGAATGGCCCTGACACCGCGGGGCTCAGGGCAAACTGCCCCTTTTGCCCTGCTCCCCACTTGCTCAGCCCTGTGTTTTCAGCTGATAGGAAATGAACTAACGCCTGTAAGGCAGAAAGCTACAGGAAGGCTATTTCAGACACCATGAGCTGCAATGCGGAAGGCTCTTGCACCCGCAGTGGTGAGACTGATCTTAAAAACTATAGGATTTGGCATCCTATGAACAGAGCTTAAGGTGGGGGTGAAAGGAATACCGCTCGCTCAAGCTTCATGTACTTGAAATGCCACTCAAGTAGATTGTGCAGACATTCCAAATATTATGGGCACTCTTTTGAGCTCCTCATGGGTGGCTCTCCTTCACTGAGGTTCAACTATCCACTTGGACAGGTCTAGAAAAAGGCACAAACATGGGCCTTTTACCTTGGCACCCAGAGTTACGTGAGGAAATTAAAATCGTTACGCTTTCAGTTAAAAATAAGTTTCAAGTCCTCAGGTTTGCAAAAAGAGCTTGAAATGGTGACAAGTGTAAACAACCCAGTGACGACCGCTTGAGCGTGCAAACAGCCCCCAGCAAAGGGAGGAGCAGCAGCCACTACTGCCAGAAAAGCCACCTGGCCCTATACTCACCACGAATGCACACTAGCCTCTACTGTTTTAAAGAAGGTTGGTGGAAACTGGATGGATTGAGTTTAGGTGCCCACTATAATGGGAATTGCTGCCCAGTGGAAATCAATACCCTCTGGGCACCAGTCCTCCTCCCTGGATTTTTGGCTCCACAGGTCAGATGGGAAAAAAAGAATTTGGAGGTCTCTCTGAAACACCACCCATTTGTGTCACCAAAATGAGCTGCTACTCAGAAATCTATGACTCTCCCACCTCGCACACCTTTTCTGCTATGCATTGATCAGCAGAAGTTAACTAAATATCGACATTAAAATCATCATGATTGGGCATCTAAATTAACACTTGTTGAAATGAATGAGGCAATCCATATTTCTCAAACGAGATGTTTCAGACTCGCTGCAAATTCAGACCACAGCTCTGGTTACATTTGGTTCATGTTTTATGGATTTTCGTCGCAATTCTAGAGTACAGCACAACAAACTAAAAAACGCTACTGTGTCACTGACCTAGTATGACCTGGCCCAAGACTTCATATCATAGGGACTGTAGGACAACAGAGATAGATGAGGAGAGAAAACAATGACTTGCCCTTAGGCAACGTGGAGGAAGCGTATCAAAGGCTTTCCAAACAACTGCAATGCTTTTTAGTTGGATGCAAAGTGGGAAATAGTGGATTTATTTGAGGATGGGGTTATGTAGAATAACTTGGTACTGCTATTAGAGAGACAAGGTGGGTGAGATAATATCATTTATTGGACCAATTTCTGTGGGTGAGAGAGGCAAGCTTTCAAGCCAGAGAGAGCTCTTCTTCAGATATGGAAAGGTCTGAGCATCAAAAAAGCTTGTCCTTCTCACCCACAGAAGTTGGTCCGATAAAAGATATTGTCTCATCTACCTGGTCTCGCTAATATCCTGGGACTCACACAGCTACAACTCCATTGGTACCTTCGTATCTTTTGACACCTTTAATGTTGCCTCCTGTTTACCCTCTCTGCTTGGCTTTGCCTCTTATCGATTTATTTCTGCTGCTAGTACTTTTTTTTTCCTAGCAGCAAGATCTACATGAAAAAAGGAAAGGAAGGTTTACTCTCCAGCATATATACACAAGGGAGTCAAATTAGGGATCCCCCTGCAACTTTAGCTCTAGCATTTCCTAATTTTTGCGTGTTTGACTTTACCGCCGTTTTTTTAACATTGCTTTTTATAAAACCTAGGAAATTATATACAAAAAAAAAAAACTAACTAATAATAAGATTCAATCACATAAAATCATATTGATCCTCCACATCAATAGTGTTTGTACCCAAAACCACACCACAGACTCTCCCTTTTAGGTAAGCGTGCAACCGGTAGCAGAAATAGTTTGTTATCCTGACTACACACCATTCACCAGGAGATGTGGCACTCATTTTGCCAGTGGCTTACACAGCTATTTGTCAGACAATAGTGAAATGCTGGGTAATAGGATTCCTGGGTTCTATTCCTATCCTAACTCTGGAGAGGAATGTGGTCTGGTGACTATAGACAGAACAGCCAAGCATATACCTGAGGCACATGGAGCAAGGCTGCGTGGGTTAAGTGGATGAGACTTGAAACTACCCCAATTAGAGATAATTCCCAGCCTGACTTGACTTTATGTAAACTCTGAGGTATCCCATCTGTAAAATAAGGTAAATACCCTCCTAAGGCAAGGGTGTGAGGAGCCTTGCTCAATAACAAGGATTGTGAAGTACACAATAAAAGAAAGAAAGGAATCCTGCAGCTGCT
Organism: Mesoclemmys tuberculata; assembly: GCA_007922155.1. Classification (NCBI taxonomy): domain Eukaryota; kingdom Metazoa; phylum Chordata; order Testudines; family Chelidae; genus Mesoclemmys; species Mesoclemmys tuberculata. Next base: position 12,574,908 of record ML675644.1, on the reverse strand, counting down.
GCTCTTCTTCCTCTTCGCTATTTGAGTGCCTGCCTCTTACCACCTATGAGCACGTTTGGTGCAGATGAAGCCATGAGGTGGAGGGGCTGGAGCAAGCTTGTTGTAAATGGAATCTTCAAAGATTATTTAGAGCTAATTGGAGCAAATGTGGATGATATTCTTGGGCACAAAAAAACGCACCTCTATGAGCCCAGGCTGCCCTTTCCAAAATATCCAGATCCTGCTCCAAAGGATGGAGGCCCTAACACTCTTTCAAGAAGAGATATTAAAAAACAACCTTTTTTGACCAACTTCCAACTAGTAAAAGCTATACTATTTTTGCTTAAAGTTTCAAAAAGAAATTCAGCATGAAAGAGCAAGTACTGAAAATGTCTAACAGAATGGTTAAAGTTTGGCAAATACATAAGCCACTGAAAATAGCAGATTATAACAGAACATGTTAAGCAAATAACGAAGGACATTAGTACTAGCTCTAATGTCCACTACTGATAAAATCGTAAATTGCTGCCTATGGTTTTTAATTCGCTTTCTGTGTGTACAGCACACAGACAATAGGGGCTTGTTGGTGCTACTAGAACACAACTACTTATGATTAAGAAAGAACGATATGCTCACAACTGGTGTCCTAGCTATCTAGTCACCTGAATATTATGATGTCCTCCAGTCACCATCCTTGTTCCAGTTTCAAGCCTAGCTTGAGGTGGACGCCCACAGGAGAGCTGAGCTTTCAAGAGACTTTTCGTGAAACATGATGTAAACGCCCTAGTCTTTTGGCCAACACTGCCTCCGTCTCCAAAACAGGCATCAAAACCTAAAACTCCAGAGGCAGAACCAAAGCACAAGTACTTGCTGAATTAAATAAATGGTTCACATTTGCACCCCTCTATAAAGGTCTCTGCTTTGTAAAGCATGTTGGGATATCTTGATTGACGGGTGTTTTATAAATCTATTTCACTACAAAGATACTACACCTAAATTTACCTCGTGTTGCACAATTAGCATTCTGTTCAGGACTGGAATAGCAGGGGATGTTGTAGGTTATAAAGCCAGGTGCACTTACAGGAGTTGTGTAGGGACCAAAAGATTGGAAAAAGATGAGACACTGCTGATCAGGTAAAGATGCACTGATATAATGGGAAACGTGACTGTGAAGAAGAGCTATGTGTAGGCTGGAAAGCTTGTCTCTTTCACCAACAACAAAAGTTGGACTAATAAAAGATATTACTTCACCCACCTGGTCTGCGTAAAGTGGTATGGCAGCTGGCACTGATGTAAAAAGAATGAAGCTGTGTATGTAGAAAAATTACACTGGCAGTTGGCTGTGGTATTAATTTTTCACATTAACAAGCAGTTTTAAAAGGGAAGAAAAGGCACAGTATATAGGGAAACTGGCAGATCTTACTTCCTTTACTACAAAGGAAGTATCTTGCCCACAACAGACCCTGAACTGCCATCCTTAAAAAGCACAGCAAAAGTGGTAATTGTATGAGTAATTCTGAAGAGCACTGATAAAGTACAGATTTTTCATGCAGACACCCTGCTTCCGTGCAGGTTTTATTCATATTAGACAGAGTTAAAAGCGTAACTCTACTCTGAAAAGTGACCACGTGGAATGGCACCTTCTTGAACACATCATCTCCTTTTGTGCACATCTGACTCATATTGTTTATTTCAACAATTGAGTTCTGACTGCTTCTTACTCATGTCACACCGCAGAACAATTCAGCAGGGAGTGAGCTGGATAGCATTTCTTCTGAAATATGAACAGAATTGCTTATAAAGTTTCAAACCACTACTCACGCGTCTCTGAAGGCCTAGATGACTTGCAGTAGCTTTATGACTTGTGACGGCATATTAGAAGGAAACCCAGCTTAATTTTGCAGGGTTTACATTTCAAACGTGTATCCATCACCTTGGAAAATGGAACGTATTTGATACAGGGATTATTGAAACACCAGTGTGAAAAGCCACATCATTTTTAATCACTTTTCAGGGCAGAACTCCATGTTAAGACCTGTCCATTGGCTTCAGCATTACCTTTGAGAGCTTTAATCTTAGTCTTTGTTTATAAAGACTTTTTATAAAGTTATAGGCATAGATTTAGCAACTCAAGAAAAAATGGCCAGACTGAAAAGCAGCATAAGATAGGTACCCTCGTTCTGTTTCTGGCCCCCCCCCTTCATCATTTGACACTGAGTCTGATAAACAGCTTTCCCTTCATTAAAACTGGAACATAGATACCTTCAGTTGCAGCACTTACTCTAAAAGAAAGTGAATTTTAGAATTAGAGACAGCACCGTCAGCCTCACTCAACAGAAGATCAGCAAGCTGTATTCAGTGATGAAAATATTTGGGGACTTTGGTTAACTAACTGCCTTAGTATGTGGAGAACGGGGTCAGTTGCTCACTGATACACGAATCAGAAGGATACCGGATATTTAGTAGGGGTTAGAAAAGAATCAGTCATTTTAGTAATAAAATCAATCACAACCTCTCTGCTTGATTCATGCCTATCAATGAGAAACTCCAAAGACAGCCTCTTCCTAGATCCCAGTTCACCCTGAGTGAAAGGAGCGTACAAATGTAGTCTTTAGGGCTCTGAATGTGACAGATCTCCCCTCTCCCATGAATGTGGTAGGGCATGAAAGTATTAAAAAGTTCAATGTCCAACAACAGCAGCATAAAACTCAGTTGTGACTGCCATGCTGTAACCACTCATGCAGCATCCTGCTGAGGATTTTATAATACCTGTGCACAAACTGGAAAAGAAAAGATTTGCCTGCCTTTTGCCTGCTAGGTTTGTGTGCCCTTTGGATTAGATAACATTTTCCTTTATGGAAGAGACAGCAGGGCAGCAGCTATTTCATACATCACTCACTCAAGAACTGCAGTTTTAGCAGGTTTTTGTTTATCCATGTAAGCAAAGTCAGCATGAAGCATAATGGCCAATTCAAAAGGGACTCTGGTTATAGTCAGCAACATTTTGTAGTGAATACGCAAATATTTCCACCCAGTAGGGTTAACTAGTTTTAATATGTACCAGAAGGAGACCTTTTCTTTACCACACATGAAGCCCTGACAAGTCTTACTTTAAAGAAACAGGCCCTAAAAGAACCAATAAAATTAGGACTTCGACTTCCCCCCTTATTGTTTAAAACATCAGCTGATTGCATCTATGTGTGCAGTACACAACCCAGAAGATATGGGTTTACTACACAAACTGGGGGTCTGCTGTGGGATTCTATCTTAAGTGATCTTTAAAGGCAGTTTCAGCTGGAGGAATTAAGAGCTCATCCCTGCAGACATCACGTGACAGCCACACCTCTCCCAATAATGATGAAAGGAGATCTGAAAAGGTGGCAGTTTCACAGTTAAAGAGGCTGGGCTCCCGTGCCAAACAAAAAAACTTCCAACTGTTTCTACAAACTCCAGTATTATTCCTTACAATGAATTACAATATAAGGACTTATGTTGAACTTCTTTGGCCTAAAAATGAAATGCACAAACATAGGAACACTTGCAACTTCACAAATATTTTAGAGCACTAAATAATGGGCCAAGTCTTTCCAGGATCACATACAAAATTGGTATTGGGTGGGGCAGTTAGGAAAGAACAGGCAACAATGAACTGTTCAAAACCACTGCTGTATTTGGCAAAATTCTTCACACATGACTATCTCAGAAGCAGAAGGCTGAAAAAATAGGTATCCTCCTCCTGTCATTTCTTCAAGTGGCCTCTAAAGAATAGAGGCGAGAGGCACTGAAAGAGCTAATGGTAGGGGGTTTGAGAGAAGCAGAGAGTTTGGAATAACACCGCTCCGGGGACTGAAGATTCAGTTTCTTCGGGCTGGTCTACATTGGGAATCACTCTGACACAGCTACCTCCTTCAAGGGTGTGAAAAATCCACACCCCTGAGAGATGTAACTATGCTGACTTTAATGCCCAGTTAGGCAGCGCAAGGTCAAGGGAAGAATTCTTCCACCAGCCTAGATACTGCATCTTGGGGAGGTGGATTACCTATGCCAACAGGAGAACCCCTTCCGTCTGACATAGGTAGCGTCTACATGGAAGCACTTAATGATAACTGACATCTTGCCACTATCACCTTCCATGTCTCCCCCCTCCCTCCCAAAATCAACTCAACATCACACTAGAGCATTTAAAATGTAGGGGTGTAACAGACACTGTATGGCTTCGGTGCAGTCAGCCTGGGTCTGGGCATTTAGGTCAGCCTAGCTCAGGTGTGATCAGCAACACTGTGTCCTACTGGTGGTACTGCACTTCCCTTGGGCTTCCAAGACTTCTGGGAGCGCATCCACGGTGCTGTGTGCTGTAGTAAGATAAGCCTCTCCCATTGAATTATGAAGAACTCCTGTCCTAGTCAGAAGGGGGAACTGCAGAAAGCCTTCCAGTGCCAAAGACACTACCTATCAGCACTTGACTAATTTAGGCCTCACTCCAAAATGGGCAGGATAACAAGTAAAAGCAGAACTCGGGCTCTAAAAACATACACCCAGCTGGGAAACTAGCCTGGGTTGAAAGCACCACTAAACTCAGGCAAGAGGCTTTGTGTATGGATGGGAGACGGTATGGGGCAACACAGGTAAAAGCTTAGGAAAACTCTGCAATGAAGACTCACTTAGGACTTGTCTGTACTTGGAACACTACAGCAGCACATCTCCTGCGCTGCAGGTATGCAAATGTAGCCCTTCAGTGTAGATACTACCTACACCAACGGGAGAGGTTTTCCTGTTGGCACAGATAATCCACCTCTCCGAAAAGTGGATTCTTCCATCAACCTAACACTGTTTACAAGAGACCTTAAATCATCTTACTACATTGCTCAGTGATGTGGTTTTTCACTCCCCTGAGCAACATAGCGTGGTCAATCTAATTTTCTAGTGTACATGAGCCCTTAGTGGGCAGTGACAAATGAAGGTATTTTCTGTAGGATTATGAAATCACAGTTCATCTGTTTATTCTCACCTTCCATTTCTGTTACACAAAATACTCAGGGTAACAGTTAGAGAATACATAGTATTTGATTTTAAAGAAGTCTGAATTAAGTTTTTTATTTGAAAGCTAAACAAACAGATTTAAATAATACTGAACTAATTTCTTGCAGTTAGTTTAGAAGATGCTCTTTGTAGTTCTAGCCATGCTTAAAAAACAGAAAACGTAGTTTAAAATCTCTGAATCATGTATTTGTAATGAGACAAATTACGTCCTTTAACGCAATGTGAAGAGAGAAAGGAGGTAGAAAATAAAAATAGAAGCATCCCTGTTTCATATGAATTATATAAAACAAACAAAAATGAATTCCTTGCACATTATTTTCTCTGCCCCTGCACTGACATGGATCACGTGGTTACTTTTTAAAAAGAAAACCTTCAGATTAGAAGTTAGCAGAAGGTTAAAAAGTTAAATCAAAAAACCTTTACAGGTCCTTGGAGAACCAAATTATTTAAGTGCCGCTTCAGGACTGGTATAAAAAGCACTCACAGCAGCAACCAATTAGACTGCAAACCAAGAGAAGGCAACTGTAGCCAGTTGTTTTTTTAAAATTCAGTTAAGCATGTCCACCATGGCTTTGCCTGCGATTTTTTAAAAAAATGGAACAAAAAGGGAAAAGATGAGCAGCTAAAGGTACTGACTGATGGGGCAAGCTTCATCCACTGAAGATTTGTAAAGTTATTTAAAAAAAAAAAAAAAGCCCAGATGTTCATGCAACATGCAATGGCTAAAGGAAATAATCAAGGGGGAAATTCCACTAAAAAGACCCCTCTTCATTTTTAGTTCCCCGCTTGCTTCTGCAAACAACTCGAGCTTGCTATTAAAAAAGTCCATGAAGAGGTGCAGAAACCCATCGCTGAGCTGCTGCACGCGCGCGTGCACGCGCACACGCGCGCCGGAGTGAACGCCGGGCCCGCAAACGCTCTCTCCCCTCTGCGGCCGGCGGCGGCTCTCTTGCCCAGAGTGGGCGAGGCTGACGAGCCAGCGTCAGTGACGTCACCAGGCGGCCTAGCGCCGCCTCCAGAGCGGCGCCCGCGCGCCGAACGTCCGGCTCGCCGAGCCAGCCGACGGCCAATCAGATGCCGCAGCCGAGCCGGGCTGGCCTTTGAACTCCCCAGCAGCCACTTCCGGCTGTGCTCAGCGCGCACCCAGCGCGGTGCAGCGTGTCTGTCGGCTCTGCGGCACAAAGGAACAGCCATTTTGTGACTGAGCTGGACCCGCACCGACATGCCACGCGTTGAACGCTCGCCCCTGCCTGCCCGCAGGGGCTCGGCCCCTTCTGAGCCCGGGGCAGCCAGGAAATCCCGGCTGCCTCGCTGCTTCCAGCAGCACTGGGGGGGTGGGGGTTTCTTTCTTGGTTCACTTCATTCCCCCCCCCTCCAGATCAAACCCACTTTTCTATGAAGCTGCTGCTTCATAAAATGGCTGCCACAAACTGTGCTCTGTCCCACCCCAGGCTGCTGCAGTCCGGCTCTGCCCAGGCAGGGGTTTGCCCAGCGAGCCAGCACTCCTGCACATCAAACTTCAGAGCCCTCCCTGGGCAGCAGCTCTAAATCCAGTCTCACAGCACTAACATTTCCAAAGGGGGGGGGGGTTAGGACACAAAGTGCCAACTGTTTGTACAGCTTCTGCCTCTCTTACATAATAAAAACACACGCCATGTCCATCCCATGAGGGCTAGAGATACAAGAAAGGGACTGCAAGAAAGAAATACCAAGGGATTTTTTTAAAAAACTAGAGTCCTGTAGCACTTTAAAGACTAACACGTTTAATTTTTGCAGGCATATGCTTTCGTGGGCTGTAACCCACTTCAGAGGTAAGGAACAACTGAGGAGGTATATATACACATCCAATGGTAAGGAACAACAATGAGGAAGATAGGTAATAGCAAAGTCCATTCAGTTAGGATTTAAGTAAAGTTGGATCTATAGGGTGTATCCTTTTCCTGTGTTATTTAGACTACTATTATACAGGATTGACAACTCCTAGATCTACAAAAATGCAGTTTATCTTAACTGTACTTCAGATACTAGTGTGTGACGTTATTAGGTTACATTAAAAATGTATTGTGTAATTGCATCTCTTCACATCTGCCTTTAAAAAATACATTTGAAAAGACAGAAGAAACAAGAAAAATATTTTTAAAGAAAAGGCACTGCCAACATTTTGTTCCATTACTTAAAATTTTGGTTTATGGACAAGCTGATGTTGTTGGCTGGTATCTCTGCAACATCCTAGCTTTTTTCCTGACTGAAGCAAGTTAAATCAGGTGAGTGAACTTAACAGCTGAAAATCTTGACAATTAACTTACTGTCTGTGGACTGAAGTACAGGCAGAACAGGTGTTGCTATTCATCCAAAAAAGTCCCAAGAAATGTCTACATATGTGCAGACTCTATTAAACTTTTTGCAAATTAAGAGTTAAACTAACATTTCCCCTCAGGAATAATTTGTTTCAAGTCAACTCTCAGAGGAGTGTGTGTTTGTTCAGCATATGTTTTTATGGGATTTTTTGCCTTCCTAAGGCTGGAAATGCAGGACTCGTAATTCCAATCATACTCCTGTACTCTACCACATGCTGAGTATCTGCAACACATTCCCCCCCATCTATATTTTTGCTTCTCACAACCTCAGATTAGTGGCACCAGTCACTCACATCTACCTTCCCCACCCCATTTTCATTACTGTAGCCTCCAATCAAGGCATGATTGTGTAATATGACTTCACACATTACCCAATACTTCCAAGCTAGTCCCACAAAATTGCAAAAGGGGACTCAAGTCAAAAGCATGATCTGTGCAGACATTAATGTGTTTCAGAGTAACAGTAAAGCAAGCTGAAGACTTTACTTCCTAGAAATAATTTCCCTATATCTTAAAGGGAAACTCAGGAAGCAAAGAGTATATTTTAGACCTTTAGATGACTCTCAGTTCAGAAAATAAGGCTCATTTATAAATATGCTGAATTGCTCCTACACTCCATCTGAGTGGAAGGATGGGGAACAGGAGAGAAAAATGGTGAATGTTTTACTTTTTATTTAACACAACAGGTGAAACACATGGCTCCCATCAATGATGCTAGACACATGATCTTTGCTACAAAAGAGCAAGATTACACATGTGATGCTATGCAAATATTATACCCTTGGGACAGAAAAAAATAAAATGTGTGTGTGATCCCACTTATCACCCATTATACCTAGTTATCAGACTTCATTTCATATTTGGCATAATGTTCCTACATTCCTAAAATGTTATGGCAATCAGAATAAAGACACTTATGTTTGTTGTTGCTCTTACTACTGATAACACATTTTTCAGTGACATTTAAATTAAAAAGAAACCAACTTTTCTTGACAAAAGTCTGGACTTTTGCACCTGCACTTACAAACATAATTAAGGTATTAAGGTTGAAAATATGTCAAACATGTTTTTAAAAATACAAGTCCTTGCATATACTGTGTGTATGTGATTTAGTATTTCTTTAAACCAACTTAACCAACACACATTTTAAATCAAATAAATTTACCTATTTCAACACCTTTTATTACATTGCTAAATTGCATGCAAAATTAAGTTTTTAAAGGTTATAACAAAATATCCTGGCTATAAATGTTTCTACTACAATATTTCAAAATTCATGTAATGTTTGAGAAAAGGCTTAATATTATTTGACATCAAGAATCCTATTCATACACCTGCTAACCTTACACAGTGCATATATTGATACCAAAGAGTTTTAGAATTCATTTTATTGATAATTACTGAAAAGATACTCAAGGAAAAATAAACAGGTCACGATTTAACAGAAGTTAACAAAAATAGGCAAAATTCATTGTATTGACAAACCACAGAAGAGCAATGCAAAGTTTCAGACTTCAATGTCAGATTAAGCCAACATATTGTTTAAGATACAATAGTAAAAGCCAAATGAAGTACAAAGGATTTAATATATTTCTGTAAGTCTATCAAATGTATTTTCAGTATTTTGTACTGTGCCTTAAATCAAAATTAAATTTCTAAAATCTCTCAAAAGATCATCGTTACTTGACATAAAAGTAAACAAAGATTATGAGCAAAAATATACAAAACAAGCAATCAAAGGACACTAAGATTCCCAATCACAGTCCTAGATTAGATTTTTATAAACATGAAATACTACCACCAGCAGGGGAAAGTTTGGTTAAATTGTATCAAAATACCCTAAAATACCTAAACAGTATCAAAGTTCTGTAAGCCCAAATAAAATATAAAGTAAGGGACGTCAGTCAAACGGGCACTTTTTAGTTTATATTTTAAAATGAACTTTTTTTCATTCATGTAAGTTTCTCTAGTGTCTATTTACTATAATTTACTACTACTAGGCTTCTATATGGCCCTCAGTTAAAGTTTAGACTTCTGAGATTCTTCAAAGAAAAATTTGCCTTGTATGTAAAATGGTGCAATGCAGCAATGGCTAAACTGACAAGGTCATTTTTCACAGCACAAAAAATCTAAAAACTGAAATTCAGGAACTGAAAAAGCATATCACACAGAAAAGGGCTCCCTTGAATAAAGGTACATTACCTTTTGACTCTGACATGGGCCCTTAAGTCACAACACAACTTTCAGAAATTGCTACCAAAAAATTAGGGTGTGGCATATTAACAATCTCAAGGTCATTCCTTAAAAAGGGAATCAAAATCAGTTAAACATTTTGTATTCAGTTTTGACAGTAACCCAAAGCTGTCAAGGTAAACAGTGTATTCAGAGGTTTTTGAAAAATAAAATAAAGTTGTTAGATCATACCTCGATGCATTGCTGTGGACTGAACCCTCCTCTCCTTGGCTTTTGTCCTCATTTCTCATCATCTTTTAATTCTTAAATACTAAAGGGGGGCGTAGGGTATCTGTGTTTGCTTTGATGTCCTGTGCCCAGGTATTTACTGTCAAAAGTTGAAAGAAAGGTAAGGTCCCAGTTTGTTTCATGGGCTTTCGTTATCAAGAACAAAGTCCTGACGCTGCAATGATAGTTACAACAATACACAACACTGATCAGCACAGGAAAATGGACATTTAAAACAATATTAATTTCAAAAATTAAAAATAGGAAGAGAACCAGCCCAGAGGAGCATCCTGCAAACTTTCCCAAAGTAGCAGAGGAACCAAAAAAATCTCTGTATTTTATTGCGTCATCCCAATACAGCTCAGATCAGTCGAAAAATCAAAGTACTCAAAATCGGCAGAAAACTGAAAAATTAATATTATTAATTGCCCACCTACCTGATCCATGCACCAGCGCCAGGACCAAGCTGCTCTTAGTTTCGGGTAGTGGAAAAACATTAGATCCAAAATATTTCGAGGTCAAACGAGCACTATGTATTTTTAGATAATGCAAAAAAATAGATCCTAATCCCCCAAAATATGCTGCTGTTAAAGCAAAAGCAGCGATAATTAGTACAAAAAACGGCCGGGAGAAAAAGCTCATTAGGAGAGCGCACAAAAATGGAGGTACGCCATGGCTTCTAAGCTGGAAAAACAACGACCTGGGCTCTCTCCACGGCTTCTTCTTTCCAGCAAGGCACGAAAAGAGAGCCCCCCAAAGCTGCTTTTCTGCCCGAAAAAGGCTCAACTGGCCCCCGCCTGGTGCCTAGGATAGGCAAGGAGCTGGGGGGGCCCCCTGAGGCTGCCCGAAAGTTAGGGAAAGTTGCGTAAAGTGTTGGGAAGGCACGGAGCTCGGCGCGCTCTCTCTAAGGCACAGCCGCCATCTAGAGCTCCTTCCCAGCTCTGAGCTCTGCCTTTGATTGACACTCTCTACATTTACCCCACAACTCAGGTGATGTACCATAGACCCACCCCTTCATTTCTACCAAAAAAACACAGATAGCCTCCACCTAAAGGGTGCCTGCCACCCCCCACATCCTTGGCTTCTCCAGAACACCCCATCAAGGGGGGACCTTAACCCCATCTGGCTCAGGCACCCTTTTCAAACCAGAAAGAAGTGTCAATTGTTTCTTTTGTTTTAAAGATTTGCTAAATATTTCAGTCCTTGGGCTAAAATTACTTCCTCCCTGGACAGGAAGTGGTGCTGTAACAAGCCATTTTGAAAGAATGGAAGAGGGACTAATAGCCAGATTTGAGTAACAACCCTCCTTGGAAGTCAACCCCACCCAATGTGTAGCATTTTTTTTTTAATTCAGTGAAAATAATCTATTTTCAATCAATAATCCCTCCACTTGTCACTCAATGCCTATAATAAAAGCTTGAAAACTGGAGTCACTACACTCTAAAGAAAGCAGTTTGTCAGTAACCCTGCCAGCTCAATGGCGCCTCCCTAGTGGTTTTTGAGAAGAGCAAAATTAAATAGCTTTTATTTTAATTCATTAACTGAAGACACTATCGGCAAAAGAAAATATGGCACCTTGGTAAGTATTCCCCATTTCTTAACCCATTGTTAGTAACAGACTAACATCCTAAAGAGGACTTTTTACAGCAATGTAGAATTTAAGATCCAGAACTGGTTGTTCATTTCAAGCCAAGTAAATTCTCAGATACTATATCCTGGTATAGAAAGCACCTCTCTTTGTGGAATTGGAGGGGATCTAAGTGTATGAGATGCCCTGATGCCCAAAGACCACCACTCCGCCCCAAACAAGCAAAAGTGATAGCCTACTAGAAGTGTCACCAGAGCTTTACACACATTTATTGCCCATTTTACATGTTAATGGAATCAGGTTTCAGTGCTCCAGATTTTTTGGTAGTGTTTTGATTTGACCTTATACTGAGTGCATAAAAAATGGTGAAGTCCCAACCCATGGCAAATCGCAAGATCTACCAGTAAAACCAAGTTATTTTCTTTCAAATCCTCCAGATTCTTCCCACCCTTGCCTTCAGTCAAGCCATCCTGTCTCTTCAATTCAGAAAAATGAGGGTTGCACAAATTTGATGTGCTATACTATAATAATGCACTACTGACTGGTCATTCAATGATTACATGCAGAAGAAATTTAGTGACTTTCTACGCACACATCACAAATTATAAAATTAAACAAAAAGAAGGAGCATGAATTCCAAACTGAATTTGAACAGCAAAGAAAATCTACTTGTTTGAATCAATAGTCAGTCTTTTTTAGATAGTAACACAACTCCACCATATAATAAATGGCGGAAACAAGACTGGAGAGTTAAGTGTGTACATTGAAAACTGCAAGATTAAACAGTTATGAACACCCATTATAGTATGTTCAGAATGAACATTTCCAACAATTTATCTCAATGCATGAGGGTTGAACATGACAAATATTGTAAATTTAGCATGACATTTGGAGATTCCTCTTGTCCAGATTATCTCAAACAACATCAGGTTTGTCCTGGTATTTAAATGTGAGGAGAAAAGTTGGGCTACTTGTTCAAGATGAAATTTAAGTTCCAAAATTGTCTCTGTATCCAATGGTTGAACAACAACATACAAGAAATGTAGAGTGGCAAAGTGATTTTTGAATAACTGGGTTTTTAAAAATATTGCTTCATGCAGGTTAAAGTTGATGTTTTTTATCTAGTAACAAGAAACAGATCAAGATAACTCAAGTCAACAAGTAATTCACACTATACAAGATGGCCATGAACTGTATTATACACTTATACAGACTAATTTGAATCCATTTTAAATAGGTTGGGTTTAAACACTCATTAAAGCCAACACACTCAACTCCAAAGAAGTTGGGTTTTTTTTTTTAGAATGGTAGGTTGTTGTTTAAAAATCAATCCAAATGTAACAAGTTTCCAACACAAAGCATCTGAAATTTAGCAAATAAATCGCTCAGGCAACTCATTTGAAGTTCATTATAAAAGTTTTGTACACACACACCCCCCTCCACGCAAACAACAAAAACAAGATTACAGAAACATTGAAGAGCTCCTCAGTCAGACCAATTCAGGATGACCCTCCACTGCAAGCCAATGACCATGCATTTTATTGTCATTTGCCAACATATTACTTGAAATTTGTATCATTCCATGATAGCTTCGGAAAGTTTAACAAAATTGACCAAACACTGAACAAAAATCTAAAGTTAAAATGTTAACTCCATGGATAATTAAAAATAAAATATTGGAAATTGTGACAAACTGAAGGGTCTTTGAAGCCAAATATAGCCACATTTCAAATGAAGTATTCAAAAAGCTTACAAAGCCCTCAATATTTACCAGCTTTAAAAATATTTCTCATTTTCAGAGTACCAATGATAAAAGAAATTTAATGCACCTAAACATCGATACATAAGTATTTTTCAGTCAAGAAAAAGACAAACCAAGAATAAAGTGTAAAAATAACCATTTATTTAATAAGTCACTTAAAACAGCATAACAATACATTTTGCCCAAATAGGCAGTAATGTACCTAATATCAACTTACTTCTCCTGTTAAGTATTACATTTCCGGAAGCATAAAATTTTGCCACCCGCCCCTCAAATAGATCCATCTTCTGTTCACTGACACACTACCGTTTAAAAATTCAAGTCCATTCTGGCAGGATGATCAGAAACCCAAATCTTCTCTGGTTTAGTAATACTGAAGTCCATGTTAAAATGTCCCTGTTTTGGATGGATATATCACAGCACTCATGCATTAGTCCATTTCCTCAACCTCTCAATCAACAGTGGAACTGCCATCTTGGTTTCTCATTCGTAGACTCCATTTGACACTCTTCATCTGACTGGACTCTTTATAAAAAAAATTAAAAGAAAAATGCTGTTGGAATATAGATAATCTTATCCTTAAACTAAAAACAAACAACATTCAGCTATGTACCTTGAAGACATTTTAAACATGAATTTTAGAACTAGGCTTCATGAATTTGGTTCAATATAATTCTAAGTGCTTTTGTCACCAACATGAGCTCATCCAGCAGTATTTTTTCAAAAATTCAAATAAATACTACAGGGAAATTAAGATTTCAAGAAACCATTTCAGAATAATTAACTCAGTTCTAAAATTCTGCATAGGGAACTATTAAAAACAGATGGGAAATACAGAGAGGTTTTACCTTTGGTGACTAACTTTACTGGATTGACCTATCCTCGTAAATTAGTGTAAAACACAAGTACACGTACTTCTAGCATATGCCAGACAATGATGTTCTCAAATAAAGTTGAATCTAAGCTTAATATTTTGCTATTAGAGGAAATTTTCAATGATTGTCCCTCCCTGCTTCAAACACACAAGAAATCAAAACCAATAATGCCAAAAGGTACAAAACCTAGGTTACTATATGAAGGTGTTGACTGGAGTCAATAGAAATTCCTAAAATTGTGCCATCATGACTAGTCTTCTAATGTAGGAAAAGGAACATATATGGAGATGGCCATTTTTAAACATCAGAAAATAGATGGAATGGTCATTTCAGTAGCTATTGGGAGAGGAAATGTTTCAATCAGATGGAAATTATGCCAATTACACTGCTTAGTCTCATTGCCTTCAACACAGCCAGCATAATGCCACTCTCTCCAACAATGCTTCCTCCAGCCATACTCAAAAGTCTGCTCTTCATACAGCAGCAATAGGGTTTAGGCACCAGATGAGTAACCAAGTTAGAAGCGACCAGATGAAGCATCATTGTGACTTCCATTAGAAGTGGGACATTTGGCCCAATAGGTCAAGTTTCTGTTGCCTCCTGACTTTAAATTATTTTACTGCTACTGAAAAACAAACCAAATGTGGTCTAATGACAAATGAACTAATTACTTTTTTAAACTGCCATTTGCACCCATATAAACATAAACCTGAAGTACAAGGAAAACTTCAAAAAACCCATAAGCCATCGACGAAGTACTAACTGTAGGTGAAAACCAGTTAACTGTGCAAAAAATGGTTTTCAATAATCATTTCCTCAACAGTGAATTTGCATTCTAACTTTTCATTTGTGACCTTTTATTTCCTTCTTACGATTTATTCTTTTGGATGTGGCTTTAACTTAACCCTAAGTTTAAGTTTACAGCAAATTCTACCACTATCTGATCCCTTTAAAAAAACCCTCCAGGCATAATCTTTCCAGGTAAGAAATGCTGCAAAAATTAATTACCAAAACAACAGTAGAATTGAGTGGAGTCATCTAGTATTTTGCCTCATCATTCAACTGCCACTATTCTCATTTCAAAATATTCTGTCAAATTAAGTAAAATCTAACTATGAAGTCATTACAGCAAGCTTCCTGTTTCAGGTTCATCAACTGCCATTTCATATCCCAGGATTCTTATATGGACGAACTGATTTTTCCCCCCCATTTCAGAGACATTATGTACCTCTATTGCACATAAGTGAAAAGTAGAAACAACTATTTAGATTCAGCTTTTATAGTTGCATCATGTAGGTAACAAGTCAAGAGGGCACACAGAACATTCAGATCAAAGGATCTTCCCTCCTTCAATCCCACATACCTCAACTTTTTTTTTTTGGTTATTAAATTGATTTATTTCAAATGATATTTCTACTTCAGTGGGGAGGGCTGTCTATTTTTAACCAATATCCTATAAACTGAAAAACTTTCTACACATTTATTATATCTCACATTGTACACAAGACTAGTTTTAAACCAATTTAGGCACTTGGAGATTAGTCAGTGTTTCAAATATTTTTAGGAACTAATAAAATCTGACCAAGGTAGCAAAATATGAGAACCACACTGCTAATTTTTGTCAGTGAGACAAAAAGATGAGGTGATATTTGACCGGAAGAATAAAAGTTATTACCTCACCCACCTTGTCTCATATTCTGGGACTAGCATGGATACAATTTTTGTCTGTAGATTAGGGATTGTTGGGGTGAGTGAACTGAATACCCAATACATAATGAAATTCACCAAGTTTCTTGTTTCTTTTTATGGTTACTGCTTCTGTTAAGGGATGCCAAGTGTTGACTTGATAATGATAGTCAATTTTTTTGCAGTTCATCCCATGAAAACCTACTTTTGTTGGTCATCCCACTGACTGAAAAGGAAATGTAAGTGAATGGATAAAAGACATCAGCCTTAAGGTATCTGTTTGGTTCAATCATATGTGGTTGTATCACTGAGTATGCAAACAACTGACATGGTAGTCTGAATCCCTCATTTTGAAAATACCACCACCACTTTCAGATGCATACACTTATCTAAAGTTAGTATTTCTGTAACAAGACCCCCTAGTGAAAGTAGTAACAATAAGGGAAAAGTATTAATAGCAGCATTCAGTAAATAATTTGAAATATTTTGGAACTGGTTCTCCAAACTACACAGCTACAACTGTGTGTTACGTTTTTAGAGTACATCTAGTAAGCATTTTAACATGTTTTCTCAAGTTACGTTCCTCCTCCAAGACGACTTCCACAATGGCATTATGTTTTTTGGGTTTTTTAAACAATCACTGATTATCTATGACTGAAAGATTCCTTTTTATATTACATGAATGTTTTTTACATCCTTCCATAGTCACAGGGTTAGCTATCACCCCATTGCTCAAGACTTTCTGTCTACTGGCTATTGTATTGTTATTTCAAATTAAACATTGTTAATATTTAGGCCATTCAAGGCAGTTAAATGCAATGCCTGACGTGAAGGAAACCTACCATAATCAAACTACAGAAACACCAATTGTTAACAGTCCACTGCAATAGCCGGGTAAATATTCAAGCACCAAACAGATTTGATATTTTAGAATTTCTAAATTTATCTTCTCAATCCCACAGTACATATTAACTTTTTGCTCTAATTTAGAATGACTTTTGGTAAGAGTCCGACGCAACAAATAAAATTGCAATCTTTTGTAGCCAAAAGTAAGTGTTCAGCTTTACCTCATTTGTCAAAAAACCACAACAGTTCCCTAAAGTACAGTATGGAAGTCCAAACACAAACACGCAAGCATAAAATATGCTTATATATCAATATAGATAAAATACCAACAAAGTTATAAGATTCATACTTCAAACGAAGAAGGCTAACTAGAAAGACTGTCAAGCTTTTCATGCTTAGATATTTCTGTATATTAGAATTTCTTAAAAGCTACAACTTCACAGGAAAGTAAAGCTATTTAAAAGGAAAATCCCAGTAGAGATAAATGGGCAGGAACAAGTTCCTAAGTTTAGAACTTGAGGCTTTTACTTTGCCACGGTTTACCAAAGCAATCCTTCCTCCCAGAGACAGAGCTGTAACGGACTTGCATTAGTGCCACTGTCACATACGGTAGGATGGGGAGATGGGTGAGAGTATCACCTATACAAGAAGGTAGACCTTCGAAAACAAAATACAAGGAGGTCTTTCAGAAGTCTCTGTTTTATTGTTAAAAAAGTGGATGGGTAAGCACTACAGGTGGTCTCCAAGGGAAAAGCTAGTTGACTTCCATTGACATCAATATGAGTTTTGCCTAGGTAAGGATAGGAGTTTGGGGTTTTTAAAAAAGGCTGTCTCAGAGACCAAAGACTATTAAAGTAGACAATGAGCCAATCATAACTTTACATTTGTAACTGTTGGGTCCTCACAACATGTTCACAATGCAACTTTAAATAGGACCAGGCATTCTTAGCTCAGTTTTCCTCCACCTATCAAGGATTTATATTGTACCTGAAGTTTAAGGGTTCAAGAATCTTTGGTCACATCTTATAGATCTAGACTGTTCTGAAGTTAGGTAACTTTTGAAAAGGTACCTTTGAAACCAAGTTGAGGACAAAATTTGCAAACACAAACAGGATAGCATCTTAAAGAGTTCTTGGACTGGATTAATTAACAGCCCACATACAATTTTACAACATCATGTGGCGTACACCAACTCCAAAAAGAACATTTCTGGTGAACTCAAATGCTTTTATTCAAGAAAGTTTTCAAACCCAGATCACTAGCACTTTAAAAAGTGTTTGTAAATTTAAGTTTAAACTTAAAGGCAAATATTTTAAACATCATTCTTCCTCAAATTCAGTTCAGGGCTCCAAGTTCACACCCTGTCTCTCACAGAGATTACTACAAAGCACCATAAGGAGGTGAGTAACTCCCCAATGTACAGGGTAACTGGGATGTCTTCAACTGCTGCTGGATAAACATGAACCCTTCCTACAATGAGTTTATAATCCAAATTAAAGAAAGAAAATGAAGACAAAAAAAGGTATAGGGAAAGATGGGGGTGAAGGTTAACCTTATTGTTAAAGTTAACCTTTACCCCCACCTTTTCTTATTTTTTTCCATGACATACCAAGGAATTATACAGGTTATCATACTTTTAACAGAGGTTGAGACAGGGCAAGAGGAATTGCGGGGAGGGGGGAAGAGAATAGCGCAATGGTCTGGTGGATAGCATGACAAAAGTTGGTTTTGAGGAGTGACGATTGCTTGGAACATAGTAAACATTATATTGTTCCAGGTATAGGGAGCACTGAAAGAAAAGCAGCACAATGAAGAGAAGACAGAAGGGGCAAAGAACAGGGAACTGGGCAGGGTGAAAGGAACAAAAACAGAGAAATGATATGTAGTCAGCCATACACAATACAAGTTGCACCTAAATTTGGCAGCAAGATTCTTGTATTCTGCAGTACTCTGGTGTGGCAGTTGCAAGAGCCTACAACAGAATCATCTAGATTAAGAACAAATTTAATGAATGAGAAGGAACAAAGAGTACTGTCTCTACCCCCAATTACTTTTTATACTTAAAATAAAGTTTTATACCTCCTCCACCCATTTTCTGTTTACAATATGCTCCAGGGTTTTGTCTAGACAAGGCTGGACTTTTGAATCGGTTATCAGAAGGAAGCTAAAAGCTTTGGCAGCCAGGAAGGGGGTTGTTGGGTTTTTGGCACCTGTAGAAGCATGGAAGGCAGTTTGAACAGAGGGTAACATTAGCTGGATATCTCTGCTAATGTGAGGCACAGTGAAACAGTCAACGTCAGCATTGAAAAACTATCATCTTCAGGTTTCAGAGTTAACATTTTAATAAGATGATGGAAGCACTTTCAGACCTTGGAGCTACTGGTTCAGGCTGTTTGCAGAGTAAAGGGAGACACCACTGACCCATTTAACTTTTCATATTTGGAAGATTATCTTCACAAAGTTAAGAAAAGCATGTGTTAAGCGCAAACTTAAGTTCTAGAAAACAGTTCTGCAGCAAAGTAAATTCCATTGCAAATTCTGCCATTGCATAAACAAAATGCACTGATTGAAAAGTAGGACAAAGACAATTTTATGCAGAGATACAAAAAGTCAATAAGAGGACTGGAATCTCGGCAGATAAAAGAAACTTGAATCTCAGAATGTGCTAAAGGTCAAACAAAGTAGTCCCAGGATACATTCTTTTTAGCAAAATATAATTCAACAAGTTCTATTCCCATTTGTATCCCAAATGGTACCACTAGATAAAAATCAACATTTCTCTCCTACTCAAAGCTGACAATTTTGCATTTTGACTGCAGAGGGACTATTCCTAAATGGGAACCTATAAACTAGTTGTTCATTGTGGCAGATCATACTCTAAACTCATCTAGCATCCTTTGTGACATTCCTGATCTCTGGAACGAAAAGGGGAAGGACAGATTTGAGTCTTAGACAATTCCCTGGAGATAGTTATTAACTAGTCTGCATAAGGACCCTTATTGCTGTTGATAGGAACTCACAAGGACAATGCTATTCTATTAATAACAGAATGCTTAAGACATTCATTCTGCTGTGATTTTCTATTTTATACCACAAAATGAGACATATCGATGACATTTTGTATTGTTTGTAGAAGGTCACATTTCATAAATTGTAGTCTGTACAAATATAATTTCATTTAATGTGTTAACCTTCTCATCAAGAAGTCACAAAAATGGAAGACCGAGTGCGCTAAGGCATTATACAGACGAGTTTTGAGATTGTTGATGTTACGAAATACACTTTTTATACAGTATTCTCAATCAAACGAAGAAGAGTTTATGACTCGGGTACTGTCAAATATACCTATTTGTTTTCAAAAGATGCTTCAAGTCAATCAAGTTTAAGGACATTTTCAATAAAAAAAGCTTCAGCAAATTAAACATTATAGCCATAAACACTATATTTTAAATCACATGTAAGTGTATTAGGAAGAATAACTTACCAGTACTTCAATCAACATCAGCTATTATGTACATACTGAGTAGATCAATTCTCCAACATATCTGTAGAAGAATACATACATTAACAAAACATACTGAAAATCTATGAAGCAAGACTTAAATTCATAGATTTTTAGGTAAACACCATAAAGTGCCAGTTTTAGCCTTGTACAAAGCTGCCATCACAATCCCATGTTGATGTGGGACTATGTACCCAATGAAAGGAGACCAAAAAACATACAGCATTTGTCAGAGAGAACATGCGCTGCTGACCATAATTTGCAACTCAATGTACTGCTAGACAACTTGGGCTGGCGGAGGTCCTATAGAAACTATCACCTTTTAGAACTACCCTGGACACCATGGATGCTCTAATCCTCAATGATGCCATCATAGGTGTGATTGGAAAAGAGGCTGTAGCTAGCACTTTTGGAAACTATGATGGGAAGACTAACCAGGCATCAATGGAATCTGAAATGGGTTCTTGGGTGAAATGCCCTGATGCTTTTAGCCTACTTCTTCAACCTCATTCACTTTCTAAACAGCAATAAACTGAACAATTTGCTAATTAGCAAAGAACTGATATTGCAGTTAAATATAGTACAGGTATTAACCAAACTTTGCCATGCCGCCAATCTTCCTTGTAAGGCAGTTACAACAGCATTGCAAAACTCTACACCTATTGACCAGTATTCTACGTGCTGTCAGCTTCAGAATTGAGTACTTCAGTAACAGTCTACTGACAGTCCATATATTTTATGAGTATTAGAATATCAGTACACGTCTAACAGAAACAAGAAAGTAAATGGCTCCACCTACAACGCAAAGCAAATACCAAAAGCTCTTATTTTTTGTGATTAGACAACTAGAGAACTTTAAATAGGTTACACTTCTCAGTTGAGCCAGTAAGTGATACCGATACTGCCTGAATCCTAGATCTCCCCCATGACCAACAACTAATTTAATTTAAAAATTAATAAAACTGTCAAACACATTTAAGAGACTTAGGAGCATTGAAAGTCAACAGGATTTAGGCTCCTAAATCACTTAACTCTCGTTAATGTTAACATTAATCTAAATTATCCATCTCAAATGAGTCAAAAAATTTCCTGCTAACAGCAGACCAAACTTTCTCTCATCTCCCTTCAAAATCTATTTTCCAGAGAAACGCATTCTTTGATGTGAACATATTCATAATAAATTCTCACAATAGTTTTAATATCTGGTGTACAGATTTCTAGACTGATATTTTACTTCAACTGTCTTTCCTTCAGGTTACTCCCTTTATTTGATATTCCCCTTCCTGGATCAGATTTCCATTTTAACACATTTCAAATGAACTAGTTCTAACAATTTAATCATATTATTCATAAAGCCTGGTTTCCTTTCACACATCTGGGTATCCACCAAACTTGAGTGGTAACCAGTATGCGACGGCCAATTTACCTAGAGTACAATACATACAGAGTTTACACAACTAAAATGTGATCCAACAGTTGCTATTAGATACAGTAGTATATGGAGTTCAACAGTATTTGTTTTACTCAGTGTATTCAATTTTTCATTCAATCGGCTGGTAAGAGGTTCTTCTGCAGAGCAACCCCATTTTGTGTTATATAAACTTATCTTTATGTGTTACTTGTCCAATTTACAGTGTTTATGTCCATCACTTCCCTCTTCAAATATAATATCTAGCACTAGAGACTTCATAAAAGGCAACAAAAACAAAACTATGGTGAAAGATCAAACTTGAAAGCCCAATCTTAGACACTTCTGATAGTGTCACAGTATCTAGGCATCTATTATCTAGGTTCAGAGATCATTTTTGTGCTAGTTTAAACATCTGGTTATTTTCATGATAATTTGACCAGGCAAAAGTCAGTTGGCTCTACTCAAGTAACAATGGCCCAGTCAAACACAGAGTTCAAATACAAAAAAAGCAGGTTTGAGAATGTGAATGTTCTTCTGAAGTCAGTACAATTTTGGAAAAAGAAGCTAGCATTCAGTTGGTAAGCAAACAGTTGTCAAAAGTGCCTACGGAATGAACTAAAAAGAAATAGCCCCAACTAAAAATGAGAAAGTAAAAGAAGGATGGCAATAATCAAACATATTTCTTGCATGTTAGTCACTAGTGATTGTTTTTCACTACAGTTCCACTATATCCCCATTATACTTTCAATTTCCAACTTTAAATGTTATCATACTGACACTCAGATATACCAAAAAGTTATTTATCTTATAACCATAGAAAGACACCAATTAATGAACCAAAAATCTATCACTAAAATGCTGAAGGCTTATGCCAAGTACCATAATTAGGAAACTGGTCACTAGTAAATAAGCCAAATAGCATTTACATCTCCCATATTTACTTGATATCCGAATAAAAATAAGATATTTCAATGAGACTAAACAGCAGTAATTTCACAGAACAAATGTAATAAAAACCTTTACTTCTGCCCGCAATCCCCAATTAAAATATCTGAAATTTCCAGTTAGCCTCATGGATGTGCTTTGCACTAACCACTCATTCTACAAGTTACGCAACTGGCAGCACTAGACAGAATACTCTGCTCCATAAGCAATGGCTCCTCTTCCTAAGGGATGGCACGCTCTAAAGGAGTCTTGTATGTCAAACACGTGGTCTCTTTACTCTGCTGCAGTGCAGTCCAGGTGAGGCTCATTTTTTTAGATATCATGTTTTCTGGTCAAATGCTATAGAAACTACAGTGATTCCGAAGCATAAAATGACCATTTTATGGACTTCATGACATGTTAATACGTTCTTGGGTGTCTAGGAGTCAGATCTTTCCTTGATTTCCTAGTGGTGTGGACTGAGTTGACTGGTGTCTATGCAATTTACTTAAAGAACAGCTGCCATACAGATCAAAAGATGCAATATTAGAATTAGAGAAAAGAAAGTGAAGCTCTAAAGAGCAGTCAAAATTAGAGATTATAGACCATAGTTTGCACAATATATTCAACACAAAGAATGCCACGGTGGCACAGGAAGAGTTCAAGGTCATTAAGATCAAAGTGTTCTTTTCCAAATGCCTTATAAAAGTGTGTGTGTTAGCTAAACCAGACCAGCCCGGAAAGTCTAACATACATTTGTATTTATAAGTAGGTCAACCATGTCTGACAATTTTGGATGGTATAAAGGCTTGACTGAAGGAATAAAAATCATGAATTTCATAGATTAAGTGTGAGAATTATCAGGGTTTGAGTGTACTCTTCTACTACAATTATAAGCCTGTCGTGGCTTTATCATGAGTAGATTTTTGATAGGTCTGGACTTCGTAGCATTCTGTTCCAGTAGACCAAAGATTCACATCAGAAGTCATATGCATCTTTCCAAAGATGCCAGATAATTTCTAGTAAGGACTCCTAGTTCTCAGCTTTCATATTATACAATTACATGATTGACTTGTTAAATTTTACACAGCATCCTCATTCAAAAATGTGTTCTGCTGCAATCTGCCTATGCCATAAGCAATGTGTCCACTTCTCTATATAAATTAGTTTGTTTGGTCTGTCATATCGGCAATTATGTGAGTAAAATGGAGACAAACTTTCAACTGCAACAAACAGAAACACTTGAAAAGTTATATATCTGTAACTGAATAGTTAAAGCAATTAGTTGGAACAGGCTAAAGTTTATATCCAAACCAGAATGGGTATCTGTACTCTGAGGTGTCATTATCAGAATGACATTGATTGTTACCAATTTTTAGTTTTATGTAAAACAGCTTTTTGGGTACATTAACATATAATACAGTTTAGGAGTCTCAATTAATTTAAATCTCTTCATCAAGATGATCCAAAGCTTTAATGACCTGAATTTGTACATTAGTATGGTTACCTGTAGGAAGAAATGTTATTTATACAAACACCAAGTAAGACCAATAACTCTGAATTATATTTGAATCACGTTACCTCTTATCAATTCAAAAAAACTTAAGATAAAGAAATGTCTCAAATTCAAAGGTGGATGAAAATTAGTCTACTTATGTTCTAGCAATAACAAGATAGCTGACACTACCAGTGCTTTGGGTTCATTTTTTTTAAATGAAGTGCATTAAAGCCCAAACAGAAAACACTTGAAATATGATCGTGAAGTACTAAATACAGGGATAATGTACTTCTGCAGTTTAACTCTCTCTCTGTATATATACACATATATATTAATATACACACACACTCGTGTGCTGCTGCATATGTAGAAACATAGGAACATCTGCCTTGGGTTTCTAAATTCTTTACTTTTATACGTTATGTTACTATGCAGTATATTTTAGAGATACAAACAGATCTATCTCCTTTTACTGAATGGATTGTCCCATAATCTTGAGACGGGATTGTATTTAGAGGGCACATTAAATAGTATTATGAACTGCATCTAGTACAGACTAACAAATTTTAATGCAAAGCCTGAGCAAGACAACATTTGTTTGCTGAGCTAAGTACCCTTTAATGCCTTAAACAAATGCCACGGCATAAGTTTAATGCTTATTTGTTGGAAAAATTAATTTTAAGAGGTTAACAGAATCAGTAATATTACGTACCTGAGATGAACACTACAGAATTTTGAACATTTCCTCTTATTCCCTGTGTAACAGATTAGCCACTGGAACCAAGAAACAGTACCCAGGTATAATCCTTTAAAAAAGGAACAAAGAAGTTTGTTTAAAAGATCAAAAGCTATCTAAGAGATTGCACCTTCACTTCAGCCATAGGACTATTCTAAATGTATTTGTATATTTCTTTAAACTTAAGTTTCTAGTGATTGTGCATTAAAATCCTCATCTGAAGTTTAAGTACATGAACACTAACAGCACAGTACAAAATTAGAAATAAGTTAAATTCTTTAAAGAACTTCAGTGTTCAGGCTTTTCGTAGACCAGATAGGTCCCTGCCCCGAGATACTGTACATTACTGTATGTTGGTTATTCAGTTTTTTGATGCCATGTTTAAAATCTACAATATGTCTAGGTGAACTTGTTTTTATTTAATGTTAGTGTACAGAATTCAAATGAATTACAAAAAACAGTACATTTTTTCATTTAGGAAAAAGGATAAACAAAATACAAAGTTTTTGCAGTAATGCGATGAGCTTCCCCCCTAAAATTCATTCAAGATTGAGATTGCTTAATAGGTGAAATAATCTATTAGAACAAAATTAGGTTTAACAGAATGTCCATCAAACACATTTTACATGCAATTTTAAAATGAGGCATTTTTGCTTCCACTACCTATATTAAAACACACCCTTTAAAATCTAAATCATTTTGTAGTGCACCTCACTCAATTTAAAAGGCTTGCAAAAAATGATCATTTTTACCTTTCCTAGTAAAGCACAGCAGTAGACAAACATATGCCCCAAGAATAAGAAAGTAACTGAAGGTGGTAATGATGCTGTGTAAAAGTTAGAACCCACTCTTACCTAAAAATTAGGTCTGTACAATTCTTCTGGAAGCCAGTTCGCCATCAAGTAGGTAAACATTTATGGAGTTCTATCTTTAAAAAAGCAAAAACAAAACGTTAATGTTTTCCATTAAAAAGTTGTAAACAATTACTTGTAAAAATATACAAAGAATGGCAAACTTTAATAGAATATTGAGTTAAGACTAAATTAAGACAGTATTGGCCATATAGGTTTCTGTAATCTCTGGCAACAAAAATATCTCAGGAGACAAACACTGGTGATGGGGGTGGAATTATAAAACATCACATGCACAATCCATATTTTTTGCATGAGAAGTAGTAAACTGCTTGTCCTTCTCCCATTTTTATTTTTACCACTACCAGAACAATAATCATAATGATGAAATCAAAATTGTAAGCGTGTATTTCATAAAGCAAAAGTAGGAGTTTGATTTTTGTAGTTTACCCTGTAACTTCCCTCAATCCTTCCCTTTTCTCCATAAAATGCAAAAGCACTTAAAAATTAAGCAATGCAAAGTTAAATAAAACCCAACAGCAAACCATGATGTTAAAATGGCTCCTGTCATCGTCTTCTGTGAATTTTATCCCCAAGTTATTTGATCTCTGCAAGTGAGATATCAGCTTTTCCCTTTAGAGTACAGTTTTAAAACTTGCAGCATCTTTGACCTTTAATCAGTCCCCAAACATTGCTCTTTAACACTATAACAACCGCATTCACATTAGCTTTAGCCAAGTTTTTCTTTCCCTTTCATCAAAAGGCTTGGCATATTTAACTGGTTAGCAGATATTCATCCCCAATACTCCACAGCCTAGTAAAAGCTTCACGGATAATTCTATTAAGAATCAGTATTTTAAATTCACACATCGTATTACACACTGACAACTCCTAAACGTAAATTCAATTTCCAGTTAACTGCTAATATAAATGGAATGCAAATCCTTTAAAGTAAAAAAAAAAAAAAAAAACCCGATTCAGGAAATAAAAGCAAATTTGTTTTCAAAATCAATTCAGCTATTAAAGCTGAAAAAGCAGTTGAAGGAAAAACCCCTGAAGCTTTTTTTTTTTTTAAAGCATTTACTAATGTGCTAAGAATACAGCAGACATTCATCTAAAACTAGAACTTTCTTTTCAGCAAACTGTCACAGCCAATCCAATACTGCAGAGGTGTAACAGTAGTTATAAAACCATTACAATCCAAATCTAAAATGAAGATACACAAACTTGCCCAAGGTTAACGCAATCATGATGTTTTTAAACTCATTTTTTAAATTTCTAAAAATGCCATCCTCATAATATCCCTTGTAAATGTGAGTTGGGTATCATGAAACTATAGATTTACCTGTCAACTATCATATGTGAAAAAGAGCACAAAGACTTTAAAATCCATCTTCTATGACACAACACTAGATAAATTGCAACAAATATGGCTACACACTATCTCTAATTCAACGGTAGCAACTTTATTTACCTTGTAATATTCTACAGTAACTTTCTGTAGATTTGGCATTTGAACATTATCCTAAAAAAGTGAGTAATCATTAAATACGTGAGCCAACGTGAAGCAAATATTAAATGTTCCATTTAAACTTTTTCCTTTTAAAGGTGAATTCAAGAGCAGTTATCACACAAGTTCTAAATTATTAAAACAGTTCTACCTGAACAAAGATTAAAATGCTATGCCAATGCAAATAACTACAGCCTCCCTAGCAGAAAAAACGTATAAATTAAAAACAAAATATGAAACCTTCACAAACGCTTTTTTTTGGTAACTACATTTTTCTCAGGGTCACATACAATTAGTTACTCTAACATATTTTTCATTTTAAGTAACTGATTTTCCTCTCGCAGAGCAGTCTAATTCACAGCTGTAGTATTTTTTTAAACTTTAAACTGCAGGGTTGGCATGAACAACGTTGTTTTTATACGATTACTAAGTTTATGCAATGCCATTTTAACCGCAAGACCATGTCGCGTTTAAATCTCAGACTTTTTTAAAAAAAGTTTGAAGCTCCCAACTCTTTTTTTAAAAAGATAAAAGTAAAATTTGAATTGATCGTTTCAGTGAAGCCGTCTCTTCTGCAGCCTGCTTTCGCTCACCGGTTGGGAAAGAGTTAAAAGCCAACACCCCA
Organism: Mesoclemmys tuberculata; assembly: GCA_007922155.1. Classification (NCBI taxonomy): domain Eukaryota; kingdom Metazoa; phylum Chordata; order Testudines; family Chelidae; genus Mesoclemmys; species Mesoclemmys tuberculata. The sequence continues at coordinate 12,547,258 of ML675644.1, read as the reverse complement.
CACACAAGGGAAAAAAACACCAAGTTTTATTTTTAAGAAACAGACATGGCGTCTTTGTTCTTCCAAACTAGGGAGACGGCTCCCCTTTTCAGCGAGGGGGCAACACATGCTCTTTAGGAGAACTCTGGGGACTTGGGGCTAAACACCCAGCAATGAAGTCCGCAAGCCCCCCCCCCTCTCCTTCAGCGCCGCACTGGAGTTAGGAACGGGTCTGCAAATGCCCCCTTGCCCTGCTGCACGGGAGGCGGACTGGGGTGCGCCCCCTCCCCCGTCGTGCTGCATGGGGGCCCCCCCAGGAACTGGTCTCCAGCCCCCCACCCTCAGACTACCTGTGGGGACCAGGGCGGGCAGAGCCCCTCGGCGCTGCGCGGGCGGGGAGCGCCGCAGCCCGAGCGCGGGTCGGTGTCTTTCGCGAGCGGGCGGCGGTGGGCTCCCGCCGGCTCCCCAGCACCTGGCGGGCGGCTGCCCACAGCGGGAGAGACGCCTCCTCGGCGAGAGGGGGGCCGCGGCGCCGGAGGGGGCTCGCTGCCGGCTCTCCCAGCCCGGGGGGGGCAGTCCCCCTCCCCCCTCCAAGGACATTTTGTTTTCCCTCCCAAGGACAAAGGACAATGAGCGGCGAAGAGACCGAGCCCCGCACTCACCGGCAACGCGGAGCCCGGCGGCGGCCCGGAGCGTAGCGCGCCGCTCCCCTCCTCACCCTGCCCGCGGCGGCGCCCAGCCGGCCCGGCCCGCCCGCCCGCCGAGCTCGAGCGAGTTTCGGAGCCCGGCGCCGCCATCCTCCGCCGCTCCGCAGTGCCGGGCCGAGCGCGGCTCGCCGCTCTCCGTCTCCGCCGGAGCCGTGAGGGCCGGGCCCGAAGTGGCCCACGAGGCCGGGGCTCAGGCACGGCGCCGATTCCGGCGATCGGGGCGGCGGCCGGACCCCAACCTCCGGCAGACAGCCCGGCTGCGCCTGCCTCCCCGGCCATCTTGTGCCGTGTGTGTGAGACAGTGTCTCTCTCTGCCGTCTTCCCTCAACTCCTTCCTCCCCTCCCCCCCGCACAACATGGCCGCCACAGTTCTGTACTCACTGCGGCGGGGAAGGGGCTGGGCCTGTCCCCCCCCACCACAGCCTATCGCTCACTCGGTCCCCCACCTCCGGCCGTCTTGCCTGCCTTCTGCGCCTGCGCCAACGGCTGCTCTCTACTGGCCGCGCGGCTCCCTCCCCTCTGGGCCCAGCGCGCGCCGCTTCTGCGGGCAGCGCCCCTCCCTCTTTCTTTCTCCCGCCCTGGGCCCGCGCGCCGCTCAGACGCCGATTCCGATTGGCCCAGCTCCTCGCTGCTCTTTCCAGCGTCCGCAACCTCAACGGTCGCAGGCCGAGACGGCGAACCGGCTCTGCCGCTTCCTATTGGTTTCGCTCCTTCTCTCGCTCCCCCTCCCATCACCCACAGCCTTGCGCGGGCCCTGCTGCGCCCCTGCCCCCCTCTCCGAGGCCACAGACTCCGCTCGGGAGAGAGGGAAGCAACTGAGCAAGGGAACGGTTTTGATTGGTCGGCGTGTGGGACGGCCGCGCTCACTTCTGAACGCGGGGGTCCGAACCACTGGAACGGTGGGCGCGCCAGGCCTGGCCCTCCCCTGCCCCCATCCGACCCGAATAGTGTCACCAAACCACCTCACCCCCATCACCCCCTGCCCAGCCA
>ML675644.1:12517402-12545182 GCA_007922155.1 Mesoclemmys tuberculata | reverse complement strand
CAAGCCCAGGGAACACCTTCTACCCTTGCCAGTGCCACTGAGAGAACTCACGCTCTGGCCCTGCCTGGCCATCACCCCCTACCCCGACCATTGCCACTGAAACCATCTCCCAGGCTGGCCCAGCCATCGCCCCCTGCCCTGCTCAGTACCCAGTGCTTAATTTGTAATGGAAGAGGTGGTGGGGTTCAAGCAATTATTTTGCTTTCATAACAAATGGCAAGCACAGAGGTGCCAGGAGTATGAACTGCCATGCCTAGAGGTGCCCGGGTACAAATTAAGCACTGCCAGAAACACTAAAACTGCCTCATGCCCTGCCCTAAGTGTCACCTGTACCCTGATTATTGCCACTGGAACCACCTCATGCCTCAGGCATAACCCTCTACCCTAGCCAGTGCCACCTGAACCACCTCCCACTCCAGCCCGGGTATTGCCCCGTACCCCAGCCAGTGCCAATGAAACTATCTCATACCCCAGCCAGGCCCGAGCATTACTTCCTACCCCAGCCACTGCTACCACTTGTGCCCTGGGCATCGCTCCATATACTGACCAGTGCCACTGAAACCACCTCGTGGCCCGCCCCAGGCGTCACCCTCTACCATGGTCAGTGCCACCAAAACCACCTCATGCCCCAACCCAGGCTTCATCCCCTACCCTGGCCAGTGCCATTGAAACAACCTCGTGCCCCTGGCCAAGTGTTATGCAAGTCAGACTAGAAGATCATAATGATTTCTTATGATATCACAATCCTCACAGTCCTGCTGCTTCCAGATCACTTTTCTTTTCAATTCCTCTTCTATGGCCTTATGGGTTTTTTTTTTAAATTTCTCATCCATCATCATGTTCCTTTGCTTCTGCCTTCCTGGAAGACAGAGCAACAATAATCAAGTGAGTAATCCACCAACTGGCCTTTAGTCCCAACAATGGAGGCCTAAATCCTGCCCTTCCACTGAGATTTCTCTTCCCCTCTGCCCCTCACATACACACCTACCTGTTCAACTAGCCATTCCTCTAGCGGCCCTATTCCATGCATAAACCTGTATTCAGCTATTCCTCTGCACACCCACCACACCTGAGTTCACAGCTACATCTCCTTCAACATATGCATCCCCACATTAGACAATACTCAGTTACAGCTGTGTTCAACTATCCTATCCACTGATATCTCCCCTCAAATGGGTTGCTGTAATGCCCCACTGCATCAGTTATGATATTCCCCTCTACCAGGCATGCCCAGAAAATATATAAAGATGCTGTAATGAGCATGTATGTACTTCAGCTGCCCAGTTTGTTTGACATCCAGGGTTTTATTTTTTAGAACATAAGAACAGTCATACTGGGTCAGACCAATGATCCATGTAGGCCAATATCCTGTCTTCTGACAGTGGCCAATGCCAGGTGCTTCGGAAGGAATGAACAGAACAGATAATCATCAAGTCATCCATGCCCTGTTGCCCATTCCCAGCTTCTGGCAAACAGAGGCTAGGGACACTTCAGAGCATCTTAGCCCATGTGGCTAATAGCCATTGATGGACCTTCCTCCATGAACTTATCTCGTTCTCTTTTGAACCCTGTTACACTCTTGGCCTTCACAACAACCTCAGGCAAAGAGTTCCACAGGTTGACTGTGTGTTGTGTGAAGAAATACTTCTCCTTTTGTTCATTTTAAACCTGCTGCCTATTAATTTCATTTGGTGACCCCTAACTCTTGTGTTATGAGGAGTATATAACACTTCCTTATTTTCTTTCTCCACACCAGTCAAGTTTTTATAGATCTCTATCATATTCCCGCTTAGTTGTCTCTTTTCCAAGCTGAAAAGTTGCAGTCTTATTACTCTCATATATTTTCCATACCTCTAATAACTTTTGTTGCCCTTTTCTGTACCTTTTCCAATTCCAATATATCTTTTATGAGTTGGGGCAACCAAATCTGCATGCAGTATTCAAGATGTGGGCATACCAAGGATTTATAAAGAGGCAATATTATATTTTCTGTCTTATTATCCATCCCTTTCCAACCAACATTCTGTTAGCTTTTTTTAACAGCTGTTGCACATTGAGTGGATGTTTTCAGAGAATCCACAGTGACTCCAAGATTGCTTTCTTGAGTGATAACAGCTAAATTAGACCCCATCTTTTATACGTATAGCTGGGGTTATGTTTTCCAGTGTGCATTACTTTGCATTAATCAGCATTGAATTTCATCTGCCATTTTGTTGCCCAGGCACGCAGTTTTGTGAGATCCCTTTGTAACTCTATGCAGTCTGCTTTGGACTTAACTATCTTGAGTAGTTTTGTAACATCTGCAAATTTTGCCACGTCACCTTTTATGTTAGCAACAAGAAGGAGGTCAGGGAAAGTGTGTACTAAATGGGGGAGGCAACCTAGTGACAGGTGATGTGGAAAAAGCTGAATTACTCAATGCTATTTTTACCTCAGTCTTCACAGACAAGGTCAGCTCCCAGACCTACTGCATTGGGTAGCACAGAATGGGGAGGAGGTAAGCAGCCCTCAGCAAAAGAACAGGTTCAGGACTATTTAGAAAAGCTGGACATGCACAAGTCTATGGAGCTGGATGCAATGTCTTCAAGGGTACAGAGGGAGTTAGCTGATGTGATTGCAGCGCCATTGGCCATTATCTTTGAAAACTCATGGTAATTGGGGGAGGTCCTGGATGATTGGAAAAGGCAAATATAGTGCCCATCTTCTAAAGAGGAAAGGAGGTGGATCTGGGGAACTACAGACCAGTCAACTTCACCTCAATCCCCAGAAAAATCATGGAGCAGGTCCTCAAGGAATCCATTTTGAGGCACTTGGAAGAGAAGAAGGTGATCAGGAACAGTCAGCATGGATTCACCAAGGGCAATTCATGCCTGACCAACCTGATAGCTTTCTATGATGAGATGACTGGCTCTGTGGATGTGGGGAAAGCGGTGGACATGATATATCTTGACTTTAACAAAGCTTTTGACATGGTCTCCCACAGTATTCTTGCCAGCAAGTTAAAGAAGTGTGTGTTGGATAAATGGACTATAAGGTGGATAGAAAGCTGGCTAGATCATTGGGCTCAGTGGGTAGTGATCAATGGCTCAATGTCTAGTTGGCAGCTGGTAACAAGCAGAGTGCCCCAAGGGTCGGTCCTGGGACCAGTTTTGTTCAACAGTTATGATATGGAGGATGAAGTGTTTTGCACCCTCAACAAGTTTGCAGATGACACTAAGTGGGAGGAATGGTAGAGACGCTAGATGATAGGGATAGGATACAGAGTGACCTAGACAAATTAGAGGATTGGGCCAAAAGAAATCTGATGATGTTCAACAAGGACACGTGTAGAGTCCTGCACTTAAGACAGAAGAATCCTATGTGCTGCTACAGACTGGGGACTGACTGGCAAGGTAGCAGGTCTGCAGAAAAGAACCTGGGCGTTACAGTGGAAAAGAAGCTGGATATGAGTCAACAGTGTGCCCTTATTGACACGAAGACTAACAGCATATTGAGCTGCATTAGTAGGAGTATTGCCAGCAGATTGAGGAAAGTGATTATTCCCCTCTATTCGGCACTGGTGAGGCCATATTTGGAGTATTATGTCCAGTTTTGGGCCCCCCCATTACAGGAAGGATGTGGACTAATTGGAAACAGTCCAGTGGAAGGCAATGAAAATGATTAGGGGGCTTAGGCACATGACTTATGAGGAAAGACTGAAGGAACTAGGCTTGTTTAGTCTGCAGAAGAGAAGAGAGGGGGGATTTGATAGCAGCCTTCAACTACCTGAAAGGGGATTCCAGGAAGGATGGAGCTAAGCTGTTCTCAGTGATGGCAGATGACAGAACTAGGAGCAATGGTCTCAAGTTGCAGTGAGGGAGATCTAGGTTGGATATCAGGAAAAACGTTTTCACTAGGAGGGTGTTGAAGCACTGGAATCGGTTACCTAGGGTTGTGATGGAATCTCCATCCTTAGAGGTTTTTAAGCTGTGGCTTGACAAAGCCCTCACTGGGATGATTTAGCTGAGGTTGGTCCTGCTTTCAGCAGGGGTTTGGACTAGATAGCCTCCTTCCAACCCTAATATTCTGTGATTCTATGATTCTTAAAATATTGGGCTCCTTAAACCTAGGAGCAGGAGGAATCTGGCTGGCTGGGACGGCATCAGATCACTCTTCACTAACAGGTCCTTGAGGATGGAAAAATTCTGATCTGTAAGGAGTATTTCCTTCTGAGCAAATTGGATGGGCAACTCTTCAGGGGAAGCAAGATGAGGTTCTTCTTAGAAGAGTAAGGGGGAAATGAATGGCATGCTGTGGGTGAAAGAGGGTCAGGTGTGTTCCCTAGGTAGGATAGAAGAGTGGATGTTACTGCTTTTTGGTGGGAGAATATAACAGAAGGACTGTTCTTTACAGATAGAAAAGTAGAAAGCTGGTTGTCTGGTGGGCATGGAGGGCAGACCAGGGCCAAATCCTGCAAACCCTAGTCACACTGGACTCATTGGAACTACTCCTGTGCATCTAGTTACTCATATCTGAAAGTGTTTGCAGGGTTGGGACCTATATGTTTGCTTCTTAGTAGAACACCAGTAGGAAAGGAAAAGAAGAGAAAAGATAACAGGCTAGAAAATGTCCAGGCTAAAAAAAGAATAATACAAAAGTAGAAAAGAGTTTTTATTTACATATGTATTTGTAGCTAGATTTGAACGCTGCAACATCTCACCCAGATTAAGGAAAGGAATTCTAAGGTTTATATTCTAGACTCTCTCATTTCCATTATTTATTTTGCAGCATTTTGTAACTTCCTAGAAAACTTTATTATAGATGTATTTAAATTGTGATAGCATGCAGTAAATTTGAACAACTGAAGTAAGCACAGACATTTTAAACATTCAGAAAAGCTTACATTTCCACACTGCAACCATAAAAAAGCCACTTACCACATTGCTGTTACATGTGACCAAAAACTAAACTACAGAGAACATGAACAGGAAATTATACAGGCTGTAACTTACCGTGGCTGGCAAAAATGGTACCTAAATTCCATTGAAACGTCCTCAAAGTATGTGACACTGTTCTTTCAAAGTTAACTTTTCAAATCAACTATTGAAAAATTACAGTTGATGTATTATAAATTATTTTAGGTTAGACTGAAAAACAGATACCCTAAAATTAAGCGAGGAACAATTACTATTTTTATTAGTTCCTTGATTCTCTGTGCAAGCCCTGGTGCAGGTTATGGCATCCTGGGGGCTGCTCTAGCTTGCTCCAGCTGCATATGATCTCTGTTTCATGTACCACATGCTAAGTAATAACATGATACAAATCCATGTTTCTAAAACTATACTGGCACTTTATTAAGAGGACTATTTACAGATAAGCTGCAACTGTAGTCAGCATTCAAGCCATGCAAACAGACTGGCTTCCTGGTGCCCTCTCCAAATTCTTCCCTTCTGCAGCTGGTGCTTTTTCCCCATCTTCTAAGCAGGTTGTTACATCTTTCCTTTTAATTTTTTGTTATTGTGTCTTTTGTGCCAGTGTTTGCTGATTTGCTGGGGACAGAGGCTACTAACACATAGCCCACCATAAGGACACGGCCTTTAGTGTCAGGCCATCATGGCACTTTGGTTCAAAGACTAGCACACTTGAAGGACTATGAACCTGTCTCCAATTTCTTGTTTGTGTTGTTGCTTTGGGGGGGGAGGGGCAGGAGGGACAGAGAATTACTTCCACCCTGTGGCTGCCTTCATTCTGTTGGGTGGCTTCCTGTTGGTTCTCTGTATTGCTCATAAACCTCATTTCTTCTGATTCCTACATTAGGCCAACTGATGACTGAAGCTCTTAAGTCCTCCTGGTCCTGGCCGTGGCTCCATCTGTCTGGGAATGCTGACTATTGGCCACTACTACATAGGTGTCTTCAGTTTTGTCTCCACTGCTGTCCTGAGTCTGGAGCCACCTCACACAATCTGTATCCCACTGACAGTTGTCTTTTACCATCGCATTGTGTAGCTGTTTGCTGGTTGGACTCTCACTTGCTCACCTGTGCTCACTTGGCTCATTTGTTGTAGCGAGCTGCCTGCTTAGCGTGGTATTTTCTAATAACTTTTGTGTAATGTCCATCATTCCCCCAGTGGACTGCAGTAGTCTACCCCATCATGGGAAGCAGAGTCTTGGTTCTCTGGCCCATCAGTTCTGATGCTGGGCTATTATCTAGTGTCTGGTCCAACATCACAATAGGGATCTCTTCCTGTCTATTTTGCCTTTGTCATAAGTCTCTTTGCTGTCTTTATTGTTGACTTTGCTTGCCGGTTGCTTTGTGGGTACCCGGGGAAGATGTCCTATACTCAAATTCCTACGTGATGCTGAATCATTTTAATTCTGCTGCAGTGTACTGTGGCCCATTGTCTGAACATAGCTTGTTAGGTATGCCATATCTAGTAACCTCTGCCTTCAGTTTCTGGATCATGGTTCGTGCATGAGCGTACTACAGATAGTCCACCTCCCAGAAACTCGAGTGGTACTACTGTGACTATGTAGTTCCTGTCATTAAAAGTGGAAAAGTGTTCCAGTCTTTTCCCAGGGTCGAGCTGGGATTTTATGAGGCTGTACAGTCTCCTTCTGTTGTGAATCCCTAACTCTGCACAACTAGCACTGATCCATATATGCTCTGATTTGGGCATTCATGTATGGCCAGTACATACACTCCCTGGTTCCTCTTAGGCATGACTCTATACCCAGATGTGAAATGTATATCCATCTCTTGACGTAGTATTGTAAATCTGCAAGAGTTATTGCTCAATCCTTTGTAAACAAAATCCCATCTTGCACACTGCTCATCCCTCACCTGGTAGTAAGGGACAACCTCCTGTAGCATTTGCTCCTTGCAATCTGACCAACCCTGAACTATGACTTGTTTTACTGCCTGAGCTTTATTGGATTGCCCGGAGCCTCCCATCAGACATACAAAGGTGTTTTAGTATGTTGATAGACTATCTCCTGTTCCACATAGCCACCTGTGTTGTACCTTGGAAGGTATGCCCTGCTCAACGTATCTTCCATCAGTACTGACTTTCCTGAGCAATACCTTATCCTCACATCATAACATTGGGGTCTCAATGACATATGCAGTAGTTATTTTGGGTCACTCAGCAGTGATGCTTTCTAATGGCTTGTAATCAGACTTTGTGTCCACAGGGTAGTTGATGAAATTGTTCCATTTCAAAGAGCACAGCCAGAATTTCCTTTTCTATCTGAACATATCGGCTGTCTATGTCTGTCAGGGCTCCACTAGGAAATCTTAAGGGCTGCTGGCTTTGCATCAGTCCTACTCCTAGGCCTCCTTCTCTTCTATTATGCGTAATTTTTGTTAGTGGACCAGAACCAAAACCCAAGACCCACGTTCTTTAACTTCGTAGTTCAAGATTCACATCTGTTCTGAACTTTCAAAGAGTTTGGGAAGATGGGATTTGGCGTTTGTTTTAGCCACTGTACAGTTTGAAAGCTCTTCTGGGCAGGGAAGTTGTCTTCTATGTGTTTGACAGTTTAGTTCAACAGTGCTCTGATCCTGATGGACATCTCTGAGCACTGCTACAATATATATAAATAATAACAACAGTAAAGCTCAAAGTAACAACAACCGTGTTGGGATTCAGATCTCAGCCTTTGGTTCAGGCCATATATAAATAAGGCAAATACACACACACACAAATTTGCTAAGAATATATATTTTTTCATAATTTTTATAAAATAAGGGAAATTACCTTTTTATTTTTATGTTTTAACTTTGGAAACCAAGACCATGCTAATATGGTAGATTTACTAATATTTTTATTGTGCTCATATTTGGAAGTATAAGCCTTTATAGCAACAACCAAAGGCTTGGTTATCAAGAATAATCTGAAACAAATTCTCATCAGGCAAAGGATGAACATGTGATGAGGGGAAAAAAAAAATCTTTTCCAGTCTGCTAGTCCAAACATAAGTGGTTTTGCAGTTAATTCAAAATGAAACTATGCCTATGCAGCTCTGACTTTTCACATTCCTATTTTAAAGAAAAGATAACCGAAACATTAGCACATGGTCATAACTATGGCCCACCAACCTCTTTGCTTCAGTTTCACATCTATAAAAGAAGAGCCATAACGTTTATTTACTGCTGTTGTGAAGATTAGTTATGGGGTTGCTCCATATGTGGAAGTCACATTGATTTCAATGAGGGTTATGCATGTGATTTTCTTGCAACATTAAGCCTAGTATTTTTAAAGCCTTGAAAATGTAAAGTTCTGTGTTATTGCTGAAGGCTACCACATTCATACTGGACACCTCTTCACGATCTTAAAATACCATAAATAATAATAATACTTCCCTAAATTCTGATCCTGAATATTTTCAGCATTAAAAGTGCTGCTGACTTCAGGGGGCAAGACATTTAGGATAGGAAACCTAGCTCTTGCTGGATGAAGTTTTGTGAATTTGAAGCAGTCTTAAATTTAAAACAAAGCTTGTTTTATATATTTGAAATTATCTTTTATAATAAGCTCCTAGAATTTTGAACAGCAAATCCCATTTCATTACGCAAAAAGCTTTTGCCTCTATTACACATATGCAATATTCTGCTTTGTCATTAGCAGATTGCACATAATTGCATATTAAACTTAAAATATTTTGTTTGGTTTTAGAGAAAACACAAAAATTGCATTGATCTTGCAAACATATAAAAGAATAGGGTGATGGTAAGACAAATTTTGGTTCACCTTTATTGATAGTATCTAGTGATCTAGATATAAGATACGAAAAGTTATATCTGGGTACTACAGATCTCCTTAGATCTGAAGAAATTGCTGCAAGTTTGGTTGCATACTATTGAGATCAGTTTTTAAATGATATATAAGCTGGTTCCCAGAATCTCTATTAATATCCCTGAGCTACAGCTTGCAAAAAGCGAAGACTGTCATTTGTATTAAATGCTTTCGTTTTTATTTAGTGTTCAAGAGTGTTGCCTTTAGGAGTTTCCAGGATAGAAAATGTCGGAAGACTGGACACATTGCTAAGGCTTTATGCATGTTCAGAAAGGAAGAATCTGCAAACGTATCTTTTACCAGTCCCCCTACCTCTCTCTGTAAATACCTTTTGTGGAGTCATAGGAGTGTTCTGCTAAACTGAGAAGGGTTCATCATTTTATCAAGCATCCAAAAAGTGCTTGGCAAGGATAAGAGAACCATGCCCAATATAGAGTTTCAGCATAAAAAGATTGTTCTGCCTGTCTGCCAAGATATCACACTCCTGATGGTTTGGCGGTGAAGGATTGGGAAGAAGAGATTTCTTCACAGAAATCTGCAGAAAGTTGTTGTGAATATTTTGATGATAATTACATTTATAGATGAGATGATAATTGACAACAATTATTTTTTCTTGTGAACTGAGAATCTTTTTCTAATTTCTTAGGTGTACATTTTTGTAATTAACTTGAATGGAATTCCTGCAGATTTACACTGGTGTATGAGAAATGAGAATAGAACTTGGCTTATAGGACCAAATTCATCCATGGTGTAATCTACTGAAGTCAAACTGGGATGTAGTCAGAGGAGTTATACTGGACATTAATTTGGCCTTGAGGGCCAAACTCTGCCCTCACTTGCACAGGTGGAAATACAGAATAACTCTAGGTTCAGACAGTGTGGGGTTCTGAGACACATCCAAAGGGGAGCCCTTTGGCTCTTTTTGGGGTGGCAGGATCAGAGATCACCCACACAACCATCTTCTGGCCTGTGAGACCCACCAGCACTTCTTCTCTTTGGACAGGCTGGGGATCCTCTCTATCTGGATTACTGCTCTATGTGTTCGTATAGTCTTTCCTAGAGAAGGGAGATCTCAGCCACCACCCAGACGAGCAGATGACTCAACAAGTTGGAAAAGAATCCTTGCCAACACCCTTGTGGAGTCATGATAGAGTGGTGGCAGTAAGGATCCCACAGACAGAGAATCTTCTGCTGTGTTTTGTTGTCGGGTCCCCTAGAACAGTGGGTTATAGCATCAACAATCCATTAAATGAAATGGGGCAGATCAGACCTTTCAGAGTTAGCGTTTCAAGCTATAAACACACCTAGGCCAAGAATCACTGCATCCGTTATATCTGGATCATGTTTTCAAGGTTTTATTTGCAACCACAATTAAAACATTAAACATTAGATAGAAACATTAAAAAAACAAATCTGAGATTCTGTGCTACCACATAGTTCCAGGAGCCAAGGTCTGAGATATATGCCTATGCCTTTAATCCAGCCCTGAGTAATTCCATTTAAATCAATGTAATCACTCCAAATTTGTCCTGATGTAACTGAAAGTGGAATGTTGTCCTCAGACTTTGGAAGTGAATGCAGTAAATTTAAAGATAAGTTTGTGTACCAATAGTTTGAAAATGCTCTTGTATAGTTATAAATTAACTTTGTCACTTGAAAGGAGAGAGAATGCAAAAGCAGGGATTAGGCTGGATTATAAATAAAAGAGGGCAAGCAAGAAAGTGTGCATTTTGTTGTGTATGCATGTATGACTGCTCCAGTATTCCTTATATGGCTCCCTGAAGTTGTAATTTTCCTTACACAGATTTATTAATAAGGGGCACAGACTTTTCAGTATGTCTTGAAATTAAATTATGCTGTAGAGTTTTTTCTTGTCCTGCTCCTGATATTTGACACTTAAACCTTTTGAAGAACTAGGATGTTAGCTTCCAAGAGGTAAAAATGTTTGACTGTGAAATACCTGTTAGTATAAATGAAGGTTCCTGAATAGATGCATTTTATTTTGCTGTACCTGCAGCTTTCTTGTACCAAAAGTTCCTCAGTGTTATAGCCTATATTTGAACACTCTGTCTCCAGAATACAAAGTAAAAACATCTAAAAAAATGTGTTTGCTTTTGTAGGAAATAAGGTAAAAAATGAGTGATTTGAAATCAGCACAAACAAAAATGTTCCACTGGGACTTTTAGAGACTCTTTCCCACTCCTTTAAATCCAGGTATTAACTACAGTACAATGTTGCTGAATGACGTATCAGATACTGATATTGTATTACCAGGAACAGGGCTTTTGTCCAATATGGAGGAAGAGCACTGTAATCAGGAGATTCAATTAGCATAGTAAAAAGTTAGAGCCAAAAGAGACTTGAATTGAAGATAACTGCTTTAAACATGAAAAGCCAGCTCAAATTATATTAATAGAGCTGTACCCTGGTAGGTAAGAAAGTGATTAAGGGAGTTAAGAGGACACACTGGTAAATATTGATTAAGTGTTTAAATATGGAAAACAATAAAAATCTGAAATATTGTTATAATATCAGTATTACAAGAACAAACAACCAAAGATGGAAAGGAGAAGAAAAAAGTGCACGGGAGAGCCTGTGGACCATATGTAGCCCGGGTGGAAGCAGGTGCGACTTGCACCTGTTTATATCAGGGTTAAATTTGATGCAGAAGTCCTCTGGACCAACAGAGTGTAAAGGGGGCAATGAAGAAGATAAGGCCATTATGGCAATGTAATATCTTTGAATTTGTCTTCCTACAGAGGATGGTGACGGAATAACCACCTCAGAGTTACTCTTAACAGCAGTAATGAAAAGGAGGCACTGTCAGCTTGAGAAGTGGTGGAGAAATTAAACAGCAATATTTCATGCAGGCCAGATGACACTGAAGGGAATGAAGAACAAAATGGCTGAGCTAAGGAATACTATCTGTACTTCATTTACTGGGAAGAGGAATCTGATTCTTATTATTAATTAATAGTGACTTCTTTAAAGCTTCTTATTCTGGGCTCTAGACATCATTGTCATAAGTTAAACATATAAATACCTGAAAAAGAAGCAGCTTTCCCTCACTCCAAAACTAGAAACTAACCAAACAGAAATTAAATCAAATACAACAATATTCCCTCTGCCCACAAACACCAGTGTTTATCATGCCTCTCTCACCATCAAAGCCTTGCTAAATAGGAGAGCCTTTCAAGGTAGGCTGAAGGCTAACAAATTCAGTTATTTTGGACTAACACCAACAGGTGGGGAGATCATGTTCCAACACTGAAAACTCCTCAGGGAAAGTGCACAGCTGGTTGCCCCTACACTTGTATACCAAAAGGCCTCCAGCTTTTGGTGCCTTCACTGACCTCTGCTATACACTATCACACAGGCAAAGGGCTGGTCTCAGATACTATAGGCAGCTACCAAACCATTAGGGCTTTATGGAACAAAAACTATCTCAAATTCCACCTGGAAACCAACAGTGAGCCAGTGCCTACTACAGAGAACTGCTGTTGTGTGAGCCCTGGTAAATAAACCACATTTTCTACCAGCTATAGATCTTATTCCAAGGTTAAGCATCCTACTTTAGGGGGATTTTACACAATTTTGTTTTACATGCAGAAGATCATATACTATAACAGAAACTAATGTTAACATGCCTTGACTAGCCAAGGGCATGTCCCAGATCGCCACTGACAAAAATAATTTTGACTTGATTAGTATAGTTAGTGCCATGTGAAATTATCTTTCACATACACCTGTCAAAAGCATCTTACTAACTGGTCTCCCCTAAAAAGTAGCTATTAAATACATTGCTTAGAAAACACCTGATCATCAATTGTGATATAATTAAATTCTGTCTGAACATTTCAGCAATGAACTTCTCTACCTACTGCACCTTTAAAATTCTAGAAATCTGCTAGAAGCAGCTGACACTTTGTGTGGTGCAGTTAATGCAGCACATTACAAGGGCAACACGCACACACTGAGACATTACTTTGTCCTCCTTTTTGTTGTTGTTTTCCTTTAATTTAAAATAAAAGCCATTTAGACTTAAAGCATATGGTTGCTCTTTGGATATGAAGAAAAGTAATATGAATTCCAGCAGTGCCAATGGGATCAAAGCCAAAAAAGAACTCAGAAAATGTGGAGAAGTAATTAAGACGTCTTATGGTTAAAACTAAGAATAAATGTCTTAAACTGAGACTTCCATGAACACCATGGGTCTCTTCTGCTGTATCAACTCTGCCTCACAAAATGGCTCCTGCATTTGCAGTCTCCTAGAAATGTAATGTATCCAGCCCTCAATCTCCCAACTTTTATTTTTTTTCTTAGCTTTGTTGTCATTTCATAATTTCTCTTTACACTTAGTTGCAGCAGGGTCACTTAACAGGAAGCTTTTGAAAGACTGCACGCATCCTGCTAAATGCAGACATGGCAGTAAGCATACAGAGCTCTCCTTTTTGTAAACTGACTAGTCTCCAGATCAGAGGTTTCAGTTGTTTGAAAACACCCTGAATAGTTTCACACCCTATAATTTTCAAATAATCAGGATCATGGTAAATGGGTGTGTGTAGTGGTGTTCTAAACCACAATGGTATGCCAAACTCAGATTCGAATGACAGGTACGGTTGGGAAATACATCTGCTGAGTTAGTGAATATCATTGAGATCTTCCCCTCTAGCATTTTCTACCTCTAGTTCTCAGATATAAAAGGACTTTTGTGTAATGTACTCAGCTGTAGTACTAAGAGCTTCTGTATACCGTACCATGTAATATTTGGTTTCCACTATAGTACATGTTTTTATAATGAGGGGGGAGGGGAAGGGAAGCTGCTTTTGTATAGGGTGCCAATAATCTGTTGCAAAAGACTGGAGCTTTCCGAGCCAATTAGTTCTGAAGGTAACCATTTCACTGCAGGAAAACTTGAGTCCCGAGGACAGAATCAAGGAGATTAGGGACAGAAAAGACCACATACTTTGTCCATCTTCCGATGCAGGATTGTTCACTGTAGTCTATTTTTCTACTCTATTGCATTGTCTAATCTACGTTTAATATTGGAACTGAAACCATCAGCTGATAAGGAAGTATTTGTAAAGAACAAACCAAACCCAAAGTTATTATACAAAGATGTTTGGAAAGCTGCATCAAGAACTGATAAACAGTAGCATTTTAGATCTAGATTCATCTCAGGATCTATGCCAGCTTCCGCTGTCATGGAGTTGTGGCCTCTGGAGACCCCCTGCAACACAAAGCCTGCCAATAGGGAGGCTGAGTTAGTGGAAAGCAGCTCCAAGTTCCCCTCCATGTCTGGGAGCAGTGAGTTTCTGCTGCCCAAATTGTGGTTGGTAATGGGCAGGGAGGTGACAAGGCAGAAGCAACCATGATATGTGTTGGTTCACTGCATGCCCTCAACAGCCGCCACTGGCAGGGCTCCTATGTAACTTTAAGCTGATTCCCTGCAGAGGTAAACAACTCAGAGGAAGGGAGGGATGGCTCAATGTCTTCCCTCTGAGGCTGTATGTCTACACTAGGAGCGCCTTACTCGCTATCGGCATGCCAGTGTACTATCCTGGCAAAGTGTTCCCAGAATGGATGCAGCTATAGCAGGAAAGCTGCACTTTATACCAGTGTTGTAAATCCACAGATGATACAAGCTATGCTGGTAAACAAGTTTTGCACGGATAGCTGCATCTCCACTACAGACTTCGGCTGTCACACCTATATCGGCCTGCAGTCACACCTCTTCTCACCCCTGACTGACATAGGTATACTCGCAGAGGTCTGTCCTGTGGACGTAGCCTCAGCATACCCTCTCATATCCCCTGAGGCCAAGCCAGGGCATGAAGGCATAGCACAGTCATACCTGCACCAGTTTTGGTGATCTGTACTACTTAGGTATAAAACTAGATGAATACGGAGATGAGTTCTTAACTGCACTCCACAGCACCATTTGTTTGCCATAAACTATTAGGGCCACATCAGGCCTAGATTGTGCATATCCCTGCGTGGGTGCACAAGCTAAGGGAAGTGGTTACAAGGAACCTCCCCAACCTCGCATTCCTTTGCCGGGACAGTCACGACATGGTTGAAGAACACAGAAACTTGGGGCCCAATTCACCATTGCCTTGCACGGCCATTTCCACCAAGTCAAAATAATGTTACTGTTCTGATCTGGTAGGGTTTTACATGCATTTTTATACTCACTTCACGGTGGTGTAAATGACTACACCGTGAGTCAGGCCCCTGGTGAGACTAACTCCACTAGCAGTACTAGCCTCTCCAAAGAGGGCAGAGAGAGGTGCGGTGAAGATAGGGCCACCATGCCTTATTCCACATCATTGGCTAGCTAGCGTGTGTGTGTGTGTGGGGGGTGCATACTGCATCCTGTTAAGGGACGGCAGAACTGTTACTGAAGTGTGCATTCCCCAGGAGGAACTGTGGCTACATTAAACTGTAGGTTTCAATTCTATCCCAGAACTGTGGAAGGGAAAAATGTAGTGCTAAGAAGACATATTATTTGGGTTTGTGAGCTGAGCAGAGATCTGGCAGTACAAGAGCTGAGCTCTGTTGTTTCCGCAGCCTCCCACTCACTAAATATATCCTCTGCAGAGAACTGCATTTCTCCACCTCTTTCTCAGACCAATCAGGTTTTCACAAACAACGTCAGGTTCCCTTCGGATATGCAAGCCGACAGCAACAGATGCCCTAATTACAGGACACGGTGGAAGAGACTAACATGTCTCCGTCAGAATGGAATTGTTACGGCCACAGATTATTTCAAGAGGGAATGTATGCAGGTGCTTAACTGTTAAAACCATATAGTAGCTTGTTGTTGATATCAAGAGCTGAAATTCGTTCCCATTTGATGAGTGTTTACTGGCCTATGTGAAAAGAATGAGTCAATCTCACGCTGGTTGCCAGCAGACAAATGTCAGCTCAAAAAAAAAAAAAATCTAACCAAAAAAAGAAAAGCATTCTAGGTAGCAGGCAGACTAGTCTCATTGCGGATGTTAGTGTTGTTCATTGTGGTATTTACTTCTTTATTGTTTCTGTGCACCTTTTGCTCCCCCATGTAAAGCCACAGCCCAAGGATCAAGGACAGCACAGCCACTAAATCAGCTGTGCTGCTAGGGGAGGAGGGGGAGCCCAGGAGCACATAGGTCATTGGATGAATGCACACAGGATGAATTTACATGGGATTAAAGTGCTTCTCCCTTGCCCCTTCTGTGCTGCCCTCCAAACTCGTTATAGCATTATGTTGTATCCTTTTACCAATTAGATCATAACTTCTTTGGGATACTGAGTACAATGGTGGCTCAATCCTCACTGGGGCCTCAGCACTATTGCAACACAGAATAAATAAGAGGAAAAAGTGCCCTTTGTTACACAGCTAGTCCCTGTGACTCAAATTCGTACAGGAAGAAGGACCCATGGTGAATTTCCTCTCCCTCCAACTGTCAGCCTGCCTGTTTGGATTTAGACTCCACCCATTCTTTGCCTCTTTCCCACAGAAATCCCTGCTTCTTCACCACTTTGTGTTCCTTTTAGCAACAAAGTGAAATTGATAGAATCTGGTCAATTCCTAAAGCTTCCCCTCCACCCCCTTGAAAAGGCAAAGGGAGCTGGGTATACCTTGCAAACATGACTAGCTGGAAACAGATTTAACCACCTCATGCATGACCTTAATCCCTGGGATTTTAGATGGTTTTTCTTCCTGCTGTCTCAATGTTCAGGTATTTATCAAGCATTCAGATCAGATCTTTAACCCCAGAACATTTTGCAACAAGACACCAAGTTCACTCTTTTAAATTCTCTCTATTATGGCTTTACACAGCAACTAGGCCAGGGCAGCATTCAGGGATAGACTGAACGAGGAGGCTGTGAACTGTATAGAATATTTCCAAGTGGAGCTGAGAACACACTCCTGGACCTTACTGTCTGCTGGCTAGTAGTGCTGAATCAGAATATTCATTTTGCTCATCTCTAAGAAGAGGGAAAATATTGGAGCTGATGAGTGTTTCCTCTTTTTGGAGAAATCTGTTGGCCGGACTGCCCCTGTAGCAAGCTATCTAGGCAAAGCTGTCGCTGTACTCTGTAGCTCCTAGGAAAACTTACATCGTGCCCTCCCACCTAGATGTAACCACAGAGGTCCCTCCCTATTGGAGGAATAGGGCCACTGGAGGAAATAGCCCTGGTTAGGTCTTCATGTGCCTGAAAAAAAAGAAGCGTTCCTGAGTTCTTACACGTAACCCTGCACCAAGCTGTGGGCACTCAGGTCTGCAGGCACCTTCTGAAAAGACTGTAGGTTTCTTTCTCTGCCAGACCTGACTATCAGCATTCCATTACACAGAGCAAGGCCACAGGAGGTGCGCTGCAAGCTGAGTGATTGTTACGGAATGGAACTGTGGTAACCTTACAGCACAACATGACACTCCTTCATGAACATCTGACCTTGGCTTTATTTACTGGGAACTCAGAGTTTAAAGAGCTCAACTATTTAATTATGAACATATAATGAGAAGAGGAATGGCACCTTTAACCATAGTTCCTTGGGGCCAGATTCTGCCACCCTTGGTCACTCACTGGAATTTTGTAAAGCTTGATGCAAACGCACAATCGCTAACATGTTTTAAAATCATACTGTAGATAAGACATATTGTACTTTTGACACGTGCTATATCTAAATGAGTTGAACCAGACACAATATAAGATGAATAAGGTGCAAATTTCTAACTTTCAGGGTAATTAATATTGGGACAACTTACCTAGGGAGGTGGGGTGGGTTCTCCACTTGAAATCTTTAAATCAAGGCAAGATATCTTTCTAAAAAAACCCACTATAACTCAAACAGAAGTTGTGGGCTCATGCAGAAATTATTGGGTAAAATTCTCTGGCCTGTGTTATGCAGGAGGTCAGACTTGATGATCATAATCGTCCCTTCTGGCCTTAAAATATACCAGTGTATGAACCGTAGAGGGGATCCTAGGGTTTACATTGACCAATTAGTATGTGATAAAACTACAACCTGTCCTGTATATACTAGGATCATATGTTAGCTAACATGTTTTAAACATACACCTTTTTTTCCCCCAGGTGTGGATAAACACTAAGGGCAGGCCGCTGTAGTGCTGTAATGTAGGTGCTTTGTACATGGATGTTGGTAATTTACCTCCTCCAGCAGCAGTCGCTAGGTTAACAGAAGAATTCTTCGACTGACCTAGCTTGCATCTATACAGGCGTGATGTCTGCTTAATTAAGGTGCTCAAGTGGTGTGAATATTTCACACCCCATAGTGACTAGCTAGGTTGATCTACATTTGAGTGTAGACCAGCGCAAAGAGGGCTGGGATTGCTGTAGAACAGAAGCAGCAAGGTCACCCAAGGGGGAGATTCTTTGTTATTCCATAGTTATCACATGGGTCCAATTAAGGGTGGTGTTGGTTGGCTGCACAGGGAGATACCCTCACTGCCTGGCAGATGCAATGCAGGGTGTTAACTGAGGAGTATAACACAGGTAATGATGGAAGTATCAGGCCTCTGACAAGGAAAAAAAGCACATTGCAGAGATGGAATGTAGGTCTGTGAGAGTAAGGAAATGCCTGTTTCCATAGGGCTCTGTGCTATACCGGGAGCCTACCAACAGGGAACAGAGAAAGCATGACGGGTGATTCTCCATTACCCCACACGTATCAATGGTAGCATTTTACACCATTTTACTTCGTGAACGTCGACACAAGGTGCACGGAAACAGAGAATCAGGCCCCTTGGTTCCAACTGTTATCTAATTTAACCTGTTTAGGAAGCTATAGAACTTTAAATATAGTCCTTGTTTATTAAATGGGGCCAGCAGGACGGGAGGAAATCCGGGAGATGTTGTTTGACATGGTTTGTTAATAATTCAAGCTGCCAGCCTGCAGGAGGAACCATTTTGATCAGGCTACTGGCAAGCAGACAATAGAGCATCGATACGCTCAAATATTTCTTTGTTTGAAGACGTGAAAAATCATCACAGCTGATAGGCTTTTATTCATATTATTGAGTAATTCTGGCTCCCTGTTACACTTCAACTACTTGGGAAGCTTCAGTGGGGCATCAATTGTCCTCTGCCTTCTTCAGCACGAAAACGGAATTCAAATCCCTTCTTGGAAACAAAGGTGCTTCCCAGGAGCCTGGCATGCAGCCTGCATACCAAGAACCGTAGCCAGGCAACAGCGAAAAGATCAGGACTTGAGCTTCACCCATGATGCATCTGCCTTGCAAACAATTCCTGCCACGTAGGCAAGACTGTGCTGGGTAATGGAAAATTACTGCAAGGTTTTTCTTAAAGGGCAAGTGTTCCTTTTCATGGAAGAAGCTTCTCCACAGCTTGCTTTCTAACTCTATGAATGCTAAGGTGGTTTTCCAATCTGCAGTGCATCATTAGTACAATACACATCTAATACAGGGGGATATTATTGCTATGATTTTTCTTTGTTAGTAGAAATATTAGGCATCGAGTTAAACTGAGCTTTCGAAAGCAGGAGGTGCATAAATTAGAGTCTGCCTTTATAAAGCTGCTTTTGACACCGACTCCAACATGGCTCCCCTTCAAGTGACGCAGTTAAAATTAATCAGGAACTGAAGCCAAAAAAAAAAATCTCTCTAGCTCTTGGCAGGCTCAGCATTCAATGACTGCCTGACAAATCTCTGAGCATTAAACCCGTAGCAAGAAAAGGATACCTAAAAGAAACAACAGGGCAGCTTTACCAGCCATTAGAAGTGATGTATTGGATGACAAGCTATTTTCTTTTTTTTTTTTTTAGTTTTGCCCCGGTTTGATTAGCTCCATTTTCTAGCAGAGAGGGAATTATTTGTCAAGATTGTCTTGTGCCTGTTTGTCTCCAACTGTATGTCTAAATAAACACACACACAAAGTGCTAATAGGAAACTGCTACACAGTCCATTTTTATTACAGAATTAAACAAGCACCTACGTGAAAATCAGGCTCTGTAGATTGGCAGACCTTCTCATTTGGAAGGGACCCCTTTAGCATGCAGAGTTTAATAGAAGCCACCCTCACAACGTAACCAGCAAATGGATAAAAAGGCCACATTCGTTTTGCACAAACAATACTCTTTGTGCATCTCTGAATCAATTCCTCCACCAATTACACATTACCAAAATAATTTCTGGGTGCTTTCTATTCTTTATCTTCTTTGATGCCGAGCTCCTTGGATTTCAAGTCTTTAAGTACGTTCTGATCAACTATTGTTGGCTGTCTTATCTTGTGACATTGTGATAAAACCTTTTCCACTCATCCCTGGTGTGCTTGTTGGGAAGAACATCAGAAATTAACGTGGATGCTTTTGCCAGGATGTGTTTCCTTGTTCTGTGCACATGTTGGCTAGGCTGTGCTGCCGTCCGGATGGCTAGCTAACATTCCTTAGTAAAACGCCGCCATGTTTTGCAGCCTCAATGGTCAAGTTTCTTGCATTTCTGGGAGTCCTTGGCCAGCTAGGCCAGTGGTTCCTCCAGCAGTTCTTTGGTCTTACACCATTCCCTGACATGCTTCGCCCAACATCACTTTTCATTGCATCTGCCTCTGGCCTTTTCCCTTTGGTTGTCTTACCATCAATATAAATTCTTACCAAAACCTATGCACTTCTTCATACCAGGGAAGGAAAATAAAGCCCTAGCTAGCTCTGAGACGAGGGAGTTTGTATTGTAGAAGCTACCCTTTCTCTCTAATGCTCTCTTTTCTCTCTCTCTCTCTCTCTCTTTTTTTATAAGCAGAAGCCACCTTTGTTTTGAAGCTGCCCTCAATGTAACAAGCACAGGGGAAAGTTTTATTATCTTTGTTCTGAAGCTGCCCTCAATGTAATATGCATAGGGGAAAGTTTTATTGCATTTAATAGAAGCTGGCCTCATTTTGGAACTGCCCTTGATGTTAAAGTTATAAGGGGAAACATAATTAGAAGCTGTGACTTCTAAACAAAGATCTACGGTAACAGTGGTTGTAGCGTGGTTGCTTTAGTGATCCTTTGGAAACTCCGGGTAGATAAACCCCCTCATGCGTAAAGCAAAAGGCGTTGGTTTCTAACAAGTCTTCTGAAAGCACTGAAGAGGAACCGTACCATCTTATAGTACAGAAATCCTGCTACAAAAACTCCTCTAAAAATCCTGCAAGTGTGCCCTCCAGCTGATAGCAGATCATTCCGATAGATTGATTCTGATCTTCACAGTTTAACCACTTTGCAGTTATGCAGTAATGCTTAATGTGGAACAGGCTGGTGTCTGAGTGGGATGTTCCCAGACTGCCCCTTCCTCAATCATCCCTTCCTCAGTCAGAAGAGTGGGATCATACATGCTCTGTATGTAGCTGTAGGTGACTGTTGGAATTTTCTATTGGCGTTCCAAAGCCATGAGAAGGGAGGCAGAAGGCAAATGGCTCAGAGTTTAGTAAATACACAGACACAGTAGACTTGAATAGAAAGGTGTCTTAGCTTTCCTAGTTTACTAACACAGTCTGATTTCCCAAACATCAGACATTATTTTCACAGGAATGTGGATAGCTTTAAGAACCCCGGCCTTAGCTATTCACTATCCTTTGAGCCCTGTATCCTTAGATGCATAGGGGCCGATAACACCTATGCCAGTACCATAGCTAGATCTAACATGTCCTATCTCTGGTTATTACTAACCAGGAAGTAGGAGCTAAACATAAATTCCTCCTATAAATTGAGGCTCACAGGGGAGAGAAAGGTAATTCTGTTTTGTGAAGGATTTTGACATTTGGTTTCACTCTGATTTGGAATGAAAACAAAACATTTTCTTCACAAAAGGGAATGGACCCATTGGCTAGGGGGGCTTCGAAAGCTGCTTGGAAGGCAAGGTCCCATCAGACCCTGCTTCGGTTCCACAGAAACGTGCTAGGCATTTGTGCAAACCAATTTGTTGTTTGAGTAATTAGCATCCCCTGGGTTACACTTTGGATCTTGGGCTTTGAATAAACCCCAAAACTCAAAATGAAACATCATACACTGCTGAACTGTAACCATTTTTTACCCCAAACCATAAAGGAGCCCAGGTTCTCTCAAAAGCTGGTTGAGATTTCTGTATCTTTAAAATGAGGATAACAATATTCTTGGTATCAGAGGCGTATATAGCTTAATTAATAAATGTTTGAAGTACTATTAGGTCTACAGATGACAGCTTTTATGTACAGTTAATTGCCAGAATATTGTGACTAGAGCAGAAGCATTACATGCAATAAGCGATTTTTCTGGGCTCTGTGCACCTGGCATCTGACTTTAGATTTTGACCCAAATTATCTGTGTGGAACCGTTGTAGATTTGCCTCTTGGGCTATAAATCATGTAGCTCATTTCACGACGTATTGCCAGGTGGAACAAATGCAGAAAAGGGAAATATAGCCACCTCAAGAAATGTGGCTGTAAATTTTTTAAAGACCAAAGCTAAACGAAACTAAACTGGACCAAAATATCCAGTCTTTGTTTCCTGTCTCAGTGAATAGCATTTCCTTTCACACAGACTTAAATGGGCCTTTTCATGAAGAGCATAAAGAGATACCCAAAGTGTGACTCCCAGAGGCCAAATGCACCCCAGAAAATTGTCACCTATTAAATTCAGGGCTGGCATATGGCAGCCAATAGCTTTGTCTGTTGAAGAAGCACATGGGACAGGCTAGAAGGGCAGTTGATAAATGAGAACTACCTTTAATCCCTCTGGCAAAGAGAATTGCTATTCAAGCTGGGCCAGTTTCTACTCACTCCTCTTCTGTCTATCTCACGCACCAGGTGTTCAGTATTAATAAATCATGCCCAACCCTTTCCACCACACCCTGCGTAATGAACACTCTCCTCCCCCACAGCATCGCCGTAGATGAGCAGTACCGTGGGCCCTATCTGGTGATAGCACTGAAGTCTGTAAGAGTTCAGTGGGAGCAGCTTGGGCTCTGTGTGTTTATTTTTAGGATAAGAGGTTATTTTCGCATCAAGCCTGCCCAGAGATTAATTACACGTAATCTGTCAAATCCACTCCCGCAGGCCTGTGTCTGAAAAGCAGGGCTGCCTTCCAGGTGAAGTTGTGTCAGCGCTTCCATTAAAGCACCTTTCCCCCGCACTTCCAGGGCTATTATAAAGAGGCTATAAAAATCCACTCCTGGCTGAAACATACAAGATTTGAGCCTGAGAACCTCACTGGTTTAAGAAATCCCTGGTAAAATACATCTGGCTGGGAGCGTTTTTTTTATTATTAATTTAAAAGGGAGGAGAGGGCGAAGGATAACAGCCTAAATTCTGCCGTTCAAAATCAGCCACTGTACATGCAACTAAAATTCCTTCAGGGTTTGGTTTTGTAAGCATCAGCGGTGGTGGCATTGTCACACCAAACCACAGCTGCACAAGAATCAGAGACTAAAAGGGTGCCAGTGGGTGAGCCGCACAGCCTGATTGCCACACCAGAGGGATCCCGAGGAGATGGTTGGGTCTCTGGTGTGAAAAAAATCAGTCTTTTAAAGAGTACACATCCCCAAACAAGGGGATTGCTAACCCTGACACGTGGTATCTCTTACTGGTCTTGCAAGGACAAATCTCAGAAACTGCTAGAAGCAGTACACTGCCCTGAGGGGATGCTCCGCCAACAGGAGCTTTGTTTGTAACTATACATCTCGTTGAAGAGGTTAGGTGGGGTGGGCAAGGGTGGAGTTTTTGTGGAACCACAGAGATGTGGACTATCTCTTCTGACTTGCTGATGCTGCTTAGTTTCAGCTCAGCTGAATGACACCTCTTACATTTCTGACATGTATTGTTCTAACTCATCGCTTGTCTCTTAACAGCCAACCTGTCCTCCGCTCTGTGGTGTCCTCCTGCAGGCAGACCCTGTAGGGAGTGTTTCCATTCCAACACTCACGCAGCAGTCAGGGTGGATTCCAATTTAGCGCTTGGAAGGGCAACAGCTACCTTTCTGGCCAATGCTCTCCATCCCCAAGGGTAGCTAGAGGATGTGGACAGGGCCCCAGCTGGGTAGCCCACATGAAGCCACCTCAGTCTTATTCATCTGTCCCTCTGCTGGCATTACAGCTCTTGTCAATAATGCTTGGTGGGCATCACTCGATTTCCCCTCTCCCCAATATAGCTAGGGAGTGGGTATTAGCCCTATTTCACCAAGAACAGCACGTCAGTTGCCCTGGATAATTTGGTTGATCAGGTCACCTCAATGCACTGCCATTAGTAGAGTCTGGATTAAAATCAGTATTTTCTACCTTCAGCTGCTGTGATCGATGCTCACTGGGTAGACAATCAACCTTTGGAGGAAGAACAGATGTAAATTTCAGAGATAGGCTAGAGCCAAATTTCCAGTTCTGAACACACTAGCTCCCTTAGGGAGTTTGGCTCCATCCCTATACGCTACAGCTCAGGAATGCATTTACACTAAAGGCCTACATAGCTACAGTTCTGAATTGTTACCTCAGTTTTGATACCCATCGGTTCCAGCTCCCGTGAAAGCTACCGTTCAAATAGAAAACAAAGAGACGGTCAGAATGGGGAGTTACCAGACAGATACTTGGAGCCTGGCCTCTGATTTACACACATATGGGGGTTGTGGAACAGTTTAGTCTGTGGGTGCAAATGCAGGTTTTACACATGCACAATTCAAAGTCCCTTTCAAAATGGAGCACTAGAAGCTGGACTGTTCCCTTATTCCGTGTGAGGGATTTGTAATACTCTCATTCTGGTGCAACTTCACTCTTCTGGATGGAACCAGAATTGCTCAAGCCCATGTCATAAACCTTCATCTGTTACCAGCTAATGGA
The DNA here is from genome assembly GCA_007922155.1 of Mesoclemmys tuberculata. Taxonomy (NCBI): domain Eukaryota; kingdom Metazoa; phylum Chordata; order Testudines; family Chelidae; genus Mesoclemmys; species Mesoclemmys tuberculata. The sequence continues at coordinate 12,520,605 of ML675644.1, read as the reverse complement.
GATTCTCCCTTTGTTCAGTGATAGATCCTTCCATTCCGGATGCCGAGTTCTAGCCTTAGTGTCACTATGAAGTACTGTGTGCCTCTGTGCAGCATAATGGCAATTGAAACTAGGAGACACAGATCTATTCCAGACACCTGTTGCTGTGAATGGAAATTCTGGGTGAATATAGAACTGCCTCTCCAAGGCCAGGAAATGAAAGGGAAGGTGTAGGCCTTTATTTTCTTGTTGTTTCATGAGACTGCAGCATCAAGCTTAAACTCCTGAGCTTTAAGAGACTGTATCGTATCTTTCCTGTTGTGTAAACACAGAGATATTTTGTGAGGGGTAAAGCCATTTTAGCAGGGCGCTCTGATTTGCTTCCCTAGGTCACTGCAGTGTATTATGAGTTAAACAATTCCTTTCTCATTATATAAATTCTTTGGTTCCTTAGAACATCTTGATAGAGAAGAAATGTAAAGAAATCCTGAAAAGTGCTCAGCGTTCCTTCTTAAGCAGACCTAAATCCTTTCTACCCTGGGATGAAGTTACGGAAACAGCTATCTAACTATGCTTTCTATTGCAAAAATCACCATAGTCCCCAATCACGTAATATATATAGGTCACATATATACAGTAACAAAAACTGACACACCGAGTAGTCAGGAAACACATGCTTTCCGCACACACAGTGGAGTTACACGCCCATTTCAGCGCTCAGGGAGTTAATCCTTGCCACTGAGTTAACCATATACTCCTCTGCCCCAAGGAAAAATAATAATTATTTTAAAAAAATTAAGAAATCACAGGAAAGGACGGTTCATCTGTCGTACTTGCTAAGAGTGTTAATGACCTGGACAAAATTAAACTGCTACTGATTCTTGAGGGGACAGAATGAAATGAGGCAGGAAATGTGAAAGAAAATAAACCTGAATTTGCCTGGATTCTAGTTTATAGATCATAGAGGAGAGAGGTAGAAAAGATCTATTCTATCAGCCAGCAGGAGCAGGCCGTAATCCTTCCATCCAAGGTGTAAATCAGACATTAAACTGTCCCAGGGGTATATACAAGGGGGGGCAAGCAGGGGCATGGCAGAAGGTGCTCCTCCAAAAGGGGTCAAAGCTAAATTTCTGGGCATGCCCTGTGCTAATGCAATGCACTTGTTAATAATATTGCACTTAATGCTTTAAAATCGACAACGATCTCTCCTAAATCTGTCCTCTGCCATTTATCTCCGGCTCAGCTCTCTCCCTGTGGACCTTGCTTCTTTGGAAGGGCATAAGCTGTGCTGTGCTGGGAGAGGGCCTTAAAATATTCACATTCAAGGGGATGGGGGAGGAACTGTCTCCCTTTTGCACCACTGGGATGGATTCTACAGGCCAACCTTTACTGACCTTGGCAATTTACATATTTGCCCGCACCTTAACAAAGGCACGAATTCTCCCTCCTCCCCCTTTTTGGGGACCATCTTTCTCTTTTCCTTTCCTGCCTTTTCGGTGATGCACATCAGGGCCTGTTGCTGTGGAACCTGTTGTAATGCAGCATGGATAGCGCGAACTGCACTCTGCAGGAGGAAAGGTCCTGAAGGAAACGGGCTGCTGCCATCTAGTGTTGTTCAGGTTCCCACTGGGTCGTCTGTCCCTTGTGCCCTTAAGTATTGTGAAAGGTGTTTTCAATTCTTGATGCAAGCGTACTGCCTTCAGCATTGCGCAACCATATCTGGCTGTCAGAAGAGTGGGTGCCCCCCTCTTAAAAACTGGCAGAGAGGTTACCCTTCTCTCTCCGCTGACAGTAATGTTAGTCTAGCCTGTTTAATGGCGTGACAGCCACTCAGATGAATTATTTGCATGCCGGTCAGGTGCGGTTACCACCACCAAAGGAAAATCCTACTGGCAAATCCCAAAAAGGAAGACCTTTGTGGTTTTGTGAAACCTCCGTAAAGAAATGTCAATAAAAGAGGGGGGCTTTCCATTTGTTGTCACTTAGAGGTCTATATTTATAGCACTTTTCACGCTGACGTGGGCCTGATCCGGTAAGGTGCTGAGCCCCGGCATCTGAGGTACGGGGGTTCAGCGCCCCTCAGGAGCAGTCCCTTGCCATACAAAGGGGTTAATTAGATTGAAACAGGAGGAGGACGGAGCGCTCACTGCATGAGCTGCGGGGGAAATGCTATTTGCCTAAGTCAGAAAAAGGAAGGAGAGCTATAGTCATGGAAGGGGAGCCGTGCTCCCCTTTTCCCTTCCCTGTGCACCCCACCCCCTGTACACAAGGACTGCTTCACCCATCTCTGAGTTGCCGTGATTAAGAACGCACAGTGCAAAAGTTTAGGACAGGAAGTGAAGAGGAATCCCGTGTTCCGCTGAAAGTGCAAAGGGGACTGAGGGAGGTGGAGTGATGTAATCACCCCTTTCCACTGGCCTGCGCTCCTGGAGGGGCCAGGGCCTTCCTGTTGTACGCACGCTCAGGGCAAGGACCCACAGCTAATTGGTGGGGTTGAATGAAGGAGGAGGAGATCCTGCACTGCCGCTCCAGTCCCTTGCTTCCCTTCCTTCCCCTCCTCTCCTCTCCCAGGAGCAGAGAGAGGGGCTGAGCACAGTGTTAGGATAGGGGAGACGTGTTTAGGCTGGGCTGCCCCATCATTCACAGGAGGAGAGGGACCGAGGGAAAGGAGGGACAGGGCTGCTAGTGAGCTCCTTCTGGCTGCTCCTTGGGGAAGCAGGGGCCTAGAGCGACTGGTGAAGTTACCTGGGAGGAGCTCCTTCAAGGCAGCCCTGCAGAAAGGTAGGGCCAGAATGAGGGGGAGAGCAACCTCAATTCAATGGATTGAGGGCAGCTGGGCAGTGACCACCTTGTCTGTTCTCCCAAAACCCAAAGAGATGAGAAGCCCAGGTGAGGCCCTTCCATCCGAGCTCCCCGCTTCCCAGTATCCTTGGTAGGATACACGCCCATGCCTACCTGTAACAGGTTGCAAAACTGGATTCCCTGCTTCACTGAGTGAGGAAATAGCTTTCACTCAGGTGCTATAGTTAACAACCATTCTGGTCTCTCAGTTATGGTGAATCATGCAACAAAACCCAGGTTTCCCCCATTTCAACCTTTGTCATACATGTCGATGGCTTGTGTCATGCACTGAAGGCTGAGAGGTACTACAATAATGGGAGCCATATAAGTGCCACTGATAGATAGATAGATAGATAGATAGATAGATAGATAGATAGATAGAT
>ML675644.1:12500431-12517392 GCA_007922155.1 Mesoclemmys tuberculata | reverse complement strand
GATAGATAGATAGATAGATAGATAGATAGATAGATAGATAGATAGATAGATACCCCTAGGAAACTGGGGCTAATATCCCTGCTTTTGTAAAAAATGCCATGGGCTCTTAGACTGCAAGCAGTCAGGACCTTAGCTTTACAGTTCATCCAAAAGGCAGCACTCCTAATATGCCTTCAGCATCTGCCTCGTGAGCCCATGATCCCCTTGAGCTGGTCACATTCTGGGTGAACCCATGCTGTAACATTCTTATAGCCATTTTACAGATGGGTAGATTGAGGCAGAGGTGACTTGTTCCTGGCGTTATTCAGCAAGTCAGGAGCAGAGCCAGAAATGGGACTCAGGAGGCCTGGTTCCCCATCCTGTGTTGCAACTGCTGGCTCACTCCTGGTGCTTGTGCCCGCTTCGCCATCTCTTCTCCTAACACTCCAGCTCTGATTTGTTTCTTGTCGTCCTGCAGGAAGTTGCCTGTTGGCTTCTTGTTTTTCTATTTCGAGTCCTTTCAGGACATGTCACTTTTAGGTGGCCAAAACAGATGCCTTCCAAAAGGCTCTCATAGTGGCAGGCCCGAAAGTGCCACGAGGCTCCTTGTTCAGACCTTTCTTAAAAACTAGCGTTCATAATTATTTAGAAGTGTTTAAAAAATAAAAATAAGAAAGGACAATCGTATCAGATCTTGCCTCTGTTCAAATGATAAATGTGACTGCCAGCCACGTTATCTGTCCACTGATAAGGTGGCAAACATTCCCAGTACGGTCACTTCCCACCGCTGCCAGGACCCTTGCTAGCTGTTCTGACCCTGAAATGCTTTCTTTCCGTCACAATCATCTGGCCTCTTTTATTTTCTTTCCCTTTTAGGCAGAGTCCTCTTTCCTTGACTTTTTTTTTTCCTGTTTCCCCCACTCTCGGAAAGTCATTAGCGGGTCTGTGACATTTAAGTGTTAGAGACCCCTCTGAGTCTGGCTTGGGACCAGGGAGAGAAAGGAGACAAATGAGAACTAAACCTCTAAACAGACCACGTGCCACAGACACACCCAGGAGTGGGCGAGATCGATCTGCTGCAGAGGTCAAAGGTCTGTCTCCTGCACTATCGTTGTGGGTTACGATGACTCCCACTTCTTCTGTTTTTAGTGATGATCCAGGTGATCACCCCTGGAAAGCAAAATCTTTGTATCCAACAGAACAGATCCTACCCGGGCAGAAGCAGTTAAAGCTTCCCCACAGCGACAGTGCCCTGCCAAAGGGCCTGGCTTGGAGGGGCCAACACTAGGATAAGAGGGGAGTCCAGTTTGGTGGCTGTGTTTACTTTTTCTAAAGGCCCATGCGCATTTTTTGCCAAAAAACGTTTAGCACGGAGCTCACTGAGTGATCTTGGGCACTTCTCTGCCCTGCTTTGTGCCTCAGTTTCCCCATTTGTAAAAAGGAGGTGCTGTTGCTTCCCTGCCTCTCAAGCCCATGGACAATAAAGGAGCACCATGGACAATAAACTGCTGGGCCCAGATCCTTGACAGTAATTAGGTGCCTAACTCCTGTTGAGTTCAGTGGGAGGTAGGCACCTAATACCATTTGAGGGTCTGAGCCCCACTACACATTTAGAGACCAAAGAGATCCCTGTAACACTCTTCTCTTGCTCACTGCAGCCCGTCATGCTCTGGCTGCCTGTCCCTCATCTCACTGTCTAAGAGACCTTTGGAGCGTGGGGTTTGCAGAGGCAAAAGGAAGGCGATCGTTTGTGTCTGTGCGTCTGCAGCTCCGACGTCATTTGTGGACATCCCTCCTGCTGCTCTTCTAAATCAGCTTCCAGACCTATTTCTGTCTCAAAAAGCTTTCCGTGAGGCTTGTTGATGGCTCAGTGCTTTCCTTTCCCCTGGCTTTCTTGGGCCATGCTCTCCATCACCCTGCACCTCTCTCCATTTATGCCAGTGCAAAGAGGACGTGAAACGCTGCATTCTGACTTGCACAGCTAGCACCTAATTTTCATGAGTGTGAATGGCGGCACGTAGTACAGGGGCACCGTGTCATCACTTTACACCAGTGCAAGCTATTAATTGTATGTGTTTAATTATATAAGGATCCTAGAAGACCACAGTTGCAGAAGCACCGAAATGATACCATGTTAAGCCCTCCAGTGGTGTGATGTGATCAGTGCAGCAGTAACAAAGATATTCACTTACTATGCTGCATCTATTATATTTAGCCCCATCAGTTCGTTTGAATACCCTGTAAATTAAATTGGGGTTTATGCAGGCCTTACAAAAAATCCACATATACATACAAAACACGAAAGAAGAGAATCTGTACTTACACGCTCAACTAGGCAATGGCTGTACAGTGTGTTGAAAATGCAGGGTGCTGGAATCTTTGTAAATGCTGTGCATTAATTAATCAGTTGTTGCTATGTACACTCCCTGGGCCCCCTGAACTGCTGAGATCCTGCCACAGCAAATCAGGTTCTCATTCCCATAAACCAAAATCAACCTTAAGCCTGACAAAGATTCAGCAGCAGCTGGTGTGAAAGCGGTGGCTGATTTCCAAGTATTTCTTGCACTCCCATTGGGATGTCTATTGAAAAGAAGCTGATTGCCTTGATACATGGGGACCTTGCCCTGGAGTGTCTCCTGCTAGACCGCTGCCTTTTTCTGGCTTAAAGGCTTTCTTGCTTTCTTCATAAGAACACTTTGCCCGCATGTAGCACTTGTCATGAAAGGATCTGAGTGCTTTCTCCAGAATATTTAATTAAACCTCACAACACCCCCAAAGAAGTAAGGTAAGTGATAACATAGAGATCACACACACACATATAATGAAAGGCATACAGAGTTACCGGCGCAATGGGGAAGCCAATGGGGCTGCCTATGGATGCTGGATGGATCTGTGGTGGCTGGCACTTCAAATGGCTTCATTGAATTCCCCTTGTGGAAATGATTGCAGGATTGGGCCATGTATAGTATCTTTCATTCTAAGGCTGACTTCAGATGCTCTAAAGTTAGTTACATACAGTTACAGCATGTAACTGTAAACACACAGACAAGAGACACTACAAGCTCCTTGGGGGCATGGACCATCTTTTTGTTCTGTTTTGTACAGCACCTAGCACAATGGGATCCTGATCTATGACTAGGAGTAGCCGAGACAGACCACTGGGGCCCTGTATCTACCAATACAGTACTAGGGGTCCTATGCGCTACAGTAATACAAATAGTAAATACTAATAATAAACAGCACATTATATAGGACTCTGTGGGTGAATGAGTCAGAGCAAGATGGAGGAAAGATGGTCCATCAACATGAACATTGCAGATTTAACTCTTCCCACCCAGGCACCCACTGCAATGGGGCAGAGAACCTAGGAAAGAAGGAGGGGCTGGCTACTGGAGTGGGGGGAGAACTGGTGACTAAGAGGGTCCAAGGAGTGGAACTCAGAGGAGACAGTGGTGCATTTGAACTCGGTCTATGCGGTGTGACTGCAACCACCTTCTTGATGTGATCTGGATATTGCTTAGCACTGCAAAGCCCTGTACTAATTCCCAGGTGCTGTGGGGACCTAGGTCTATCAATGGCTCCTTCAATTCCTCATAACTCTCTAGCCTAGTACATTTCTCACGACTTGTTATTGGTGTTTATTGCATTGATAGGTGCAGGGCCCCCGTGGTCTGTCTTGGCCACTCCCGTCCATAGCAGAACTCCTAAGGACGGCTGTCTTGCTTCACTCCCTCAACCCTGCCAACTCTGGTATTTGTTGCCTGTCACTCCTCCATTATTTTCCAGAGCTTCGCTGATCTCATTGCCTGGATTGCTCTGTTGGTTCAGGCTGGAAACAAGGATACTTTGGACTTACGTCGCATCTACCCTCAGAGACTCTCAGAGAGCTGTACAAGCACCGGTGAATTTATCCTCCCAAACTCCCTGCAAGATGGGGAAGTGAGGCACGGAGCAGGTGAAAAGCAGATTTTCCAAAGCAGGGGCTTGGCTTCCAGAGGGGCTAAGCTGCTGCAATTCCACTTGAAGCCCATGGGAGCTTGTGGGTGCTCAGCTCCCCTAAAAATCTGACGCCCACGTGAGCAAAGAAGAGCAGTCAAAGATAAAGCCATGCAAAATGAGAGGCCACTTTGGATCTGTGTGGCTTGGCCAAGATCATCCTGTGAGCTGGTAGCAGAGAGGAATACCCCTCTGCCTCCGGCACCTGTTTTTACCATACATGCTCCTTCTGGTCTATCTAGCTGTGTTCCCAGGTCTCCTTTGTTATGTGTTATCTATTTTATGGCTTAGATTTTCAGCATGGATAACACTGGTCTCAATCTTAGTCAGAATATTCCTTTGCCCTAAGATAACCAAGACACACACATATATTTTTTCAAAAAGATTGTCATCAAAGGCTGTTAAAAGGCAGGAACAGAAGATGGTGCTGCTGAACCAACATATTTGAACAGGAAAGCTCTTTCTACAGCTGTTGGTTTTTAACAGCTCTGGCACCAAACAACCTTTACTGAAGCTAAAGAGTTGTCAAGGAGAGAAGTTTGAAAAGCACAAGAGCAATAGAGAAACATCCTAGATCAGCCTCCATTATAGTGCAGGCACATGGTGAAATACTGATGGACTAGATCCCCTAATTCCCTCTTAGTGAAGGGACCATTCTGAAATCTACAGTTTTCCTGAGCTGTACGGGGCACGGTTGGGATGAGGGATCTCTTACAGAGCCATATGGGCAATTGGATTGGGAGGCACATGGCTAACAAACAGGCTGTGGTCAGATGGTTCCATGGGGGTTAGTGGAATGTGCAACTCTCTCACAGTATTTCACCACCACCTAGAGACAGCTGGAACTTGGAAGTGCAGCACAGCAGGCGAGCTAATTAACCTCTGTAAAGATTCAGGCTTTGGCGAAAGGTTTGGAAAGTACATGGGCCTTTCCCATTTTAGTGGATCTAGTTTGCCCAACCCTACAGACCTGGAGCTGTCCTTTCTACAGAAACTTGGCATTAGTCTCTGTAATTCACCCTGCATCACAGGACATCCTGGCCAAGACAAGTGAAAAAATGCATAGCTCCAGGACTGTACTGTTAACCTCTCCTGCACAGGGTGCTATACACACAAGTCCATGACAGTACAGATAATTACAGTCACCAGCCGTCTGTTTGGGACTCCCGAGTTCGACTCCTGGCTCAGATATTAACTTTCTTGATGAAGTCACCGGATCTCTCTGCCTCCTTTTCCTTTAAAACAAGAGTAATAGTATTTGTGACAGTAAATGCGACACTAGGCAGAACCCCTGGGTACCGCCTGGTAGCTGAGATACCACTGAACCCTCTTTCTGACCAGCTTGTGCTCCCTTTCACACTGTGATGCTGTGAAAAGCCACAAACCTCTGGCAGGTATTGCACGTACACAGCCCTCCAGAGACAGGGACCACACGCAGCTTAGTTCAATGAATGCTTTCCAGCCACTCACGAACCAACAACAGAGAGAGTCCAGCTGGCTCCTCAGCTCAGGACCACAGGAATATACTGTCTACCCTGGTTAAAAAGCCTGACCAGTGGAGATTATTATCCAGTCCACCCTTCCCTTGAAGTGAAAGGAACACGCGCCAGTTTTTGTTACTGGGCAGTTTTTCTAAACACTTTACTCAAAAACACACTGGTTAAGATAAAACATTAAACAAGTTTGCCGTCTATAGAAAAATAGATTTTGAGTGATTACAAGTGGCAAGTAAAGAGTAAAGTAGTTACCAAATTTAAAAAACCTAAGATTGCAGTCTAAGTTCTACATGCTCACAAGCTCTTGAATTAGCAATGTCTCACCCTTGTTAGCCGGTACAAGCAGTTTCTGAAACACAGGCTGAGCAACTTCCCTGCCTGGGACTCCCCTTTCAAAGTCCTTTTGTTTTCCAGAGGCCCTTCAGGTGTTCAGTTGTATGGGAGTAGAGCCAAGTGATGATGTCACACTCCTCCTTGAATAGTCTGTGTCAGCTACAATAAGGTCGTCTTCACTGGTGAGTCAAGCCCCATTGCAAACGTGCTTCCCATACTGAAGTCTTCACTGTAAACAATTCCTGTCAGTGGAATCTGTTCTCGAATGGGTGAGGGATAGCCATTAACGCTGTCTGGCCACAACATCGCTGTTTATCGGAATTGCCCCATTTGCAACATGTTCTAATAGCATGTTCAACAACGTTTCATAACTTCCCGTACATTGGTAGCACATACAATCCAACAAGATATTCATGTTTTGCAGATGAAGATTTTTAAAATAATACCACACAAGGCATACCTCGTACAGAATAACATATCATAATTACATGACATGGGTTTTTCTTGAGGGGTGTTGTTTTCAGATACAGGGTGCCACACCCACTTCACAGGGGGTGTTAGGAGGATTCATTAGCTAATGTTTGTAGAGTGCTTTGAGGCTGTAAAGCACTAGATAAATGCCAGGAGCTGTATCCATGTGTTCCTAAGGCCAGGGTATGCTCATCAAGGAAACTGCTGCGGGGACATGGATTGCATGGAACAGTTTGTTGCAATATAAAACCTAAAAAACCCCGTTAGCAGTTCTGGTTTCATCCTGTAGGGGACAGCAGTAATATCAGTCCAGTTCATTACAGTGATATTACATCGCAGACTGGCATAATCAGCTATTAACTATATTACATGTACAGAAAACTACGTAGAGGTAATGAGGGAAAATACATACCCTGGGCTGGACAGTTACTGAATATTTAGAGCCAGGCATCAGACGGGGGAAACTGAATTCCTGGGCACCCTCTCCGACAAATAAGGTTCTGGCTTGTGTTCATTGTCAGTGCACTGCTCTGTCTCAGGTCCCACTCTAGCCCAGGGTCAGCGGAAGAGTGTTAGCCATGACTCTGAGGGCGTAGGCATGCGCGCAACAGCAGGGGCCAAGCACGTGTTGTCACACAGCTTGCGATTCAGAGCGAGTATCTGTTGAAAGGATTTATCCATACAGTTGCTTTCTGTTCTGAGCTCCTTCTGTACCCGACTGGTTGGGCTGGAACAACAGCACCAAACGCAGGAGCTGGGCAAATTCCAGAAATATGAGGTCTGATGTAGAGAAAATGCCCACACGTTCTCTGTAGCTCTATTTAAAACCCCGGTGAGGCAGCACAGAGCTTAACCCAGCACCTCTCCCCTTCTACAGCAATTTTCTTTGGAGGATCTCAGAGTGTTTTCCAAATATTCGTTAACTGAGATGCAGAACTCCATAAGGGCTTTCCCATATTGCCTCTGAGGCAATGTTGCACTGAGAGTGTAAATGAATTGCCCAAGAGAGTCAGTGGCACAGACGGGAATAGAATAAACACTACATAACATTTGGAGTGATCAAAACCTTTAAAACAGACCCAGGCCTCCAGGAAGCGACACGGAGTTTTTGAAAAAGCCAGGTAGCTTGAAGTGCTGGGTGTGCATGCATCTGACGCTGCGGATGTATGAGCGAGTGGGTGTGTGTTGACTCTGCCGGTGTGAGAGAGATTCTCCGTGTGTGTGTGTGTGTGTGTGTGTGTGTCAGAGAGAGCGAGAGAGAGAGAGAGAGAGAGCAATAATCATAGAGTCAATGTTTCCATCTTTATAGTGGTGTGAAATCATCAACACTCCCAGAGAGCACATCTTTTCCCTAGCCAGGCAGGAAAGTCAATGTGCTCCTTGCTATTTCTCATTGGCGTGGGCCAAGCAATGAGACATTTCCCAGACGAGGAAATAGGCTCTTTAGATTATCCAGGCTGGGGTCTCTGCCGTTGTTGGGGACAGGGAGAACATTATGGTGTGGGGCCAAGGAGGCTGGTTTTATGTCCCTTCTTCCCCCCCTCCCCAACTCCAAGCAATTTCCTGTTTTCAGTCAGAGCATGCAACGTGCAGCCATCACACATATGTGGGCCAGGCTTGCTGGGCTGTGCAAGCTTTTGCACTTATACCAGACGGCAGGGAGAGGGGACTGGATGAAAAATTGGTTATAGGATACAAAGCCCTTTGATACTAATCCATTGGTTCAAATCTGGGCAAGGCTGTAGTGACTGTCAGTTGGAGCTGGCTGTTCAAAGGGACATTGGCAAAATGAGCTGGTGGCCTCCTTCTGCCCTCTGGGGACCACCACAAGGGTTGGCCCAGATTGCTGCCCTCATGGGCCAGCGCTGTGGCCAGTGACTGAATGGACATGGAGACTAACTCCCCACAGAAACCATGGCAGGTCCCGTGCTGGTCAAGGTTGAAGCTTATTGGCAGGGCACTGGGGGAAAGCTCACTGCTGCAGCTTGCGCTGTTCCCCTAGTGTAGACACAGGGCTTTGCTCAGCGTGGCTCCGTCCCCAGCACTAAAGAGCCACTTTGCAGAGGCGGGGAAGGGTGAGTCAGTGCGGCACGTACTGGATGAAAGCTAACTCGGGAATGTCCCATGAGCTGCAATCACACCTCTCGACAGCCATGTAGACACGACAAAAGATACAGTCAAAGGTTTAGGGGCCCGAAAGCAGCTGAAAGAAACAACCGGAAGGACCCAGGTCTCATGGCTTTGACAACGCCCCCTCCAGGTCATGGCCAGTTGCCCCGTGAACTGAAGGCCAGGAGAGGAAAGCGAAGGCCTGAAGAAGAGGAGGAATGCCAACACAATCCTACGGTCAATGCGTGCACACGGCCACGGCTCCCTGTGGAGTCAGGAAAAGGTGTATTGAGCCACAAACAGCGTCTCAGCAGTCCCGTGCATTGCAACAGCCTCCTGCGTTTGTGGACGTGGCAAATTTTCTTTGACTTTTATTTAATTTGCGTAGGAAGAGGCTCTTGAGCCTGTGTGGACTTTTAACCGCCTCCCCATCTAATTCCTTGGCTCCCCCCCCCAATTAATGCATCATTTTCCTATGCATATTGCATTAGGGAACCTCATTAAAGGAGTCTGTCGAGAAGCCAGCAAGCAGGGGCTGTGTGGTTGTTGTTTCTGCTGCTTTGGAAGGACCAGAGCAGCTCCGGGAGGGCGGATAAGGTGGTAATTTTCAGGGCCCCGTGCTCGGGAACGTGTCTTTGTGCTGGCAAAATGGTAGCGCCCTTAATAAGACTGTAACGATTTGGCTCTTGCCCCCCCTGAGCAGAGACAATGGCTGCTTTATCTGAGGTCAGAAATAATTGTTTCTTGCTGCTTTCGGGGAGGATTCCAGACCCCCCCCCGAGCAGTTCGTATCTCCCCGTTCCAGACAGTGAGATCTAGGGAGGTGGGGGTGGGGAGAAACACTGAAATCCTCAGCATCTCCCTTCCAGAAATGCATATTTGTGACGCACACTAAACTCTAAAGCTTTTGACAATCAAGAGAGGAAGGGTCAAGTGGTCTGAGCTCCCTGCCTCAGTTTCCCAGTCTATCTAGAGTACTTACCTGGCCATTACTGTAGCATCTGAGCGCCTCACAACCTTTCATATGTCTATCCTCACAACCTCACTATGAAACTACTGTCTTCCTTGTACAGATGGGGAACTCAGACAGAAGGAGGCTAAGTGACTTGCTCAGGGTCAGACAGGAAGTTTTGGAAGAACTGGGGATGGAACCTGTGTTTCCCAAGACCCAGGCTAATGCCCTAACCACTGGATCTTCCTTCCTCTCTTAAATCTGTTCAATGAGCTTGATATATTTTTACTTCCTCCCTAGGGGAGTTGAAAGGGATAATTATCTAGTACATGGAAAGTCCTTTGAGTATTACAAGCAATATCACTGTTTTGAGAGGCTTTTTCTAAAAGGGGAAAGTTCTTTCACAAGCCGTTTCACAAGTGCACTTCTCTCCAGTATTTTTTTGTCCAGCCAAGCACTGTGGACTAGTGATTAACATGGGACTGGAAGTCACAACTCCTACTTCTGCTTTTGACTCTGTGACTTGACCAAAATCAGAATCCATCTCTGCTTCAGTTTGCCTGTCTGTAAAATGGGGATAAAATTTACTACATTACAGGGGGGTTGGGGGACTCGATAAATGCATGTAAAGCACATTGGAATCTCTGGATTTATACAGAGCTATAGCAGAAGAAAGTGGCATTGTTAATGATCCCATTTTGTATTAATTACTTACATTTATGTAGTGCCTTTCATCCTGAAGGCAAGCTTCTGATATACAGAGTTCACTTCACCTGTCAATTCATTGCATCCCCTCTGAAGTAAAATGTGACTGCTGTTTACAAGCAAAGAATAGTACTAGTTGTAATAATGCTGAGACAAGGTGTGTGAGGTAATGTCTTTTATTGGACCAACTTTTACTGCTTGAAAGCTAGTCTCTCTCACCAACAGAAATTGGTCCAATAAAAGGTATTGCCTCACTTTCAAGCTAGTCTCCCTCACCAACAGAAATTGGTCCAATAAAAGGTATTGCCTCATCCACCTTGTCTCTCTAATATCTGGGGACCCACACGGTTACAACAACATTGCATGTAACAGTGCTGTGGCATTTATATAGTGCTTTATGAACATTAATTAGTTAATCCTCCCAGCCCCACCAGGAGGCGGGCAAGGTGTATCATCCCCATTTCATAGCAGCAACAACACACAAGTGGAAAAGAAAAGGAAATCTCGTCTCAAACTCTTGCTACGTCACATTCCACATACCAGCCTCATAGTTGAGAGTGCCTTTAATCCCTTTATGAAACAAAGATCCAAGGGGTTAAATAAAATAGAGTTTCCTTGCTAAAAATAAAAAAGGGAAAAGAATCTGCTCTTATGCTCTCTGCTACATGACTGAGCATCCCAAGCCTAAAAACATGATGGCCCATCAACGTTCTTATGCCATGAAACAGTAGGGTGCTCAAAACATATTGCCAGCACAGAGACACCCGCTGTTTTAGGAGGAGTTAAATCTTACTAAGGCCGTGTCTACACTAGCACTTATGCTGGCAGAACGTTTGTCACTCAGGGGTGTGTTGGCGGGAAATGGTCTCCCGCAGACACCGCTACGGCCGCTCATTGAGCTGGTTCGATGATGTCGATCAGAGAGCTCTCTCTGCGCCACTGTAAGATCTCTCATGGAACCGTTCTGTGCTGCCAGGAGAGAGCTCTCCCATCGATATAATTAAACCACCCCCAAAGGGGAAGCGGTAGCTATGTCGGCAGGAGAGTGTGGACATAACGCTGTTCACACTGGCATTTATGTCGGTGTAACTTATGTCGCTTGGGGGTGTTTTTTCACACACGTGAGTGACATACCTTATAGAGACATAAGTGGTAATGTAGACATAGCCGTGGCCACATGCAGCTCCACAGGCCACTGTACTCCCCCCGCAGCTAAGCGTTCCCCAAGAGAAGAACATGTCCTTCTGTGAACCCCAAGGGTTCAATGAAACAGTTCCTGAACCTAGAGACCTGCATGCATAGGAAGGGAAGATGTGAACGGAGCTGGATTTAACCCCTTGTTCGCTGGGGACCAGATACACCCCAGTTCCTTAGTCGGATGAGTGTTTCCATCTCACTTCTGTGCTGTGTACAAACTGCAGCATGGTACAGGGTGAAACCATGGTTTAGAAGAGTGGTTTTATCCCCTGGGTCCTGAGCGCCTTGCCAAGTCCTCGTGCACAATTACCCAATGTTCCTCTTGCCTGCGGAGGGTCCATTTTATTGCAAACAGCAGCTTCCAGCATGAACAGCCTGCAGCAGGAAATGAGGAAAATCCCCCAGCTCTACACGCCAGGAATTTCATTATCTAGCCCCAATGGTGCAGCCAGAGACACAAAGTCACTGCAGTCTGGCGCCAGCCACCACTGCTCTAACTGGGAGATGGGGACACACACCTGCCCAGGTTGTCCTGAGAGGATGATCCGTCAGGCAACTGGGGGGTTCCCCTGGTTTCAGCTTGTGGCTTTATCATCATGGCTGGTCCAGATAGAGGTAGCAATGCTTGCTCTGAAACTCGGCCTCCCAAGAGGGGAACCATGCTGGAGCTGCCTGAAACTTCCTGCTCTCCGGCCAAGGACCACCACAGGGTGGCCATCTTGTCCTACCACCTGCCTTCACCATCCTCACCCAGGCAGGAGGTTAGCTCTCTGGAACCGTTCACCCTTCCCCTGGAGCTAGCCCCTGTGCAGACTGCTGGAGACATGCCACGCCCACCGCCCGCCGTGGGGAGGAGGCAGCTATCCTGAATGAAGCGTGCATCCCTGGGGGGAGTGGACTCTGGTCTCGTGCCCTGCAGAGAGAGGAGGAGGAGGAGGGAGGCTGTTCAGTGCTGGACTCAGGTCGCCCCTCCTGCTTGACTCATCCTCTCCCTTCCACTCTTCACTGCCTGTGCTGGGCGTAGCTGCTTTCACCTCTGTCTCTGCATGTGAAGATAAAGAGTTCCCTTTCCCATGGGGAGATCCTGCTGCAGCCTCTGCATTGTGGACCCAGACACCTGTCTCGGCCTAGCCCTCTGCCTGCCAGGTCCCACGCACCCCACCTCACTGACGTTGATCCTGCGAGACACAACACATCAGACAGGCTGACCTGGTTACCAACAGACAACCCACTGAGGTATGAATTTCAAACAAGGGCGTCTGACAGTAAGCACCGGACTGTGGGTTTAGATGCTTATCTGTAGACACTGCAAATGTGGGCCCTTGTGTCAAATGTGGAGCAGGAAACCCAACCCCGCTCTGATGATGAGCTTTCATCCAAGTGCTTTCAGCCTTCTCTGCTTTTATGATCATTTGTTTAGCTTACACCAGACACTTCTCAATCAAACAAGTCAAACGCAGGCACAGCTGAAGGGCTGCAAACAAAAAGCAATACTAACCAGTGAAGTATTGCATTTCAGGGAAGCATCTAGTAGGGAACTGCAGGGATCTGTGTTAGACCTGGTCTGAATTAATATTTTTATTAATGACCCTAAAGAAGAAATAAACAACAATGATACTACATTGAAAGGAATTGCAAACACCAGGGAGAACAGAAAATAGTACAAAGGAAATCGAAGTCGACTAGAAGTATAGGCTGAAAATAACTCAGTGAGATTCATCTCAGAAAAAGGCTGATGGAAAGTCCCATACCCCGTGCTGTCTATAGGCTTTGAACATGATTTCATTAAGATCCCGGGGGGTGGGGTGGGATAATCCTCAGAAAGCGCAGTGCATAGGTATGTGGTCATTCTGAACTAAAAGAGATTCGCATTATAGCCGTCCAGAAAGAATATAACAGTGAAATCTTGTAGCACTTTGGCCAGCCCATCTATTTCATAAATAAATAAATAAATAAAGCCCACATCTAACTGAGAATCTGGCATTGTAAAATTGGGATGTATTTGACAGAGCTGCATACCGAATTCAGGATAGGCTGTTGGGGGGGAGGGGGTTGCAGATCAGGTTTGAGTAACACTGCTGAATCGTACAAGGGGCACAAGATAGGAACAGCAAGGGATACTGAAGATCAGGATTGAGAGCCATGGGCAGATTTGGCAACCCATTGCTAAAGGTTAGAACTGAGATGCATTAGCAAAACTTTGAGGAGTTAGCTTGGCTCTAAGCAATACTAGTAGTCATTCCCTTTCATGAGCATTAAAATCACCCTTAAATGTTTTTGGGGACAAGGGAAGGAAAAGAACAGTAAAATCTTATGGACTAGCCAGTTTTCATTTCAAATGCTCCAGGTGCAATAAATTTGTTATCAGTGCAGCACCACAAAACCATCCTTGCCTGTGGGATGCTATGTGTGGTGACAGCAGGTGTTTAGTGCCAGGCAGGCAAGCTCTTTAGAACAAACCTTATTTGAAGTGCTTCCTTCTGAAAATTGTCGGCTGTGTTGAGTTTGATGCTGAAAATATTTTAACTGGCATTTCAGACAACAAAAATAAGTAGTAGGCAGAGACTGCAGCTACCAGAGGATGGCTTAAGTGGCAATTTGTGTAGTGAAAAGCTACATTTATGTGCTGTTTTGAAGGTGACCTATGGAGTAGAAAGACATGTCTGTGTCCCTCATTTTTATAGTAGGTAAAGGAAACCTGAAAGTTTAATAAAAAAAGAAGTTTGTCTGTTATATTAGGAATATCAACATTTGTTTCCCCTATTTTTGCTCCTGAGCTTTAGAACTGAAGTGGAAGTTTTCTTAGAGCTTAGTCAAGGGTTGATGGGAGACTTGAATCTTCCACAAAGCAAGTTTTTCTCCCAAGTGTTTGCCAGGTGTTTGAGTTAAATAGAAGCTAAGAATGATTTTTAAGCCATCAAACTAAAAACCCTTTCCCAGTTGTTCACTTTTTAGTCCCTTGATTCTGGTGATGTCATAATATCACTAGATCTCCATTCATCCATAGAGATGTCCAGCAACAAATGGATTGAGCAAGACGTGGTATTTCTAATGTAAAAGCAGATAAATCCCTCTCCCCACTTTAAAACAAAAAAATCAACAACAAACCACAGTGCAGGCCTCTCTTTGCTGCAATGAGATGATATTAGGCCTTGTCCAGACTGGCCACAGGTGTAGGTTGTGTTTCATAGCACTTTCCCCTCCCTGTCATAGGCGTGGGCACTTGTGTAGCGATGCTGGTGTCTATCCAACAATGGCTGACATTGGGGCAAATCTGTAGACAAGCCCTCAGAGCTCATTAGCTTAAGGGTTTAACCTTCTGAGTGTAGCCAGGTCTTGTATGTGGGGGAAAATACACCTGCAGTGTTGTGCCACGTGGTTTGGAGGCACTGCCACTCCAATGAAATGTCGGCATATCATAGGGATGCCACGGCCGAGGTGGCATCTGTACACAGTGTTTGGTTAACAAAGGGTTAAACAATACGCTACTACTGTTAAAAGGGAGAACCCTCATGGCCCAGTTCCTGTCACAGGCCTCCCTGTCTCACTCTGTGCCCATTTACTGCTGGGATTCCGGCTAGTTGAGGGACGTAGTGCTGGCAGGTTCCTATTTATCATAATAATATCCAGCTCATACATATTGCTTAAGAACGGCCATCCTGGGTCAGACCAATAGTCCTTCTAGCCCAGTATCCTGTCTTCCAACAGCAGCTGGTGCCAGATGCTTCAGAGGGAGTGAACGGAACAGGGCCATTTATCAAATGAGCCATCCCCAGTCATCCAGTCCCAATTTCCAGAGCATGGGGTTGCGTCCCTGACAATCTTGGCTAATAGCCATCGATGGACGTATCCACCATGAACTTATCTAATGATTTTGTGAACCCAGTTATACTTCCGGCCTTCACAACATCCACTGGCAATGAGTTCCACAGGTTGACTGTGTATTCTTTGAAAAAAGAGCTTTCTCATGTTTGTTTTAAACCTGCCGCCTATAAATTTAATTGGGCAACCCATGGTTCTCATGAAGGAGTAAATAACACTTCCTTATTCACCTTCTCTACACCATTCATGATTTTACAGACTTCTATCATATCCCCCCTTCGTCATCTCTTTTCAAAACTGAACAATTCCAGTCTTTTTAATCTCTCCTAACATAGAAGCTGTTCTATACTCCTGACTAATTTTGCTGCCCTTCTCTACTTTTTCCAATTCTCTCTCTTTTGAGATGGGGCAACCAGAATGGCACACAATATTCAAAGTGTGGGCGTACCACGGATTTATATAGTGGCATTAGCTTTGGACTTAACCATCTGGAGGAATTTTGTGTCTTCTGCAAACTTTGCCACCTCACTGTTTACCCCTTTTTCTAGATCATGTATGAATATGTTGAGCAGCATTGGTCCCAGTAAAAATCCTTGGGGGACCCTGCTATTCACCTCTCTCAACTGTGAAAACTGACCATTTCTTTCTACCTTTTGTTTCCTATCTTTTAACCAGTTATAGAACCATGAGAGGCCTTCCCTCTTATCCTATGCCTGCTTACTTTGCTTAAGAGTCTTTGGTGTGGGATTTTGTCAAAGGCTTTCTGCAAGTCCAAGGACACTATATCCAGGGATCACCCTTGTTGACATGTTTGTTGACCCCCTTCAAGAATTCTGCTAGATTGGTGAGGCATGATTTTCTCTTTACAAAACCTGTGTTGACTCTTCCCCAGCAGATTGTGTTTATTTGATAATTCTCAGACGAAAAACCAGTGCCCCCTAACTAACATATCCTGGAGCAGATACTGACTCGGAGGGAAAAAGTGCCAGTCCTGTGGTGTCAGAAAACCACAGCTAGCAGCAAATAGCTGTTCTGCCACTCAAAATACTGCTTTGCCCTGACCTTGTTTAGCTCATGATGAGCAGCGGGGTGGGGCCCTGAGGGGGAAATCCTGGCCTAAGCTTGTAGCTAGCCAAGATGACGAGGTAGCAGATCAAGTATAACCAGTTAGTTCAGCTAATCCAAAAGTCAGTACAAAAAAAGGGTTAAAATACAATTCTGTTCTTCATATCCAGGTCATTTGTAATTCTGGATCAAGTCCTGCTACTTGGCAGTCACTATACCATCATCAATAAGTCCTCAAGCCATCTGAGGCTGCAAGATTAGCAGCTACAGTGCTGGTTAGTTTATTCTGTGCAGCTGAGATGAAGAAAAACAGTCTAAGGACACAATCTGCAAATTATCTAAAACATGACGTGAATTATTTGTCAGTTTTATTCAGGTGGCTCTTAACCAGGCCAGACTGTACTTACTGCATGAATAGCCAGAGAAGCAGTGGGACGGAAAGTCATAATCGGCTTTTGTGTTCTTAAATTGTTGTTATCCAGACTAAACAAAGATTTGTGCTTTATTGGTGTCCTCCCTTTGCCTGCTTTTTTATGCTTGACTATGACACTGTGACATTGTCTCCACAGAGCAATATTGTAGGAACCTGTCAAAGAGAGAATCTCTTTGCACCTAAATTGTAATGCTCCTACTGACCTTTATTTAAGAGAAATCTGCCATTCTATCTTATCATAGACTTAGATTGCAAATCTTTTGGGGGCTACGACACTGGCGCTTATTTTGTGCTCTGTAAAGAGCCAGGTAAACTTATGGGGTTATATAAACAATAATATCAAAATACTAGGTTAACTTGGAATGTAACAAGGATCAAACTTTTCCAAATCTATCAGGAGTTG
>ML675644.1:12401038-12495431 GCA_007922155.1 Mesoclemmys tuberculata | reverse complement strand
CCCTATGGAGACGGGGGTGCTGCTCTCTGTACCCCCCAGGAGGGGAGGGAGATTCCCCCGCCAAGAAGCCGGGGGGTGCTGCTCTCTGTACCCCCAGGTGGGGACTCTTCCCCTCCTATGGAGACTGAGGGTAGGTACTGCTCTCTGTACCCCCCAGGTGTGTGTGTGGGGAGCCCTCTCTGTCCCCACCCCAGCAGTGGCTACAGCAGGGGAGCTAAGGCAGTGTCTCTGCTGAGGGTTTCCAGAGGTTTCCCAGGCCTTCTGTATTCACCTGGCTGTCAGGTGAGTTTGTGCTGGGCTAGCCTCAGCAGCCCTGAAAGCTCTTGGCTGCAGCATCACCGTCACCTCTCTGAGCTGGGGGTGAGGCTCTCTGGGATGTGACCTCAAAAAGTGAGGCCCTGGCTCGTCCAGGTAGAAGTTAAATGGTTTTTTCCCTAAGGCAAAAGCACCCAGCACACAGGTGATGGAAGTAGGTGAGAAGGCAAGTTCTGGCTAGCCCTGGCCTACTGGATGTAGTTTGAAAAATGCCTTAGATCCGTTGGTCAGAAAGGGATTGTGAACATGGAAAAATATCATGATTCTAGTTTTGAATGGTTAGTTCCCATATCTTTCCAGGGCACTTCATATTTGTTTTCAAGGAAGAAGTATTGTTCTGTTTCATTAGCTATAACACGATTAAGCTCTCTTGAAATAATTGCCGTAATATGAGTGTCTGTGTGTTGTAAAATGTAGTGTTCAGGCAGAGCAAAGGCTTTAGTTCTGACTTGAAAATAGATTTCCCAATAGTCCTCAGTAACCTCTAAGTGTTAATTGTTGCCTTATGTGCCAGGTGTGTCAGGCAACTCCCCACCTTCACTGCCCAGTACATTCCTGACATCCTGAGTTTCCTTTGTGATTTCGGTAGATTACTTGGACATCAAAGGGTTATGTCAGTGCAGGTGCTAGAGTGAAGGAAATGCAGGGGGAAGCATATAGGGATATGCAGTTGTTTAACTGGGGTAATTTATTTTATCCAATGTTCATCAGGAATAAACCCCCTTTCTTTATAGCATGTCTGCCTATTTGTGCCCCTTGTACATTTTCTAGTGTTAAGGATTAGAGATGGGACAGGAAACTCTTTTGCCTCTAGGTTTTGAAACTCCAGCCCTTATCAGATGCAGTCTCACGTTTCACTCTGTTGACATCCCTTCTTGAACACCCTGTTTTGGATAAAACATTTTGTTATACGTTTGTGTTGTTATGAAACTGTTATAACTTTACAAGAGATACTGGAGGTGTCATAAAAACCCCCGAACTTCCTTGAGTGTTTTTTCCACCCCAGTTTTAAAATAAACTCAAAGCAGAAAAATATTCTTGGGCAGTAATTTTTGCTGGGAGTAGATTTCCTATGGTACAGCTTGGAGCAGGCTCACTGTGTCAAGTTTTCAAGGGCGTCTCTTTTGCATGTGGCACATTGCGGGTAGTTGGGGTGCAGTTACCCAACTGGAGTGTACAAATGAAATAAATCTTTACTTAATGCTGAGGCCAAAGTTCAGCCCTAGGGCAAAGCCCAAATAAATGGGTGGGGTGCGGGCAAGGTCTGTGGCCTTTTGTGCAGCACTACATTAGCCATCACTGCCTCACAGTGTGATTGGATGGACAGGAGGGAATGGGGGATTGGGTAATGGATCCAGCCCCTTCTCTCTCCCTAATTCACAGCACGTTGGGTTGTTTGAAGCCCTGGCAGAGCACAGCTTTGTAGCGTGCAAGAAGTCTGTGTCTGTCTGGTGGGATCTTGTATCTTTTTTCTCTCTGCAGCATAACCACAGCAGATACATTGCATTCAATTTTTTACTGTCCTGTAGAAAGTGGGTTGGCACCAGAATGTGCTCTCAGTAACTTTATAATACTTGAACTGGTCGTATGATCATACGCTGTGAAAAACACAAATCAAACTCAATCATGTTAGAAAGCTCTCTCTCTTTTGGCTTGTTACTGAGGCAGGAAAAAATAAACTCACTGGTGTCAAATTGAACCTTTCATATTAGTGTTCATAAATTATTTCTGTGGCGGTAGCAGCTAGAGGCCCAGTTGTGCCACTCTATGTACATACAGTAAACAAAAGTTCTTGTCTCAAACAGCTTACCATCTAAGAGAGCATTTAGCTGTGGTCTGTCCACTCCTGACTTCATGGTGGAAAACGAATAACCTTCAATAGTTAACAGGAATTATTTCTTTCAGGTATGTGCAAAGGAAACCAACCTGCAGGGCTGTGTCATGTAAATTGCTCTCTGGCAAGCTGTGGTTGGTTGTTGCTTATGGAAGGAAAAAGTTGGGCAACAGAAGTAGTTGGACAAATGTATTATATGAATTATTCTTCCACCTGCTCGCAAACAGCTCCTCTGCAGTTATGTGACTGTTCCAGCTAACTGCTCCAGTTCTTCCCTGTTTCTGAGGTTTTTATAATTTAATTTATTAATTCTGATCAGAACTGCTATTAGACACTTGCATGGGTAAGACTAGAGGCAACATAGTCTACTAGTATAAGCTGATCTGAATATATATATAGCTCTTTCACTAACTGGCGTTGGTCAAGTTCAGCCTTCCAGCCTCCGTTTCTCCATATGATAAAAAAGAGAGAGCAGGGTTGACATTCCTGAATTATTTTCCCAGGTAAAAAACCAAGCAGCATAAAGCCGAGTCTTTTGAATCTTCTCTCTACATTCTACAGAAGCTGAAGGGGACGTGAGCCCAATTAATTTAGAAAATTATTTGAAAGTCACCTTTACTGGCAAGCACTATTGAACTCTCCCATGCCAGACTCATTTCATCTGAGGACAACTGCTTATAGTTATTGCAAATTTCAAGTATGTGAGAGATTCCTGCTGTTCCTTTAATAAACACAGTGGCTCCAGTGGAAAATAAAGCTTTGGACATCTATATGCAGTTGTTTGTTTATCTGACACAGCGCTTGTGTGTAAACAAAGTTATCTGAGTTGCAAAATAAGACAAAATCAACAGGCATGTCTGTACCATTTCTAGCTTACAGCTGGCAAAATAGATTGGAGGAGAGTTCTCATTTCTGTTGCAGAAGAGATTACCTTTACTCAAATGAAAAGCCTTTCTTGATCAAAATGACAGCTTTGTTCATGTATATTTAAAAAAAACAAAAAACCTTGCAATGACTAGTGCTGTAGATTGTTGTTAAGGAGAATTTGCTGAAATCCAATATTTGATTAAACTGTCACTATGAAATTACCCTGCTTTGCTGCAAGTAAATTATCCCTTTAGGTATGGATTGTTGAGATGAAGTGAGTTATCAGCCAGATATTTTATCACAGGTGTTGGCTTGTGATATTTACATCCTTGCTTTTTTTCAAACTCACTGGTTTTTTTTATATGGCTACTCTCACCGATGACCTCTTCTTCCTCCTCCTTAGCCCTGTTCTGATCGGAGTGGACTTGGTGGCCCAGTGGATTAGAACTTGGTGGCTCTGCTATAAGAGATCTGAATTCCAGCTCCCACTTTCTCCCTGGGCTGCTCAAGCTGAGGATGCTGTGAAAGTAGCATGCTCCACAGGGGCCGGAGGCAGTATATAGTTTGCTACAGCAACCTTTTCTGTCTGACTCAGATGAGGCTGGAAAGGTTGCTCAGCCACTTCCAATAGCAGAGGGAATGGAGTATTTTCTAGGCACCCCATGTGTGCTGAGCACCTCCTCCTCTCCCACCTCCAATCCAAAACATGCTCCACAACACACCAAATACTGTGGATCACAGTCCAAACAATAAAGTAAAGTTGGGTTACCAACAAGCATGCCACCTCTAACTACTGAAACTTCCAGGTTGTGAACAGTCACAGGGGCTACTTAAGTGAGTGCTTGTGTCCATGTTTTGATTCTGCCTTTTTGAATCCATATTTTACAGCTCTTCCCCTCCAGGGTGTATCTTCATTAATTTCAGTGCAGTTACTCCAGAGGTGATTTAGGCCCACAGTTAACTAAGTAAACTGTCAAGGTTAACAGCACTCGAAAGGGAATTGAGAGTTTTGAAACTTGATTATCTTTGTTGCTTGATGCAGAAGCCATTCGGGACATTGGATAAAATAATCATACATTTTTTTTTAAATTAACAGACTGAAACTGCAGTGTCACAGTGGGGGAACAGGAGTTATCAGCCACTGTCGATAGTGTTTGCAGTTTGTAGTGAACTGCTGTAAAGTGTGGAAATGAGTAAGGCACAAGCTGGGTGTGAGCACTATTTACAAGGCACTGGTCTGCCTGTTGAGAGACACTCTACCCGCTTATAGAACAATAATACTTTGACCAGAGTAACCTTTGGTTACATCTTCTTTTTAGCTGTACCTCAGGCCTAACTAATAACTACAAAACTGGTTACATTGCTATGTTTTAGGAGAGAGATTTAAGTACCCGGGGGGGTACTTCAGTGGTGTTCAGTACACTGAAGGCTCTCCTACACTAGAAGGCTGAGCTGACTGGCTTTAAGTGTAAATTGCTTTATAACTTGTTCTGTACTCCAACAATACAAAAAATCCCTTTCTTCAGTTTTCAGGCAGCTAGCTGCAGCTGCTGAAGGGAAATAAATTACTTTGATAGTATGGTTGATAAAAATCAGGGATTTAAGGAAAAAATCTCTTTAAATTTTAATTAAGTACACGTTTGTTTCTTTAAAAAAACTATTTAAAATTAAATTTGAAATTGACAACCTATGATAAGGCCTAAACTACTTACAATCTATTAAAATAATTTCAATTAATTCAATACAATTAATGCATATTTGCTGCCAAGCTTGTTTTCCTCTTCTAATCTGTGAATGTAAACTAGGTGTAAGAGGGTGAGATCTACTAGCTCTAAAATAGTGAAGGGTATAGTGAACACAAACAATCATTTCAATTCACTAACTACATATAAAATTTCCTTTGTTTAACAAATCAGTTAGTTCTAAAGGCAAAACATATTTTGATGAACTTTTTGATTTTTTATTTACATAGGGAGTGCATTTAAGGGTTCCCCCCCTCCCATTTGATTACAAATATAAAAGGCCATTTTTGTGCATTTTTTACTAAATTTGAGTTTCCATCAAAATAGAGCTTTGCAAAAAGTCATATAGTAAATAAGAAATATCATTCACCATTTTCTAACATCATAAAAATGTGAAAATTAAGAATCTGAATAAATGTAAGTTAAATGTGTACATATATGGTGTATCCTTCTGATTAGCAAGATGCAGTACCACACTAGGGTAAAGGCTATCTTTAGTTGCAGATCAATATATTTTACTGGTTACTAATCAACGAGAATGAACCTTCCTTTACAAAAACAGCTAAAACATACTAATGCAAAAAAATCAAATTCAAATCAGTTATTTAAATCAAGATTTCCAGCTTGCTGGTTTAAATCATGATAAAAATTGGTGACTTAAATCACTCTGATTTAAAATCAGAATCAGTCCATCCTGTTTGGACATCCAGTCCAGACTATTGTATGTAAAAAAACAAAAAGCCAAGTATGACTGCAGCTGGAAACCCCACTTCAGATGTGTGTGTTTTAATGGTAAAGCCGTGGTCTGGGAGCCCTATTTCTAGCTTCCCGGCTCTTTTGCTATATGAATTTAGGCAAGTCACTTAAATTCTCCAATCTTACATTTCTGTAAAATGGAGATAATACAGAGATGTAGTTGGTCTTATGAGATTAATGTTTGAAAGTGCATATTGGTCCTAGTGCTATCTGCAGTATGCGAATCAAGCCTTATTTTAGTTACTTTCAAGCACTACCTTTTAATTGAATCATGGCAAGATTTCATTCAGATGTTCCTGAAGTTTTTTACAATTTTCCCACCTCCAGACCTCTTAACGGTGCAGTTGAACAAGCATACACTTCTGTTCTCTGTGATTGAGTATATTCCAACTGGAGCTGGTTTTTAGAAAAATGCAGTGTGTCAGTTCATTACATCAAAATGAATGCTGAAAGCATGCATGAAAACTCCTCTTAATGGCTTCTGGTTTAACATCAGGGTTTAAAATGATCCTGTGAGCAGAGAAGCCTGCTTCCATGGAAAATGGTAACATGCAGGTATTAATGAAGCTCTCATTCAGTGACTTGTTATAAATCTGGTGTTTTCATAGGTTTATTTTTTGGAATCTTGTAAACGTTGTGGGAGCCAATTATTGCTAAATATGTTGGGTGCAGTTAATTCCTGGTGGAACATAATTGGAGCTTCAACAGGAATGGGTTTAGCCTATTGTTTTTCGTTGCAAATACAAATGAGAAACATGCTTATAGAAAAGGATAATTTAATATCCCTCGCTCCTCCTGGTCTGTCTTCAGGCTCAGACTGCTCTCTAGGGGGTCAAGAGAAGTATTATTTCTGAGCAGCAGGGTTGTTAACTAAAATCGATTGGAGGCTTAAAGTAATAAACTAGTGAGTTGACTTATGCATTTCTCCCACCACATGATGCTTCAGTAAGGAGCATGAAGTCCTGCACATGACTAGTGTTTGACCAAAACAGCCCCTAGTCAAAAGACTGACATGAGTCATAAACTTTCTCCCTCTCTCCCAGCCAACTTTTCATATGCCATGTTTTAGTATTGAACACTGCTTCCCTGAGCTGCACTGAAATGTGCAAGCAATGCATCCTGGATTGTAATGGAGTCGAGGACACTGCTATGGAGGTTGGTGCCAGATGTGTTGAAGCCACAGAGAGATACGATTGCCCAGGAATAGAACTGTTAGGGTTCAATAACTCATGAGTACTAGGAGCTGGATCCTCCTGAGTGGATCCAGTAGATCTCGCCATTATTCTCCTTCTGTGAAATACATTTTATGCCCCCTAATCCTGCTGTTGTTACAGCTAATGCATTTCTTGTTAGCCTCAATGGGATCGATAGTGGTCCCAAAATGAGGGGCTACTGGCACTGGCCACAGTTGTTTGGAGCTTGTGAAGATGCTGTGCAAGCTTCATAGATTGGAAAATTTTAAGACCAGAAGGGACTATTATGATCATCTAACGTGATGGGATAGTTTAATTTGAGCATTTGATTTGGATTATCGGCAGATAAGTCTGCTCAATGGTCTGTGGGAATGTTGGATGGGATGGGAACTGAGTTACTGCAGAGAATTCCTTTTTGGGTGCTGGCTGGTGAGTCTTGCCCACATGCTCGGGCTTTAGCTGATCGCCATATTTGGGGTCGGGAGGGAATTTTCCTCCAGGGCGGATTGGCAGAGGCCCCGGAGGTTTTTCGCCTTCCTCCGCAGCGTGGGGCATGGGTCGCTTGCTGATCGATTCCCTGCAGCTTGAGGTCTTCAAATCTCACTTTTGAGGATTTCAATAACTCAGTCATGGGTTCGGGGTTGTTATAAATGTGTATGGGTAGGGTTTTGTGGCCTGCCTTGTGCAGGAGGTCAGACTAGATGATCATATTGGTCCCTTCTGACCTATGAGTCTATGAGACCTCATGCTTAACACAGAACAATGAATTTTGCCCAGCCTTCCATAGCTCTGCCAATGCACTTCAGTCTAGATTTGCTATGACACCTTCTGCTGTTGTAGTCCTTGGACATCCTCCATGTACCCCCATTATGACTGGAACACCCTAATATCCATAGGCATGTCCCCTTGCATCTGCTCGGCTTTGTAGTGAGTGCATTTGCAACCTGTCCACAGCGTCTTCTGATCAGGCTCTGTAACTTTAGGGGGAGCAGTTTGAGGTGTAGGGACTAAGCATGAAAACCTTAGTCACTTGTAACCTCACTGGAAGACAGATCTCCCGTGCTGAAAGCCTTGTGCACAAATATTCGTTACCACAGGGTCTTCCACACAAGGAGGATTTCGTGTTCCGTGTGTAAGCGGCTTGCTCCAACTGCTGCCCCTAACACCCTTTCTTGTTAGTTCAGTAAAACAAGTGTGTTGGGGTGACGAAGCCATGGCCTGTTCTCACCCATGAGGCCTTAATGTCTTCTGGCCCTTTGGAACAGGTCTCCAACGTTCATGGAATGTTTACATTCCCTAGTTCCTATTGTGGGCTACTGTGCTCCTTTTTCTATCTGTATACAGCTGATATGTGGTGACTTGTCCCACCCAGTGTGTAGTTTGTCATATTAGTGATAGTAACTTTGAAAGTCCTTTTTAAATGGTAACTGAATAGAGAAATAGCAAACTAGGACTAGTCAGCCATGTGCATTAACTGCCCTTAAATAAGTGTTTTTTTTCAATAATTGCTCAAAATTCTGTGGTAAGATGTATCTCCCTCTGTAGAATACAACAGTATGTTTTCTCAGGGGCAGGATGAGAACTGATGTCTTGCAGCAAAAGTAGGTCTGATCAAAGACAGAAAATGTATTCTTTTAACATGCGATCCAGTGTAACCTTGCTAATTCATGCTCACACATGGGAGGTTCATTGCAGATCGTTTGGTCCTGGCTGTTCACTTACTAATTCAATTGCATATTGTGCCTCATTCACCATGAGGAATGTGCAGTTTAGTTTTAATGATGATGGCACTTCTTGTTGTCTTTTGTATAAGCAAAGCTTTCCTTGTAGGATGAGCTCTCAACACATCACTTTCCTTACTTCATCACTTTGCTATTAGGTCTAGGCTGAAAAGTGGAGTGTGACTGCTAGAGGATTTGTGAGGATTATCAGGTGTGTGGTTAGTAAGGTCTCACTGTGTGGGGTCTGAAATGACTTGTTTTAACAGATGGGATAATAGAACAGAACACTCTGCGCTCTGCTTGGTGTGATACAGCACAAAGTGGTACAGTGTAGCTTGGAACATGAGAGTTTCTTGACATTTTTTTAATGCAAATTAGTCCTTAAAACGCTCAGGAAATGAAAATTGCATTGCCCCAGTGTCTGGGGCTTGCTTTACTTAGTCATGGACCAATGCCCAAAAACGATGTTGTCCTGAGAGGCCATTGACAGCTTTTACATCAGATATTTCTTGAACGTGTCTAGAGTTCAAGGCCAGAAGGGACCACTATGATAATGTTATCTGACCTCCTGCATAACACAGGGCAAAAAATATCACCCAGTAATTCCTGCATCAAGCCCATATCTTCTGTTTGATCTATAACATATATTTGCGAAAGATATCCAGCCGTGATTTAAATATTTCAAGGGATGGCAACTCCAACCCATCTTGTGTGATTTGTCCAGGTGAAACTTCTGGACAGCAGGAATGTTTTCATGACCTGTTAACTCTCTTGGACCAATGGTTGGTGGTTGTCCTCTACAGCTTTTGCAGCTATTCCATCTGTTTTTTTTTTTTAAACAAAGATTTTAAGGAGAAATATTCTGGAAATGGTTTATCCAACACAATTCAGAGTGCAAGCAGTTGCACTAAGCTCTTCATTTCTTTTCCATATCCCCAAAACGATGGCTATATTGCAGCTTCTTTATTTAAAAGCACTATAACTGAAGCACAAACCAGTGTAACCAGCACAAACCTAGGCTTGTGTCTGAGTAGTGTGAAGTAGCTCAAGACCTTGGGTTAATGGATAATCAGTGGAGTAAAATGAGCCTGTATAATGCAGGTGTTTTGAGTTAAAGGCACAGTGTCAAGTTAAGTACCATATTCTGTATCATTTTGGTTTTTATTTCAAAATTATTTTAATGTAAGTAGGTACTAGAAAATGAGTCTAATCAGAGTAAAGTGCAGATAGGTGTATAAGAATCCTTGCCACAAAAGAAATGTGACCATTATGCCAAAGGGGGAGACATTGACTACACCTAAATTTTTAAAACATGACCAATGGATTTTTTTCATAATGCTGCGCAGTGGTGAGTATAAAATTGCTCAAGTGAAACGACTGGCTGTGTTGAGGACTATCTGGAAACTTCTCCCTGGTGTCCAAAAAAGGTAGAAGAGGGTGTCCACTCATAAATATTACCTCAGTTGTCCATTCCTCTTGTATCTCTTCTCTGAACCCCTGTCGGCGTGGTAGACCTTGAATCAGTAGGATTGATGTGGTTTTTTCATCTAAAGATGTTAGCTAACCTGTCAGCTGCCTCCTCTAATTAAGCCGCTGTCTGACTTATTGAACATGGCAGCAGGGGACTCTGAGCTGCTGGGCCAGCGCATTTGCCCTGCACACCAAAGGATCTGTGGCTGGTGCCTCAGAAACAAAAAGACTGACACTGATCTGGATTGCAGCTGACAGGAAATTGAGCTCTTCAGTGGTGGGTACAAGTGGTGGAGAAGGGGAGGGGCTGGCTCCATAGATTTATAGACTGGGTGGGTAACAGTCCACCCCACCCCATCCTCTAGGAAACACTTTCAGAATGAACTCCCCTCTCTTTGTTTCAGGTCTGGCAAGAGAATTAAGAAGACACGGAAGTATGACATAATCACGACCCCGGCTGAGCGAGTAGAAATGGCCCCTCTGAACGAAGATGAGGATGATGATGAAGAATCAACAGTGTTTGATGTGAAATACAGGTAATGATGTGAGTGGGCTTGGTGAAAGGCTGCCTCCTGGGTTCTGTTAGTTGGGCAGACAGCTTTTCCTTCTTGCATGCTCACAAATCCTTGTCAAGAGTTAGCTCCTTCTCTGCTGGTCCTTCCAATTCACAAAAGCTCCATCACTTTCCTATCCACGGCCCCTGCGCCGGAAACCTGCTCCGCTATGCGTCCGGCCTCTCCTCCTTAAAACATGCGCCTTCCAACAGGTCTATAAGCCCTAGTTGTCTCTGCAGTGAAAAGCCAACCGAACAGATGTTTCCAAACAAAAAACGGTACAGAACTAACAAGGTTAATGTGCTAAACTTTCCCGCTCAGTCCCTAGATGCATCCCTCTTCCTTCCTTGCTCGTTGGAGCTGATTGAGGAAGTTGCATTCTTCCTGTACTCGTATTTGTGTGTGAAGCATCTAGCTCACATCTGGTGCTCTTCATAAACAATATGTGTAGGGCTATATCGGTCAGGCTCTACCAGTCTGGAGCTGCTTCTCTCCACAGTCGCTGTTGTGACCACGTGGGGGAAAAAGCTGATGAGCTCTTACTAAAAGTCTCTTGATTTGGTCATCTCTGGGTCTGAGGTGCACTGGCGCGGTTTTGTGTTGGGGGAGCTTGCTTTGCAGATGCCGTTGCTGTATCTGTTCTGAGATAAACTGAGGGCTTCAGTTGCCAGTGCTGTCAATCAGGCCGCTCTCAGCAGCACCAGATCATTACCAATTTATTTTTTTTAGAGAGCGTTTGACAGCCCAAAGTTTTCAGTGCCTTTCCTGTTGGAGAATTTATAGCAGCCTTTCAATGCAGGTGGGCTCTTATACTCTCTGATTTATGGCATCAGTGTATTTGAATCTTTTATTTTTATTTGCATCAGGTTGGTGACAGCACAAGAGTCATGTTTCTCTTCCAAACAAGACAGCCCACGATCCATGACTCTTTGGCTAGGAAAAGCTCTGCGAATGATAGGGCTGAATATACACCCAAACAAATCATAGTTAGGAGCTTGCTAGAGACTTGCTCGTGGTCCCTCCCCCGTGTACAAATGCCCACCCACACATTCCTAGTTTTTGAGATGGGGGAAGCAGCCCATTCATTCCAAGGTCCACTCAGTGGGCACTTAGGGATATGGTGCAGTGTTTTGATAATTTTCAAAATAACGAAATACCTCTCTCCCTGAAAGAGTTAGTCGCGGATAGGGAGCTGGCGAAGAATGACTGTCAGTCAGTCGTTTTGAGATTTGTGAATAAATAGTCCCCAAACCAGAATAGTCTCTCTTTACCCTGACTCTTTTCTTGGCCAGCTATTGGAGCTCCATGTAGACTGTCTGTATTGGTGCTTATCCCTGGTTAATCATCGGCTGGTCTCTTGGAGAAAGCTGCTCTTGCCATTCTTGCACATCTGTCACCAGTGCAGTTGTCACCGGTGTTGCACAAACTAACATTAGATCAGGACAACGAGGACCTGGCTGCCTTTAAAACAACCTTTGCAGGGTGTGCCAGGTCACAGAAGTAGAATGGTTTCTGGATACTTAAAATGAGTGATGCAGCACTGTTGGAGGGAAAACCATTGTCTTCGATTTAGAGCTCTGTTATATATTTGTATTGCAGTTGTGCCTGGAAGCCCCAATTGGAGATCATGTCCATTGTCCTAGGAACTGAGGTGTATACCCTCTTCCCCCCTCAGAGATAGTCCCTGCCTCAGAGTGCTAACAGCCGAAATATTTGAGGAAAGACAATAGATGGATACAACAGACAGACAGAGGGAAGCACAAGGTAACAGTGAGGCCACAAAGATCAAAGTAAAAAGCAGTGTTCAGGACTTCTTTAATATAAGTTTATAAGTTCGAGTTATTCAAGGCTGGAAGATGTGCCTTTTTTTCCTCTTGTAACTTTCAGGGTCTTAAATTGACACTTGCATAGTGTTAGTATATAAGGGAAAGAGGTGAGGTTTTGCATGGAGGACAGTTTTGACTTCTGTTTCTGGCTCTGCTTACTAACTTGCCGTTAGGCCCTGGGCCTCTCTCTGCCTCAGTTTACCTTCATGTAAAATGGGGATAATTGCTTACCCCTCAGGGACATGAAGCATTAACTGCTTGGAAAAGTGGCTTGAAATTGTCAGGCAAAGGGTGCTTCAGAAGTGAAGGGCGTTGTTCCAATAAGCAGGGGATGCTTTACACCTTGGTGTGTAGTTCTGCCAAACCATCTCCTGGTCCCATTCAGATCCCTCCTGCAGGTGCACTGTTTTTGCACTCTTCCCCCCCCCTCCCAGCTTTCCAGTGTTTGCTGAATGTAAGCTCATTGGGGCATAGACTGTCTAATTTTGTCTTTTGCAGCACTGAGCATGCTGTCGGTGCTTAATAAATACTATAGCATACATGTTGCTCTGCTTCTTGGGCAGCCTTTAGTATTGGATTATGCATTGGAATTGCTTGAGCCTGAATTGGGGAGTAGAACTTTCTGAATGTGACCTATTTCTGCTCTGACTGCTTCTGTTGCTTTTCCACCCTCCTCGAGGTTTAAATCCCAGAGAACTTCCTTTGTAGGTGTTTTGGGGCAAGGTTGGAGAGAGTTTTCCTAACACAGTGAACAGGAAAATCTTGGAAAATGGTAATGCTGTGGGGAAAGGCATCCTGTAATAAAACACAAGGTGAGCCCATTGGAAACAATCTGACCTGAGTGTCGTATCCAGGCTTTCTGCTATATTTTTTTTAAAAAAGAGCCCATAGATTTTCTTTACCTTCCCGTACCTCAGCTTTCTCTTTCTTTGTCCTTGAGGAAATCCTAGTGCAACAGCTATCAAATTCTGCATTTTCAAAACTCTTCGCTACTTTAGGGATATGGTTCCTGATCCCCAGCAAAACTGCTCTAGCTTCTGGGGAGTAAACATCAGTCCCTTAGCAGAATTGAGAAGGAGAGAGGTTTTGTGTGGATTTGAATACCATACAAAGTTACATGGTCTCTGAATTGTGTGTGTTTAGATATAGCAGTCTATTAGGCACAGCACTCATCTGTGTTAGACCCTCATCAAAGATTGTAGCACCGCCCAAAACACTTTTTACCTTTTCACCAGCTCTAAAGTCACAAACAAGTTTATTTTGGAAGCACTGGGTTTGGCTTTGGGCATTGCAGCACATGTCATAGCATGAAGGAGCAGGATTCCTCGACAGGATCCCTTGTCTGAAAAGAATCTTTCCCCACTTCACCATGTTTCATTAGCAAAGGAAGGAAAAATGGGGATGGATCTCCAGAGAACTGGCTGGGTGTCTGACCTCACTGATTCCAGTTAGAAAACATCACTAATGCAGCTACTCTTGAAATTCTAAGCACCATGTCAAGCATCTTGTTTCTTCCTTGTGCTGTCTGCTGCCTAAAGTGCAGACTACAACTGACGCGCGTCAGGAACAGAATGAAATGGAGATCTAACACTTACTGACCTTGCACAAAGGCACTAAAGATCACAGTGCATCTGGATAACTACACTGTGGCGCGTCCCACATGTTGCTGTTATTCTACAAAGAAAGAGGCTGTTCTGAATATTTAGTTAGCACGTATGGTTTGTAATGAGGCTTCATTAACTGCTGCTTTAGGAAGGCTTTATTTTTCTCCCCGCTTCCAAAAAATCTTTCAGACACTGAAATACTGACATGTCTGGTGAAGTTGCAGCCATGTCTTCAGGGCTGATGCACTGGGGAAGGAACGAGACAGCTGTTTCAGCTCATTAGCTAATGAAGGTGAGAAGTAATGAGCCACAGCATCCTGGAAGTAATCAGGAGTGGGACTGAAGACTGGCTGATAACTTCACATGACGAATGCTTTCCATGGGTTGGAAGATCCCTGTTCTCCTTTTTATTTTTCTTCCAATATTTTAAAATGACTTGACAGCTGATGGGAGAGTGCCTTTCAGCATCAGCCACGACAGTGCTGTTGCTTTACTCCACTAATCTCTGATTGTCTTACTATGGAGCATTTCCTTTCCTGGACAGCTTCCCCCCTTCCGAAAACAGCCTCTAGCGCAGTGGTTCCCAACCTTTTTGGCTCAAGGGCCACAGATACAATTTTTACTATCCTGAAGGGCCACCAGGAGTTCCTCTCCTTCGCCCCCCAGCCAGACGGAAGGAGTTCAGCGAGGAGGCTTTCCCATCCCCAGGGCTGCTGCAGTGAAACTACATGCATCCTGTATCACCGTGTGCTACACCTGGGGCCCTAGACAGTGACTCCCTTCTGCAACCAGGGGGATGGAAGATCAGTGCTCTCCTTCCTTTGGCTCCAGCAGGGACCCCAGCACCTAAGGACCCAGGCGGAGCACTTTGCCCTGCTCCCTGCTATGGCCAAGGGGATGGGAGCGCTGATCTCCTCTCCCCTTGGCTGCAGCAAGGAGACTGCACTGGGCTTGTAGCCCTGCAGCAATGCGCTCTGCCTGGGTCCTTAGGCAGCGGCTGGCTCCCTTCTGCAGCCAGTGGGTGGGGAGTAGTGGGCCACTTTGAAAGCCCGCACGGGCCACTTTTGGCCCCCGGTCCACAGGTTGGGGAACCACTGATCTAGCGCCTGGGTTACATAGGTCTTGTCTGCATTAAAGACTCTTGGCATGCTAATCACTGGCTGGATTCCCCGAGCGCCCCCATAACACCACCTATCCAGATTCCCATTACTGGTGGGAATATCTGCTGGGATTGCCTCGATGGTGCAAAGGGACTCTGCTCACTGCTCTGCAGTGCACTGGTCACCACACAGAGCCTTGCGTGTTGCACGGAGGATATTTACACTGGTGCAGTTTTACTGGGGTTGAGCTACCAGTGGTTCACGTCTCTAATGCAGGCATTGCCATAGCGACACCCTCTGCTATAGTGAAATCCCATGCAGGAAGGAGAAACCAGTAGAGTTCTGTCATCACCAAGGGTCCTAGAAATCCGGTTTGCTATGGAAAAACCTGGATTTTGCGTTTTTACAGAGAATCTTTCATTTTTACACTTTGTGAAAAAATAAAGAGAGACAGTAGAACCTCGGCTGTCCTTATTACCTGACCCACCAGCCTAGGGATGGCAGGGGCTGAGGCTCTCGTGACCAGCCCTGTGGTTAATACGGAGAGATGGATAGTGGAGGCTCAGAAAAACAGGATATACCGTATATCAGTAAAATATTGTGTCCAACTGATACCTATATGTATTGTGGCTAGGGAAACTAAAGTTCAGTATTTCATATTAATCACAGTAAAACATGGATTCTTATGGTTTTTTATCGGAGGATTTTGTAATTTTTTTATCATGGAAATCTAGGATCCCTGATCGTCACTAACCTTCTCACTGAGGTAGCCCACAAACCTAGAATCTCCAAAAATCCCTTCTGGTTTCAGAGCAGCACGTGAAATTATTTGTATGGTGGCTGCCTCAACTCACACTTACCTCCAGGATGTTGGACTGCAGAGACATGACTGAGAACGCTGGAAAAGGAGAGAGGAATGCTTGATTCATTTGACCTGGCTTTTCTTTAGTGCCTCCCATTGAGAACGATCCCAAAGCACTTTGCATAGACAGGAATCCCTGCACAAAGCATCAGAATGCAGACAAAGAGAGAGAACTTGTTTAAAAGGCAGTAATACAGAAGGGCATATCTGGTTGTAGTATCCAGATGGTATATTGCTGATATCCCTACATATAGCTGGTATATGCCAAAATGAGACCATAACTTTCAAATCCCTGGTGGTCTCATTAAGGTGGTGAAGGCATAATTTTACCAGCTGGCTTGAAACACTGTTCCATGTGAGTCCTGGTTAACACCTTTATGGCAATCGTGCTGTGTGTTTAATACAAAACAACTCTTCTGATTTACTTGATGCTTGGAAGTCTCATATTTTGAGTTTGAAGACTAAATCTGTATTTAACATGTAGGCAAGATGTCGCTTTTACATCTCTTCTTCACTTGCTTCTGTATTTTGGAGCATAATTCAGATTGTTCATTCTCCCCTCCCCCCATGCAAACAGCATTCTAACTGCGAGCCAATTGCTGCTTAGCCGTGTAGAAGTGGGGAAGAAGTGACATTCTGTCTGATTGTGCTCATGCAGTTTGTTTTCTTGGTTTGAGGCTTTGTCTCCCATTTGCAGTGGTTTCTAGTCTTGCATGTGCCATTGAGAATTGGCAGATGATGTAAACTGGGCTGCTGTCTGAAAGTTACTTTTTCAGGATTCCTCTGCATCTTTCACATCTTACCACAGTGGATGTGTTGGTAAAACACACCCCTCAGGCTGTGGAACAATGAGCAATAACCACCTTTCCTCTGCATAGCAGGCTAATTAAACCACTTCAGAACCTTAACCAGACGAAATCCTGCCTGTGACATACAGCAGCATACATTTATTGGATTAGATTCTCCTGCAATCTCATCTCAGGAGCAGGGAAGTGATTCTGTCAACATCTTCTCTAATCCTGAGAGCGCAGCTTCTGTGTGACAATAGTCTGAAAAGTGTAACACTAAGGCTGTCATAAATCAGAGATGCAAAACCACTAAGGAAATAACATATGCTTGAAAGCCTCATGGAAACAGTTAGTAATCTGGAGTTGTGTTTTTCTATATTTGCTTTTTAAAAAAAAATTAAGCTAAAAATGAAAGAATTGATTGACAGGTCTGAAAGGATGGAAAATATGGAGCCTTTTGTTTCATGATCACTAATTCAAATCCAGCCCAGGCTGCTAATGACCAAAAGTTATCAACATTTAATAGCTCAGTGGCCTGTGTGAAATGAATTTGTTGGTTTAATTCCTAGTGGACCGGTGTCTTTTGTGAGCTAAAAGCCACCCTGTTAAAGCTGATGGAGAAACTTATTAAGGGGCCAGGACAGGTCATACCAGTGAAACTTGGGATGTGGCATTGTTGGGGTTGTTTGAAGGTGGTAGTGGAAGATTGGGTTCTCACTCTCTTTTTTTTCTCTTCTTTAAAAAAAAAAAAAGAGCTTCATTTAAGCCTCCCACTCTTTTCCGCCAATTTAGCACATCCCACCAGTATAGAGAGTGGAAACTTTCCTAGGTTTCATAGTCTTCCGCTAGTTCTACTGAACCCTTTGCTCAGTAACTTTTATGCTCCCCGCATAGCCAAAAGTAGGGCAGTGAAGTAGAGACGATAGGAAACATAGAAATGCTTCCAGACCCTAGCATGGAGCCCCATCTCCTTGCCTAGCTGTGTAACTAGAGAAAAAGTCAATGAAAACGCTAACAAAATGAAACTGTTTCTTCAGAGGTAATTAAAATTGTTGGATTATTAAGCTCATTAATTGTCCTTTAACCCAGTGGAGGAATTTCATGTCAGCTTCACCAGAACACTTAACAGAAAATTATTGAACAAATACTCATTGCACCTCATATCATGAAGGATCCCTGGGCACCTCAGAGCTGAGATGTTTGGTGAATCCTTTTGTCCATGTTGAAATGTAGCTGCTTCTAGGGTAGAGCAATGTAGGCATTCATTACTTCCATTGGTGAAACTTGCACTGCAAGGTGCCCAGCTACGACAAGAATGGGCGCCATATAAGAACTCAGGATGGAATAATGGGGAGTATGGAAGGGGGCTTGGAGAGACAGAATGTAAAAGCCAGAGACGCAGTTTTGAGGCCAAGTGTGTGAGACCCCCTAAATAAATACTTCCCACTACAAAACTCGTTCCTGGGGCTGATCAAACCCTTCACCCCTTCCCTTCAACTAGCTGACGGTCTTTGGTTTTTCAGCGCAGATGCTCATTTTCCCGTTTAACAGAGCATTGAAAACGAGAGGCGTTTTAGAAACATGCTTTCTTGCAAAGTGTCACTTAGTGATAATATTGCAGTTGCATAAGTGGGGTGCTACAGTGTATGCATGAGGGGTGGGAGCTTCTGTTCAACTATCCGTATAACTAGCTTCAACTGGAGGGAAATAGTGTAAGCACAGGCTGCTTTACTAGATAGGTAAGCCATAGGCTAATGGTCCAGTACAACCTGTCCCTTTGTGCCAGGGAGCATGTAGGACTTGGTGCTGAAAAGGTTAATGTTGCATTAGGAAGCCAGGACTTACCACCCCCCTAAAAAAGGGTTCCTGTCATTAGGCAGTTTAA
Organism: Mesoclemmys tuberculata; assembly: GCA_007922155.1. Taxonomy (NCBI): domain Eukaryota; kingdom Metazoa; phylum Chordata; order Testudines; family Chelidae; genus Mesoclemmys; species Mesoclemmys tuberculata. The sequence goes on along the minus strand of ML675644.1, from coordinate 12,476,914 downwards.
AACATCTTTGTCAACATTTTTAGGGCCCAGAGTCCTTGCTGGGTCGGAGAGTTATGGGGGCCTTCGCATCTGTAAATATTGCAGCGTGTATTGTATTAATCTCTCTCCACAGAACATATCTCTGCCAGAGCTTAAATGACATGTGCAGCCTTGAATGGAGAACTGTACCGTGTGCTTGTTACAGCAAGGTGTTTGGTCTCTGGAGAGCAGCTATACTGGATTTCTTGCAAGTGAAGGCTGGAGGCCTTTTCTGTATGATGCTAGGTGAATGCTAGGGTTTTTGTAGCTGGTTAAATTTTTTTTCGGCCGGAAGACAGCATGGGGAAAGGTTCTGTATAAATGGAGGGTATCATTTATTTCATGTGAAGGGGTGAAAATCACAGTAACTCGTTCAGTCGCTTACTATAAATACACCAAATTGCCTGGATTGTTGGTGCTGCTGGTAAGGGACCCTGGCCAGGTGCTGCTGTGGATTGCCAGCACCAGGGAGCCAAAAGGCATTTTTGAAGCCTGTGTTCTTTCCCCATTGGGCTGGATGTGCTGTGAAATTCAGTGCTGAGCACAGAAGCTTGCTGGTAGCTCCTAAGTTTCAGTGTGCATAATGAGTGAGGGGCAGGACATGAGGGCCCCAAGAAGAAAACTGTGTGTAGTAGCCAGACGGACCCCAGGAGAACCAGTTGCTCAGGGAAAACTTCTTTTCTTGGGGGTGCTCAAAGCTGTGCCTTTCCAGGAGAGCTGCCCTCTCTGTGTGGCTGTGGCTGTGGACAGGCTCTCACAGTGCCTAGGCTTTGAGTGACTTAATCCTTATTCCTTAGCTTTGCCTGTTGCTCAGACTGCTCTAATTTCCACATGTGGAAAATCAAGTCGGTGACCAAAACCACCAGAGAAATCAATCCCTGCTGAAAGGACCTAGTAGTCATAGAATCATAGAAGATTAGGGTTGGAAGGGACCTCAGGAGATCGCCTAGTCCAACCCTCTGTAGTGATCAGAAGTGGATAGCATTGTTGTTTCCTTTGTTTTTCCCCCTTGTATATAAATTTCCATCGTTGCCTATGATCTATTTAATTACAAAGCTTCTCTGACTGTACTAATTCGTTTCCTTGGCTCTCTTCCCTGGCAGGTAAAACCGTTCCATGGAGCACTGGTTCCCTGTGAGAAGTCAGTCAGCTGTCGAGAGCCCTGCCGAAGCCCTAACTGTGAAGGAGAAGCTTTCATCTCCACAACGTTGAAACCAAAGCAAACATTGCTTCTTCCATGATGTTATTTATACAACACACAGCAGCAAAGTGTTTGAACCTCTGCCCAAAGTATCACCATTAAACTCCCACTTTCCCAACTCCCACAGTAAAATGACCTGAGTTCCCCCTCGCGGACTCTGCTCTGTTGCTTGAAGAAGCTAGGTGTTGCTAAAGCATAAAGGGTGGATGCAGCGCCATGTATAGACTTTCAGTACACACTGGTCCAAATAAGTTTTGTACAAACAGGAGGAAAAACTAAAATCAGATCAAGATGCCCAAAAGACTTCATTCTCTAAAAGTTGAATCGGGTACTTTTGGACGGTGTTTTGTGTGGAAGGACTTGGAATGGTGTGATCCAGGGCCTACAGAAATACTTGCCCATCCAATGAAGGCTGGTGGCTGAAACTGTGCCGAAATGTTACAGTATGTGGTGTTGGGTGCTTTATTATTTGTATTTTGTGACTGTTGTAGAAAATTGTGGTGACTTGCTACTGATTTTAACAATTGCACTAAGCCCTCTAACGATGTACTCATTTTTCAATAGAGCTTTGGTCAGATGTACTTAAATAACATGAGACCATAGGGCAGAAAAAAAACCAGGCAAGCACTGTACTACAGAAATCTTGCATTAGAGGTTATAGATATATATTTTTGTAATTCCCTGCATACATTTTGTGCATAGGACACTACATTTTGTGTCATTTTGTGTCTCTTCCTTGCTGTAACTCTTGGGTTAATCATAGATTTTTAATCAGTCTTTTTACAAACGATCTGATAGGTGGCTGTTAAATTGCAGGAAGAGAACACTGGTTCTCCCCTTTAGCCCCCTTGGCAGCATTCATGCAAAGAATCCTCTCTGCACCGAACTGGAAACTTTTCCCCTTTGGTTGGCTGACAAGTCCGATAAGATGTGTTTTCCCTCTTGCTATATGCAATGCTTCACGTTGCAGAGGGCAGAACTGTGGGATGGCTATTTTTAAAAAACTAAAATATCTATAATCTAGGCTGATTAAGATCCCACAGCCAATAAGTTCTGTGCATAAATTCTGTGCCAATCTTTGAAAGCTCTGTTGAGATCAAAGTTATTAGCATGACTGCTCTGTTCCGTGGTCTTCCTGAAAAGCAGCTGCAGTTCTGATGAGCTTTGCCTGACATTGTGTTCTGCCAATATTTATGTCAAATATCTTTTTACTTCGGGACTTTAACCCATCTCGAGCCTTTCCTGTCTTCATGATGTTAAAATTACCTTTTGTTTTTGGGAATGTACTGACATTTGCTTGGCTCTTTTGGTAAATTCTGCAATTTGCTTGATGGGTTGTGACTGCTAAGTGTCTGTTGCAAAGCTCCCTCACTGTACTGACTGCTCCAAAGCTGCCATGATAGTGCATTGTGGACTTCTTGATTTGTGCTCATGACAAAGTAGGTTATGCTGCTCACACCTGTCCTGGGCACCCCCCTTGCACCCTGAAACAGCCTGGAATAGATGCTGCACTCTTACTTCACTCCACTTTGGCTTCTTGCAAGAAGGCCTCAGTGTTCTGCTGTAGCAATTGACATTGCCATAAGAAAAATTGTAGTGGGCTTCTAATGAGCATACAGTGCAGTTTGGTGGCATGCCTCTGGGTCTTTGATTTAGCCACAGCATACTAAATTCCTTTCCCCTTCCTACCTGCTGAATCAGAGTTTTTTGCCACTCCATGTTTCCTCTTCAAAGTGTAGCAATGGTCAGAAAAGTGACATAATAAAATGTTCACCTTCGTACTCAACAGATCTACTCCCTGTGTGTCTGATTTCATATCTGCTTGCTTTATGGGTCTGTGCATTTTTATTCATGTTGACTATGCAGAGCGTACACAGCTCTGGAAGAGTGAACTGGATTCCATTCTGCTTAATGAATCCTTGGCTAAATTTCGAGTTCCGAGAGTGGAATTGTTATTGGTAGTGACGTGATAGGCAGAACTCAGCTGTGTTTTCAGATCCCAGGTGGCGTTTCCAGCACTGGCCGTTAGCAAAACTGACCTCTCTTGAGCTGGAGCACACTTGCTGTGGGAGACAGAGAATGGAATTTCTACAGTCACTTTTCAGACTGTTACTGTACTTTAAAGATGGTTGGTTGTTGGGAGAGAATCCCATTCTGTACAGAGCAGTGTGGCTAATAGTATCATGCATTAAAAGTGGGAGATAAGGCACCTGGAAGTTAATAAAAAGTGGAGGAACATTCCCTTGCACGATTGCGCTTTCTTCTGAACTTTATCAATGGAGCATTCAGCAATGGCATCACAGCTGGCCCATGTTAGAAAATTCCCACAGCAAAGCTGTGAGTTAATATTAGTCACCAAGGCAATATCAATATACTATTTTTATCCTTTTATCATGGAGCAAATTCACGTTACTGGATGGTGCTGTTATTGAGCAATATTTAATGTGTCAGCTAAGAGGTAAAAGGTGGAGAAATTGATTAGGGTAGGTCCAAACACGGAGCTCTGAATGGCAGGAACCACAAGAGGCCCATGGTCTAGGATGGCATGCGATGGCTTGGGAACACTTGTTTCAAGAAAGCACGTTACAGAAATGGGCTAGATGGCTCTCACCAGGCAATGTGATGTCCCTTTGGATTTGTTAAAGCACTGTGAAGATGAGCTGAGTTATGGGCAGTTTTTTGGACAGGTTGAGTCCTGAAGTGAAAAATGGCGATGCTGGGTAGATGGTTGGGTTAAAGCTTCTATTACTTTTTTGCTGATGGGGGAAGGAAAATGTCATGGCTACTGTCTTAGTGAAAGAGCAATCGTGGCATTGTGTTTGTACGCCCGTCAGAGGAGGATTTATGAAGAAGAGCATCTGGAGCTCCAGCGAACATGTCCTTGGTCTGACATGGCTTGTCTGGAGTATCCTAAGTCTTTATGGGACTGAGGGCCCTTTTTGCTACTGAAGAACTGATCGGGTTCTGCAGAAATAGAGAGATGAGGAAATAAGGAGCAGGTTAGATTTACCTGGTCTTTCAAATGGTCTGCGGTAACTCTGAAGCCAGTGGGAGTCTGTCCCTGGGATTTTTCAGGCCCTATGAGAACTGCTGAGTTCAAGTACATGAGAGACTGTCTGCCTGACTTGCCTATTGCTAACAACCAAGATTTTCTGTAGTCAGGTGAACCTTTTGGTGGGGAACACTGATTTTTTCCAAAGGCGTCGAGGATGTAGATACCCAACTGTCTTTGGAATTAGGGCAATTAATTCCCTTGGGCTCCTTTGGAACAATCCAACCCACATGTATAAACTAATGGGTGTTGGGGGTGGGGAAGGATTGGCTGCCTGGTGGAGGAAATCAGAGGAGCTTCACCAGGGTCATTCAAGGTCACGTCAATATACCTGAATGCTTGCTTGATCTTAAGTTGCTATTGCAAACATGGGTCAATATTTACCTCTCTATACAGGTCGCTGTACATGATTTAAGAGGTTTGTCTTGTTAAGTATTTCTATAGGTTTATTTCAGTGAAGACCATCAGCGCACTTGATGTGACTCATCTATAGCATATATATGAATTTTTTTAAAGGTGGTGATTAGTTACAACGTAGCTTAAATGATTTTGGACTATCTAATCTAAGGTTTCTGTTGAAGAATGACTAGCCATTAACCACTACATTGAAGTAATACATGTCGTGTGTGTCTTACACTGTAGCGCTTATCTGGTTGTGATTGTAACACGTCTGTGTTTGCAGCTCTTTGTGTTGCATAGTTTTAAACTTGCTTTGGTTGAGAATATTTTTAAAGGCCCATTTTTATTTCATAGAAAATGGAAAAACATTATTGTATAGCATTCATGTTTAATTTAACTCTCTGCTCAGCAAAATCCACTTTAAGTACCAGTTTAATTAAACCAATAGAGAGCAAGTAAACCAGAGCCTTTTTTACTGGAACATACCACAATGTGGAGAAATACCCTACCTATGACAGCCTCTATTTTACTCAGCTGACCATAATCCTTTTTGGGGCGGTTCCATTTGAGAACCCACAATGCTTAGCTGGTCAAAGGCTATACCCAGCTCCTTCCTCCCTCTGCCCATTTCTGCTCTTCTGAGAGAGAGGAATCACTTGTGTAGAACTACATGCCTATATGGTTCTCTTAGCAAGCCGGACAAGGTCACCATTGGTTGGAAGTGGATGGGACTTTTCGGCAAAATGCTGAAATGGTTGCAAACCCTTTTATAACCTTTGCTAGTTTATAACACTAAATTGCATATATTAGACTTTATTCCAAGCACAAACTGACTTAATGTAGGTAAATGAGCTCACAAGTGGGAGTGTATTTGGATAGCCAGTTTTGTAAGTATACCCTCTAAATTATATTGATGTAATTTCATCAGGGTGGAGGTTGTAGATTTATTAAGACTTCTCTTTTAGTTGAGTTTCTGCTTCGCAGTTTTTGTAGGAGGTTTGTGCAATTGCCAGACCACTGATGAAAATGTTGATTTACAATTTGCCCATGTGACCAAAAGCTTTCATTTAAAAAAAATAGTAATGTACGTTTGGATGGACATCTCATTATCCAATAGGAACTGTCACTATTAAACATGTTCTTGTAAATTCACCGCTGTTGAGAGTTCTGTTTGGGAAAAGTGGGTGACAGGCCTTTCTTGAGAGGAAAGGGTATCACTGGTGAAGTTCAGTCAATATAAGGGGGAATCTTGCTTCGTCTCCCATTCATGTTGACTGCCAGAATCTAACGTGCAACCCCTTTGTTTGGGGAGCCAAATAGACTGAGATAAAGGGAGGGCAGTGCAGGTAGCATGACACAGTTACTGGCTGTATCACGGAGGACAGTGAATCAATACAGTCCAACTTGGTCCTCGCCACAATTAAGGTCAGCAGCCTGGGTTCAGGCAGACAAAAGTCATTGTTTTCTTTAGCTCCAGCGAAAAGGAGGAGCATCTTGCAGCTCACTGAACCCACGTTTGCTACGATCGATCCTGCATGCCTGGCTGCCCCGAGCTCCCACGCTTTTGTGCCTTTGGAAGCCTTTGAGCTGGGCTTTTCCCCCACCTACTGGGAACATTGCAGCTGTGGTTTCCTCGAGCAGGATGCCGACCAACCCAATGGCCAGCAACTTTCAAGGTAGTCTCTGAACTGTGTGCCACAAGTTTCCCATTTGTAAAGCCAGGATACTGCCGACCTCACGCTACTGGCTTGAGTGTTTGTGAAGTGCTCAGATGTTTAGGTGCAAGTCGCTCTCGCATTGCAAGGTATCCTTTTGCTGGCTAACAAAGCTGCGGTTCAGGACAACTGAAAGGTTGTGTGTCAGATGCATGCTTTCCATCGATGCTGCTATCATGGACATGATAGTTTGCTTAGGCTCTTCATGGACCAGTACCCTTCTCATACAAGCCTTATTTCAGGCACAGGCGTATATTTTTCTAGACCCTGGAGCAGGTTGAAGAGAGCCTGCCAAGAAAATATTTTATACTTCCTCCCTTGCATGAGCCAGTTCACAGCCTCTCCTTGCACCAGATTGTCTCGGTCTTGACGCCTTCATTTCTCACTTGATAACAAATGCGGTAATGGTCTAAAGGTAATTCTGTGCTGCAGACAAAGGGCAGCTGCTGTCCACTTGGCGTCTCTTAAATTATGTCCCACTGCCGGCAAAGTGATTTTTAAACATCCTGATTCATAATAAACCTATTAAAATGCCATCGGGCTTCAGCCAGCAGCCACGACAAGTCAGCTGTTGTGCTGAAGCCCCATCAAAGTGAGTGCCATCTCGTTATTCTTTTCACTTCTGTTGGAACAGGGCATGAAGCCTAGAGGTTTATGACAGAAGCAGCAAGACATGGAATTGTCTGTGTTTTCTTGCAGTTCATAACTTTCATGCGTGCACAGTACTTCATGTGGTAGCTGGGAGAGTCTCCACATTTTTGGCTGCATACATAAGGGTACCACATAATGAGAGCAGGCAGCTAATACGGTTTCCAGCCTGATATGGGAATATTGAATTCCTTTCCAGGCAACTTCTCATCAGAAAGATGGGGACAAATAGGAAAGAGCTTGGAGAAGAGAAGCTAAAATGATCATGGATCTGGAGTGAGTGAGGCATGAGGACAAACTAGGAGCTTAAAATATATAGCTTGTCAAAGAGACTCCCAAGGCTGTAGCTGTAGATGGGCTGTAGGCATCACACCACAAATATTTGAACTTTACAGATACCAAGGAGGGAGCTGACTTATTAAGGGTGTATAAATAGAAGTAATGGAATAAATGTGAAAGGACATTACCAGTTTGTTTGATTAATTATTAAAAACTAAGTTTTCTGATGGAGTGCTCTTGAAAGAGCTTGTCTTGACTTTTTGTTTAGATGTTTTAAAATCTTTTTTCTGAAGGATTTTGGGAGGTGCTGTGCGTAATGCCAAACACCCTCCAGGCCTCTCCCTTTCTCAATGTGCAGGTGTCTCCCTGCTGCCTTGTCAGTTTCAGCTCTGCTGCCGCCGTTACTAGCAACGCACTCTTGCAGCACCGAGGAAAAGGTTTGCATTATCGAAGCTGAATAGATGCAAAGTGAACAACTTGGAGAAACCAAAGACGCCTTTTCTCTCTTACAGTGCTGGTGACCTTAGGGATTCCTGGTAACAGCAATTGGTACAAAGCTTTGATGGCAGTGGTCTGTGAGGCTCTTCTTTAAAAGGGTTGAAGATTGAAGATCTGACTTAGTCCTGACAGTGAGATCTGAGTATGAAACTGTTTCCAAGGAAAAAACTGGCAGCCCTAATTGCTTGGGACATGTGTAAACTCAGCTGGCTTAACAAAGGTAAAAACCATAAGAGTGAGGTAGCAGGTGGGTGGACTGAGTGACCTGATTGATACAAGAGGTCTTTTCTGCCTTTAATTTTCAGCATGAATGTTCCTCTGCTGTAGTTGTTCAGGTGTATTTTGTAAGGGCTTCGTTTCCCAGTGACTACTCCTTCATCATGGCTAACTAAATGAGCTGAACATGCCTCATAATATTCCTTGTTTCTGGCAAACACGCTTTCACCACTTGGTTTTCCAGGAGCAGTTGATTTTAAAGCTAACAGGCAAAGTAAAAAATAGATGCCATCTTCTATTGCTTACTTACACATCATAAGGTTGGTCTCTAAGCTTTTTCTTTCCTGCTTGTGTGTGTAGTTTTTTGGTGGTTTCACATGAGATCTATCTCCTCTTTCCTGTTTGCTGGAAGACTTTGGAGGACTAGAGTGGCATAGGAGGTTCTTGTGTGCTGTGGCTCATGATCCCCCTCAGCCAGCTCCGAGATCTGCTACATCATTGGCCAAACTTCTCCCAGCTTGCAAACTTTGGCCAGGACCGGCACCTGTCAAAGATCATCTAGATAATACTTAGTCCTGCCTTAGTGCAGGGGACCGTCCTAGATGACCTATCGAGATCCCTTCCTACATTTCTATGATTACCCTGGTGTAGTGGAAGCTAACCCTGAAGGAGTTAAACTACATCACTCTAACAGGAGAACACAAACACACCCTCAACGTTCCAATTCTGTAGTGTAGTGTCTTGGTTATTGCCTTTTTAGGGGAGACACCACAAAGCATCCGAGAATCTAAGCTGCAGAGTCTTACACAACAGGAATTCTCTTGTAGATGAGGAGTATCTCAGACCTTCAACCACAAGATGGGATATAGACTAGATGAACTACTGTTATGGCTCCATTTCCTCCTACATTCAGTCCATGTTCCCAACTGTGTTAGTCTTGCTTCTACATATTCTAAATCTATGGCCCCCACGACTGTATTGTCTGAACACGTTTCTGACTCTTCTTGGTTTGTGTTACCTACAATAGAACCTCAGAGTTACGAACTGACCAGTCAACCACAGATCTCATTTGGAACTGGACGTACACAATCAAGCAGCAGAGACAAAATAAACCCAAACCAAATAAAGTAAAGGACTGTTAAACGTAAACTACTAAAAAAAAAAAGGGGGGGGGAGAGCAGCATTTTTCGTCTGCATAGTGTGACAGGGTCAGGCCAGACGGCTATGCAAGGGTGCTGGAAGGCATGTATATTAGCCCCAGGCTCAGCTAAGCCCTATTCCCTGGGTGATTCAGCTGGGGCTGATTAGGCAATTAGGCCACCTGGGGCTGCTTAACTAATTAGGCCACCTGGGGCTGTTTAGGCCATTAGGACACCTGGGGCCAATCAAGGAGCCCCGCCCCAAACACTTAAAAGCCTTCAGTTCAGGCAGGCAGCTGTGGAGTGAGGAGTCTGGAGTAAGGAGGTGTGGAGTTTGGAGAGTAGAGGTTGGAGTTTACAGTTTACTGATTGGAGTTCGCAGTTCGAAAACCTGCAGATTGGAGTTGGCAGTTTGGAGTTGGCAGTCTGCAGTGTGCAGCCTGCAATCTGCAGAAGGTTGGAGTTCCTACGGTTGCTGCCACAACACCGGAGGCAGAGGACCCAGCTGGGGGAGCGGACCATGGACTGATCCAAAGGGAAGGTAGCAGGACTCGGGCAGAGCAGGCCCCGTCTCCTCCCCACCCCTCCGGCTTACCTTCCCCCAGCTGCACCACCAGCCGGGCCGGAAGAGCGCAGGACCCACGGGGCGGAGTACATCTACCTTTTCCCCCCCCTCTTACCCTGTTACAATAGTAAAGTTTCAAAGCTGTGTTAAGTCAATGTTCAATTGTGAACTTTCAAAAGAACAACCATAATGTTTTGTTCAGAGTTACGAACATTTTAGAGTTTAACAATCTCCATTCCCAAAGTGTTCGTAACTCTGAGGTTCTACTGTATATCTCTTTAAATATGTAACTTCAATTTATATTATTAGACAGTCCTAAAGTCATGGCTCCATCAAATACCTTCTGCTCAGGACCACTGCGTTCATAGATTTTTAAAGCCAGCAGGGCCATTGTGACATCTAGATTCCTGCACCAAGCCCAGTAATTTGTAGCTGAAACAATAATGATGGCAGTATTACTATTTTATAGATGGTACAGAGATGACAGTGACCGGCCTAATATCATAAGAAGTCCATGATTGAGGCAGGAAAGGAACTTTTTCTCTCAATTCCTGGTCCTAAGCCTGGACCATGTTAAATCTTTGAGCCGAAATTTGCATGTAAAGCACAGGCATCTCTTTGGGCTGTGGGAGGAGACAAGAAGGGGCCTATGTTTGCTTGTGTATCTCATATCAACCATGAATCTTGCATCAGCCCCAAATAATCACTGTGCTGACAAGTGGAAAATGCTTCATCCATCTTAGCTTTTTCAGTCATCGCGCCTGCATCCTTTGCCACAGAGTTCATGGGCTGTGCCTGTTTCCCGGAATAAATATCTTCTTTTTACTGTATCTGGCCTTTTCTCCAGCAGGCTGCTGCCCGACAGATACATTTAGTTGAAGAAAAGCTTTAAAAAAAAAATACAAAAAACAAACAAAAAAACCCGCACCACATTTGTCATTGTTTGCCCTGGATTCGTTAAAGGTTTAGATCAGGTTGACATTTGACATTTTCCTACTTCATTTCTGCTTGCATGTGCCTGCAAGAATCTGTCACAGTGATGCCCTTTGGGCAGTGTCAGAAATTATTGGTCTTTCTCTCGACTGTTTTATGTACTGCTAAGGAAACGGATCACCATAGTATCCAAGTGCTTCCCAGGTGAATTAGAATGGCATGGAGGGTCTGTAGGGAATTTAATGAATTTTTTAATGGTTGTCCCTTCTGTGGGTTGTCCCTTCTTGGGTTGTATAAGAAGAACTAAATCTTGTTGGTTATAGTGGAAAAAGCTTTATCAGTGAGAAGGGCCATTCAACATGTCCTGGAGGTGGGCTGTCTTCCCTGGCCCCCTCCCCCCCCATGCCCGACACAATGTAAGAAACTCTTTAATGCTGTCAATCAGTTTGTGATGCAACTTCTGTCACCAGAACTTGAGCTATCTTCCCTTCATTGCCTCCAGTTGTTAGGAGGTCACCCATGAATTAGCTTTGTTGTGTGGACAAGGTTGGTGCAAAGGAGGTCTAGGGGCCATTTCTTTGATCATTGAGTACCAGAAGATTGTTCTAAAGGTCCTACTAAACCATTGACAGATTGGTCTTGTCAGAAAAGCATTAGTCACTACCAGAGCTTTCTGGAATGCCCAGGCTCTATTAACCTCCAGGGGCTGCTCATCAAACCAAATCCCTCACCCCAACAGGAGCCGTACAGCTATCCTGGAATCACAGGACGTGATGATCAAATTCTGGTACGGTGAAATTTCCAATTGCCCAAGCTCTAACTGTATCCCAAATATTAGATCGAAAGTGTATTTCAGATGTCCTGATACTAACTATGGAGGTCTGGAATGCTGAGACTACATATCCCAACATTCACTGCCCTCTCTTGATCCAACCTGTAAGATACCACATTCTGAGACCTGTATTTAGAGTAACCAGATGTCCCAATTTTTATAGGGACAGTCTCAATATTTGGGCTTTTGCTTATATAGGCACCTTTTACCTTCCTACCCTGACATGATTTTTCACACTTGCTATCTGATTTCCCTACTTCTGGTCTCTGTGGTAGCTCCAGGACTCGAGGCTGTTTTGCACAATTATGTGCCTCACCCATTTGCCAAGGGCATGCCTGTTTTCCCTGTGCCATCTGGCTTCTTGGTGGACCTGAACAAATGTGGTTTGTTTGTTTTTGTGGCCCCACTAAAAAAAATCCTCCAAAAAAACCCAAATAAAACATCCACTTCAAACTGAGATTAATTTTTTGTGAAGGTGGTGTTTTCCTCACTGCAATAAAAAAAGATTGTTTAGCTCAAACGTAACGTTCAAATATCGTTTTTGAATATACATTTTCAAAGTAAAATGGCATTTTGAAAATGTCACAACATTGGCATTTCCCAGTTTTGTTTTTCCTTTTTATTTTTTCAGATGGAACTATTTGCTGAAGTCACCAATGGGGCCCTAAAACCATTTGTTTTATGGTAACCTTACTGTTTGCTGGGAAAAAAATGTCATGCGTGGGTTGCCCTGTGGCCAGTGTTACTCCATTTAAAACAAAACAAAACAAAAAACCCTTGATTCTACTTCCACGGAATGTAATGCTAGATTCCAGCCTGCTCTCCTGCAGTTGAAAGCCAAAGAGATTGTAGGAGGATTAACACTCCCAAAGCCTGCTGGGCTTAAATAAAATGATAATTAGTAACACTCCAGATACTTAAGGAATTGATGCGGTTGGCACTAAACAGCTGCTATTTACCGGCCTGTTCAAGTCGACAAATGTTGTTGTCCCTCCATAGATATGTAATATTTTAAAATCACATATTTACTGGACATGGGTGGTTCATGTTTAAAGAAACAAATAGTTTGCTTTTAACATACCCACTGGCTGAAATAAATTATTCAGCATTCTTTATTTGTGGGCTATAAAGAAAATCTGAATTTATTTTCATATCTGCTTATATGTATAAAAGCTGCAGGGCATAGTTTTATGCTCCCACAGCCAAGAATTTGGGGAATTAACTCAGTCTGTGTTGCATATTTATAAACACTTTCTTATTTATTAATGGAGCATTTCAGGGGTAAATTTATAATCCTGCCACATGATACCAGCCTTTCAAAATGAAACGTTCATGTCAAAAAGTCTGAAATTAGAGCTGGATTGACCAAGGAGTGAATGAGAATAGCTCACTAGTGTGAAAGCAAAAGGAGGGGAAGCGCTTCTTGCAATGATGCAAATAAATTTTAAAAAAATACACAAGCTGTCAAATATAGAACTCAATGTCCAAGGGGACCTATCCCCAACAACTTTGGTGGGGTGTAACTTCCTCTCACACAGTGTGGCCCTTGGTCCCCTTCTAGTGGCCAGGCCATCCTATTTGCACTAGAGCATTTAAACCTGGTGCAACAAACCTTTGACCGGCAGAGGAGTACATTGGCATCTCAGCCAGGTGTAGGCGGCTTTATTTCGTTTGAATGGAAGGAAGCAAATAGAAGCTTCCCTTGCCTTTAACACAGAGGTGGGACCTGTTGAGATGGCAGTTCCTAGCATGCAATGCTGCGTTTTGCTACAAGCAATCTTCACTGGGATCAAGATGGAACATTGCATATGGGCAATAATCTTAATCTAAATGTTGATATCCAGCTGCCTGGTGCAGTAGTAAGAGCAGTTCAAATTGGGCCACCATCTATATAAACATACAGTACATTAAACCAACTACACCTACAGAAGATGCATGTACCTGTTGGCTAAATTCCTTGCTGACAAGTGATCAAAATGGGTGGTAAGATTACATGCTATTTCAACGGGCACTTCTACTGAGTAAACAGTGGTGTTTGCACAGCAATTTGATCTGGCGAAGTCAGCTCTGGTCTGAAGGGCAGTGGATTCTGGCTGTGACTAGATGAAATAAGAGGGCTTCTTGGTGGAACAGTTGCCAGAAACATAGTCAGTCTAGCTGAACTGCTGCTGAGCGAGTAGGTGGGATGTGGGGGGATGTTAGATTTCACATCCTACTAATTTCTGGTCAATCAGTCCTTAAGATGCACAAGGTGTTCTTCATACTTACTGTGCTAATTGCTCGTCCCTCTTTGCCTGAATGACAATAAAAACCAGTGGGCCAGGTCCTGGTTTGGTATGCTGATGTAAAGGCGGAGTTATGCCATCATTGCAGTGACATCAAGCCCCTGTTCTGTATTTTCCGTGTCGTGACAAACACGGTCTAGTCGTTTTTTCAGACAGCTGTCCAAGAGAGAGGCTAGAAGCAGACATTATGCTAGCATAATTAGGAAGGCTGGTCCAGCGATCTGGCGCTCACCTGCAACGCAGGGTTCAGTTCCTATCTCTGTCACAGATTTCCCGGGTGACCTTGGGTAAGTAAGTTAGCCTCTCAGGTCCCCAGGAGTAAACCAGGGATAGCACTTTCCTGCCTATTAGGGATGTTGTGAAGGTAATGACACTGAAGTCTGAGACGCTCCGAGAGTACGGTAACGGGGGCCATATAAGAACCTTAGAGACAGAGCATGTACAACGTGCTCCAGCTGACAAAGAAAAAGTCTAACTGGCACCAGACCTCCAAAATATAATATTAAAATAAACTTGACTGCACAATAAGATCGTCCCTGAGAAGATCAGACAGGAGCCGCCTGGCCATATTGTGTGGGCTACACAGAATGGAGGATCAATTTTCTTCCCCACCAGAAAGGTGCGTCCATCTAAGGGTCCCATAGCATGTTCTGCAGTGTGGGATTTTCATTCCAAAGTGTTTACATATGCTTTTGGGACAAGTGGACTCACTGAGAAGAACTCAATATAGCAGCAGTCTGGAGCTATGGGAGGTGAGAAAACCCTCTTCTATATCAGACAAGAGGCTAAACTGATATATCATGATCTGCTGAGACATGGTTCCTGCAGTCACCTACATAAACAGACGCTATGGGACAAAAGCAAGTCTGTGTCATGAGAGAAACTGTGCAGAATTTCAGGCTAGCTGTCAAGTCAAGATACCTCTGTCTGTCCAAGTCTGACCTCCTAAAGAGTGAACTGGGCTCTTAGGCCAGACTGGCTCATTAAGAGCATTCTTCACCAAGGCAAACTGAAGCTGGATTGAACCATTTGACTTCAACTGATGGTCAGATGGAGCCAACTAGGACTTCTGCAAAGAGGAAAGAACCCTGTATTGTAAGGAGACCACCTCAACAAGCTTGCATGGCTTCCTCTGTGATTGTGATTTTTTTTTTTTGGCGTCTCAGTCCTGAAACATTGGTTAGAATCATTTTGATTTTGCCCAACTCGGCAACCAGGAATCATACGGACGGCCGCAGCCTCTCCCTCAGACTGTGCTTTTTCGTGTTACACAGCTCAGGAGAATTTAGAAACCCTGGTTTTGATGATGGCATGTCTCTAGAATAGTAATTTAACAAGCTGGCTCACCTGGCCTGGCTGCTCCGATTTGCTGTGTGCTCATCACCATGGTATCTGGGCACTAGGAATATTTGCATAAAATTCAATCCAATGGGAAGTGGCTTCTTCAATCGTGCTGTTTGAGGGTACAGAATATTTTTTCCTCTGTCCTCTCCTCCTTTCCACTTAACTCCTGGGCAGTGAAGTTTCTGATCTGTGTACCGATGTCATTTCAGACCCCCTGCGAATTCTGGGAGAGGCGGCAGCCTGGGCTCTGTTCTCAAGGGTATGTCACTGTGCTTGGTGCCAAGACAAGATGTGAAGGGAGGAGCGAGGCTAGCGTCGCTGTGGCAGGAGGACAAAGTTGAGTGGCTCGCACGCATGGTCTGCATTTCACATTATTCAAGGAAAGCATCCTGCCGCCCTCTGCCCCAGTGCTTTTCCTGAGAGAGAAATCTTGAGGGAAATCCTGCCTCCACTGAACTCCAGGGCAAAACTCCCATTGACTTCAATAGAAACAGATGTCACCCTAGGAGCCTCATATGCTAGTGCCTCAGCATGCTCGCACCTCTTCTGTGTTGATGCACCAATAGCCAGATTTGTTATCTCTTCCACTACGGCTCCCTGATGCAAAGTGTGGAGCCGGGGCTTTCCCAGGCTAGAGAGCTGCATTTGTGTATTGGATTCCTGAGGTCCTGGAATACTCCATTGCCACCAAGGAGGCACTGCAGGAAACCCTACCTATTAACATTACCAAGCTGCCACAATGGTGTCAGCCACCTGCCTGTCCTACCCTCGTCCTTTGTCCGTACCCTCAAAGCTGGGCTACGTTTAGAAAGAGCCAGTTTTAGTTATAAAAATCCTACAAATGTACAAAAATCCTTTCAGTTCTACCCCTCTTCTATTCTGTTATGAACAATGTGCATGTGTACGTAGCACGCCCTGTGCATATCTTGTCCCTATTGATCTAGATATCGTTTGTGTGTCTCAATGTAATGTATAAGTGCACATGGGGTTTTATAGAAATGTGTCTGTATTGTCCAGAGTCCCTTTTATTTAAGGCGATGATCAGGCCCATCTGTTTGAATCTCAAGGCAAGCTGGAACTGTCAAGCATTTGCTTCAGATTATATTTGGACCTAGAAAACCTGAACCTGGGCAAGTGTTTCTATTTGGGGCTGTGAAACTAGGCCATCTCTAAGATCAGTGACCCACATTTCCCAGGTTTGGAACTGCACAATAATGTAGCAATTGTCATGCTCTGTGACTCTCCTGCTAACGTCTGTAGGCAGGGTGGGAGTGGGGGGAAATCAGTGATAAAGGTGTAATTTAGTGGGAATATAGGGATGTGTTTAACTGGCTAATGAAAAAGGACAGATTTCTCATGCTGTAGTTCTGTACCTCCTTCTCCCACCCCTCATGCCCCTCCCCAGTTTGTACATGAATGCACAGGGGCAGCAGAGGATGTGTCCTGTACGGGTGGTGAGTTGAAAGAGAGACCGTAACATGCTCACTATTTGCGTCTTGCCAATATCACAGTGCAGTTCCTTAGCTCAGCACACCTCCCCAGCACCCACCGCCGCAGCCTTGTCAACCCCAAGCATTCAAGGAGTCCGAGGGTTGCTTTAAAACCCAAGCGAGCTGGAAAATAATGCACGTGGGCTTTTTTCCCCAAACTTTTCTCTGCCGCCATGAGGGCTAGACACCTACTTCCAAAGAAACCTGAGATGCAGTCACGTGACTCCAATAGCTGGGGCTGTATCAAAACCACCAAGTCGTATGAGACACAATAAAATTGCGAGAACTCGCAATGCTGCCTTGCTGTCTGCCGACGGCTACACTGAGCTTGGAGCCCAGTGCCCTGGGCATCCTGGCCCTGCCATTCACACAGAGCTCCACAGGTAAATTATGGGTTCTGCAGCTGCAGAACAGCTGCTTCGTTCAAGAAGCTATAGAGATGGCCCCATTCAGGACGTGCGCCTGCAGGCAAAAATGGCCAGCGTGAGCAGCTCGTTATGTGGCAAGTTTACAGTACCATTAATATTGAAGAGAGCGTTCAGAAAGGTAATAATGCAACCCTGTTTCCAAGCTGCACAAAGGTTTAATGCCAGACAGGTACTGCTTTGTTGTAGGACTGTGTAATTAGCATCCATTTTAAATTCAATTCGGGTGCTCCTGCTGCTTCAGGGGAACCATGTGGCCTCTTGAGGGTCTTTTTAAAGATAGCAGTTGCCAAGGTTATAACGCAGAAACCGATGCTAAAAACTCCATTTGCCTCTGCTGAGGCTAGCTGACTTACTGGTAATACTAATCCGAGCACAGTGAAAAGTGCTTTATAGAGTTTGGGCCTCAATCCCCTCTGCCTTGAATCTTGTGACGGCGTTTCCACAAGAGCACCAGGAGAGTCAAAGGCACCCATTCCGATGGGCTGGGATTTTTGCACTGGTGTAAATGAAGGTGATGGAGGGCGATGGAGGATCAGCCCATCCTGTGCAGGGATCACTTGACTGGCTGCTGAAATGCAGTCAGCTCTGGGGTGGAACTCACGTGCTATTCTTCAGCACAGACACGATGAGACAGTGTCTGCAGGCAAAGAAGGGAAGAATAATGCATGCAGTTGAAACTATAGAAGGGGAATCAATGTAGGCAGAATAATTACTAGACTAAGAATCTATTCTAGCCCTGTGCCTTAATGACTCCTATATTACAGGGTTGTATTGATATTTGTGAAATCTAGCCCAGCTATTTTGTTAAAATACCAGACCCAAACAAACAACATGAATTTCCTTAGATTTATCCCCTGCCTGGACTATTTACTTTGTAAATGTCTCCTCGCTTGTTGTTCAGGTGTTCAAAATGCAGGGAGCTGCAGACGTAAGCAGATCTTCCATGCACAGCGATCAAAATCAGTTTTTAAAATGATGAATCCCTGCAGATTAATACTAATTTGATCATCACTGTGCCCATGGTACAGTCTGCCTTTTTTGATAAGCACTCATTTAATCAGATATAAATTAAAGGGCATCTTTAATGCCACCAGATGAACTGCAAGATTCAGGTACAATTACCTATAAAACAATAACAGCGAGCTCTATTTAATGCTTTTCAGCCATTGACCTGAAAGATGTTAAAAAGCTAGCCAACCATCACTAGCCCCATTTAACAGATGGGGAACGGCAACACAGAGATGTTAAGTTATCTGCCTGAGGTTATGATGTGTATGTATTTAAGGACTAGCTAATTGATGTGGTCAGGAATTTTCCATTTTTTTCCCCCCAGTGGAAAAATGCAGTTTTTGCAAAATTGACATCGTCTGCAGGAAAATTTCTGTTTTGCCTAAATTTTCCAGCTTTCTGTGAAGGAAGTCAAAACAAAATATTTTGTTTCAAGTTAGATTGACTCAAACTGAAATGCTTTGTTTCCAGGGTGTTCAGCTGAGCTACCATGTGCCCATGACATAGCATGGGTTCTTTTTTTTTTTTTTGATTGAACCCCAACAGTGCATCATGGGAGTCACATGACCACAGTGTATCATGGGAGATGTAGTCCAGCTGGGGAACCTGGTCAATAGAGGAGAATGGGGACATGGGGCATCTGAACTAAAACTCCCATGAGGCATCACATCAACTCAGGGGGATATAAATTAGTGTCAAACCAAGCCAAAAGGAAGCATTCCAACATTTCTGTATCAGAGTTGTTTGGAACTTTCTGTTTTGTGAAAATTGTTGATATTTCTGTCCTGATTCAGGATGAAAAGAAATGTTAAACTATCAGAATTTCTGGCAGGATGGCAATTCTGAGTTTTGAACAATTCTACTGTCCAGAGTAGGTATTGCACAGCCCTCTCTACTGGGTAGCATTGGTACCACACGCATGCTCTGTACTGCTAACAACTGTTCCTCCAGTGGCAGGGTCTGTTCGCAGTACAGTCTGATTTCTACCTCCCTCAAGTTCTGAGTGGCCAAACTGTGCTGCCTGAAGGCAACTGGTGGTGGGCTTTGTAGAAGGATACAGATTTTTCCTACAATTCATTTGCAATAGGTGCTTGCTAATGCAGGCAGTGTGGGATTCACACAAAAGAATGACAGGGTCTCTCTGCTCCTCACCTATGGCTTACTAGTCGGTTTGAGGATTTGATTTTTAATGGCACGTAGATAGGTCAAGTAAGAGACATGTTGCTTGAGAACTTTTTAGATTTTGATTCAAGGCTGTTGACTTTTGTACATTTTGATAGGTGAGGTTGATGAGTTGTTTTAATGGTTATGCATCTTAACTTTTTGACTCACAATATCTGTGCTCAACAAATAATTATTGACTCACCCCTATCCCCATTGCCTGACCCCTCCATAATTTCCCACAACTGTGAAAATTCAAATCAGTTGGAGAAAATAACTTAACACCCCTTAATTTTGTACAACTGTGAAAATAGAAAAATTGAAAAAAAAAGTTTAAAAATAAAATTGATATATCAAAATTATTTTAAAATTTCAATTCTGCCAATCCTACTTATTAGTGAGATGAGAGTAGTCCAGGACTTCATTTTTTTCTCTGTGCGTGATGAACTATAATAAATAATTAAAATGACTGCTGTCAAAATAAATGGCCCAAGTCCACTTTGGCAATGCTGCGAAACATTATCCTGCTGGCGTTGTGGTTTATTTGTTATTGTGTAATGTGTACTGCTCAGCAACTCACAATGTTGAGTAATTGGCAATGAGTTTCCCAGTCGTTAGTTTAAATTAGCGAGACTCTGATGACAGAGAGAACGGTGACACCTTCAGTTTCTCGTTGTGGAGACAGTTTCAATCTGACCCTTCATGCAGTCAGAACAGTGGTTCGTTTTATTCAGATTTTTAAAAGAGATTCCGAGCCAGAACAGTTACATAACACGGTATCGACTCCAAGGCCATGGCTCTTTTGCAACCAGAGAATGTTCTTTTCATTCTAATCCATAGTTTCCCACAGATGAAATATAGCAATATTTTAAATCCCCTTGACTGTTTTTAGCCTTTTGGTCTCTGGAGCCACATGACGCCCTGTAAATACTAGCCACTGCTCTCCTTGTGGTGGTTTCAGCCATTTCTTTTGCTCGTCTTTGGGCTCAGTGCAGATGGTGCTCTGGACAGTGGCTCCATTGTTGGCACAGTTTTGCTAGAAACATGGAAGTCGGGACTCAATCAACGGCAGCAAACAAAATTTAGTGTTGGAAAAGCAAAGCTTCACCTTGGTCCACGGAGCAGGAGGGGCTGGAGCTTGAAAGCAATTAAAAGGCTCTTGTTGGGGAAAGCAGCAGGTGACTCTGATAAGACCTGTCAGCCCTTGCAATCTCCCTGGCTTTTCACACCATTATCTCTCTGTCTTTCACTCCATGTAGAAGCTACCTGGCATTTGGCAGCTGCTGCCATCTCACTACTTTTGCTCCTCATTTCAGACCCATCACTTCATAGACATCTCCTTGATCGTAGCCCTCCCAGTCCCTCCTCATCCCCGCAGTTTGCCTGCCGTGTTTGGTTTGCTACAGGCAAAGAGGCAGAACTGATGAGAACAACGGAGCAAAGGGAACCGCAGCCAGCCAAGCTGCGACTCCTTCAGGACAGCAATTGCTCCCCAAGCCACCTAACTTGCCCCTGAGAGGCGCTCTCACTTTCCACGGTGGAAGGGTGTCTGATGAGGAGGAGGCTGCGTCAGAGGATTTAGTTTGTGGGGAGAGGAGGAAATCATACAACCTCCCACATGCCTGCAGGAGGCTTCTTCCCTTATGCTGTCCCATGCAGATGCTGTATGTCAAGAGCAAAGCTCAGTGGTGACCAGGAAGGTGCAGTGTGGCCAACGCTCACAATTTTATTGCCAGTCTCATAGAACCATAGAAATGGAGGCCCGGAAGGGACCTCATTAGGTCATCTAGCCCTGCCCCCTGCACTGAGACAGGGCTAAGTATAATATTCTAGACCCTCCGCAACAGGTGTTTGTCGAACCTGTTCTTAAAAATCTCAGTGATGGAGATTCCATCTAGGTAATTTAGAGATTCTCTCTAGGTAATTTATTCCAGTGCTTAACTACCCTAACACTGAGGAAGTTTTCCCTAAGGTCTAACCTAAATCTCCCTTGCAGCAATTTAAGCCCATTACAACCTGTCCTGTCCTCAGTGGTTAAGGAGACCAATTTATCACCCTCCTCTTTATAACAACCTTTTATGTACTTGAAGACGGCTATCAGGTCCCCTCGCAGTCTTCGCTTCTCCAGAGTAAACAACCCCAGTATTTTTTAATCCTTCCTCATAGGTCACGTTTTCTAGACCTTTAATCATTTTTGTTGCTGTCCTCTGGACTTCCTCCAATTTGACCATGTCTTTCCTGAAGTGTGGTGTTCAGAACGGGACACCACGCTCCAGTTGAGGCCTTAACACTGCTGCGCAGAGTGGAAGAATTACTTCTCATGTCTTGCTTACAACAGTCCTGCTATTATGTTCTAGAATGATGCTTGGCTTTTTTGCAACCGTTTTACACTTCTGGGCAGGTCTACACTACCGCTTAAATCGTTCGAACTTATGTAGTCCAAGGATATGAAAAAGATCTTCCCCCTGCCCCAAGCAACGCAAGTTGCAGCAACCTAAGCGCTGGCCACACCAGCGCTATGTCAGCTGGAGATGCGCTCCTGTCAGCATAGAGCATCTTTACCAGACATGCAACAGTGGTGCTGCTGTAGTGCTTCTAGTATAGACTCATGCTTAGTTTGTGATCCACTATAACTCCCAGTTCCTTTTCTGCAGTATGCCTTCCTAGGTAATCCTTTCCCATTTTGTATTTGCGCATTTTATCTGTCCTTCACAAGTGTAGTACATTGCATTTGTCCTTATTGAATTTCATCCTATTTATTTCAAGACCATTTATCCAGTTTGTCAAGAAGACTTTGAATTCTAATCCTGTCCTCCAGCATGCAACCTCATCTGCAAACTTTGAGTGTACTTTCTATGCCATTATCCGAATAATTTCTGAAGATATTGAATAGAACTGGACCGAGGACCGAGGACTATGGGACCCCACTTGACATGCCTTTCCATCTTGACTGAACCATTGATAACTACTCTCCGAGTACAGTTGTCCAAGCAGTTGTGCACCCAGCTTATAGTAGGTTTGTCTAGGCTATTTTCCCTAGGTTGTTTATGAGAAGGTCATGTGAGACAACATCAAAAGTTGCACAATATCACATTTACTTTGGGTGTGTTTCTTAAAGCCCCAGTTCCTGGAGTCATGTGATTGAGAGACTCTTTGCTTTCTTTGACAGAAAAATGTAAGTTCCTTGTGGGTGTAGGAAAAGGCTTGAAAATGTAATTCTGAAAGGTTAAAAAAAAAGAAAACGAACCAAAATTTATAATTTTAAAAAAGTCTCATGATTTTTAAGCCACTCTTATGATTTTTGGGGACCAGACTCATGATTTTTGGATGCTTGTGGTTGGCAATACTGCAGTCTTAATAAGAGAAAGATGTTCAGCTTTCCTTCCTGCTTATAGGGAGGAGCTCTGAAACGGTGTGGGCAACCGGTGCATTCTGGGATACAGTGGGAGGGACCATGGGAATTTGACCTTTCCTCTGGCCTCTGGGATGAATCCCACAATCCACTGTGAAAACGGGTTAGCATGCCCTGAGCCTGGAAGCAGAGCAATGTGCCCTGGGGTAGCTATCCACATTATAGTTGATGCAAGACACAGCTGAGACCACACACACAATGGCTTTGGTTACATTGATGTAACTCTATCCATGCCATTTTTGTGCATAGATGAGCTCTCCCCACCATGGCTAGGAGTATTATAGCAGGGGAAGAATTGTCTTCAGCTGATCCATGAAGTATGGATTGTTGTGGAAGGCGGGATGCTTATCTGGACATACCAATGATCTATTACCACCCCCGAGCCCCCGTGTTTGGTGCTTTTAATTCGAGCTGTTTTGTGGATTGCATCAGTCGGGACGGTCTTGGCTGTTAATCTTGCACATTGCAATGCTAGAACGAGCTCGGGGCTGAGCCCTGATCAGTCCACAATGAGCCCAGCTGCCCCAGCATTGGGTGTTATGTGAATATCACCCCTTCTCCACCACACTGCTAGAGCCGGCAACCACTTTCCAGCAAGAGTCTGTTGCTGGTAACATAGGAGTAGGGCCCAGGTATAGGAGCCAGCTGGCTTGGGTTCAATTTCTGGCTTAGCCAGGAACTTGCTGTGTGTCTTGGGGAAAATCACTTAGGCTGAAATGTTTCAACTCAGGTGCCTAAAGTCAGGCCATATTTTGGCCTGTAAGTGAGTCATTCTCAGAGCACCTGCAGCTTTCCCTAACAATCAGGCTCTATATTTAGGCATCGACACATGAATTTAGCTGCCTAGCTTTAGGAATGGAAATTCTGGCTAAAATCCCCCTGGGCCTCAGCTTCTCCTAACTGTAAAGTGAGGGTAATGACCCAGCCTTGTAGAACGTGCTGAGATCCAGGGGTGAGAAGTGCTGTGCGCATGCTAAGGTGAGTGCGTGTTTCCCAAGGTATCTAAGGCATTTAGGAGCCCAAGGCCCACTGAAAAACAGTAGGACTGGAATTATTTTACGTGCCTGAGATGCTTATGACAATCTCGTCTCCAGAGACTAGTTTCAGGCCTCGTTTCTCATGGCCATAGCAGCAGCTCTGCCTCTCCACTTGCTGGGCGCCTGGGTTCCAGCCTGCGGCATTCCCCAGCCACCAACCAATCAAACAAGCAGGGGTTCCCCAGCCCGGGCGGCAAGCTGCCAATGGAACCTGGCCTCGCTAGGCTCACGTACACGCCGTATGTAATGTGGGGTGATGCTCTATTTCAGAATGAGCATGACTCCAGAGACGGCATCCTACCAAGTGAGTGGCTGATTGAACTCATTTCTGTGTGGAGGCGAGTGGTGGATCCCGCTGGCTTTTCTTCAAGGAACATCCTAACCGACTGCCTTGTTCCGTTTCCTTTGCCTTCAAGGATCTGGCCGATACCATCCGGTAGCTTTCAAATGCCAGCTCCTCCGGGTCTAGTTAAAATACTTCTTCAATGCCCACCTTCCTCTGCGGGGCTGCCCTTTTACTCATCTTTTCTGTCGCAACCTGTCTCGGATCGCTTCGGAAGAAAGGTTGCCATAGTGATCTCAGATTCAGCGCAGCCAAAAAAATCCAGCTTCTCTATCATATTAAATGTTCTTTTTAAAGGACCCAGCGTGAGGCGAGCCAAAGCCAAGGGTCACGCACATTCAGTGAGGCAGGTTTGTGACTCCAAGACAGGTTGCCTGCCAACTAGTGCAGCTTCCTTGCTTCTTCTTACCCCTTCGCTGTGTCCTATATGCCGGGGTAAAATGGACAGGCAATGGTAGTAAATACACCTCTCCGTAAAGCGTCCATCTGCCTTTTCAAAGGGTTTTTTTTTTGGCAGCGTTAATTTAAACTGCGCCGTGAAATGTCAGATTGTAGAATGGGGGGTCTAATGGAAGCCCTACTTGGCTGGGTATTCAATGGGGGCCTTTGGCTTGTTGTTTTATCCTTGGGACTCTGTTGCCATGGCAATTCTCATTGAATTTTAGAAGCTAATCTTTTAAAACTACAAGCTTAGCGCCCCTCACTCTCCAGGGGTTGCTCAGAGGCACAAGAGCCACGGGTGCCTTGTGTGATAGCGCTGTGAATTCCCCCTGCAGTTGGAGAGACGGTCCACCGGCACCGTCTCTGCAGGCACAACCAGGGCGATTTCTGTCTATATCCCTGGCTCTCGCCACCAAAGGAGTGTCTCATTATCACAGGGAAACCAAACCAAAACCTCTCTGAGGAAGCAAATTGCCGTCCTGACTCCACAGGCTGCAGAATAGCAGCCAGACACTCCCTCAGGTGGGGCATAAATGCCCCAGACGCTGCCCTGTCTTGCATTCATTTCATTTAGAGGGAATGGAAACAGCCTTCTGAGTTCTCAGAGTACAAGCGAAGGCTTCATGCCATCGTCAAAGGCAATAGGGGAAATGTGGTGGTGGAGAGATGGTGAAGGGGCAGGAGGAAGCTGCCTTTCGTAAGACTCTGGAGCCCAGAACGTGTCATGCCCAGCGTGCATCAGATGCATATTTCAAAGACTCCCAGCTGTATAGCGTTAGGCCATCAGTAGAGTAGGGTGAAGATAAAAGGTCATACCCAGAAGGGCAGCAACCATTATGTCCTGCAGCTTGCTGGGATATTTACTGCATCATTGTTATAAGAGGTCTAGAGTCTGCCATAATCATGTGAATCATTTCATAGTTCACAGCTGGCAAAGACCTGGCTACCTCATCACACTGTACAACCCTCCTTGTCTCTTCCAAATGGACAAAGAGCCTTCCTCTGCTCTCTGGAACAGCCTCTCTGGGCCTAATTAGCTTCCTGCCTTCGATCAAACCCACTCTCTGCCCTCTGGGCTGTGACAACTTCTAACTCTTGTGTCTACATTATGGGAAGTATCTGTTGCTGAGAATGGGTGCAAAAGAGCACTGTTTAAATGCAGAGGTGGCCACAGACAAACATTAAATGCCATTTCATTTAATGAGCAATCTATAAGCCACCCCAACCCAAATCATTCTCCCTGAGTTTCCTGTTTTCCATCAGATGTATCCATTCCATTCATGTTTGCCTCAGCCCCATCTCATTCCCAGATACCCCCTCCAGCACATAGCACGAACTGTATTACATAGCTGGTATCCACACACATACACTGTAATGGACTATGAAGCCCCCCGTGACACCTGGTCTCTGCCTGGGGCTGTACAGTCATAATTCTGCGCTCTGTTCCATTGTGCACCAAATGCTTTCTAACAGGCGGCCCTCTCAGAAAGGGCTTATGCCGCCATATAAAATAAGTGTCTTGAAAGTGCTATAGAAATGATCCCTCTGATGTTCTTGCCTAACAAATGGACAGCAGATGATTTAAAAAAAAAAAACAACAAAAAACATCCTGGCTTTCCAAACCAGCGTTTTTATTGCATTTTTTAATTGCAATCTCAAGAGTGCCACAAAAACTACATCACAGATGCAACTGTTTCCATTACCTGTTTCACATTAAAAACCCATCAATAAATGGAGCAGACCCCCTGATCGGCCTCCTTTGCCCCCTCCCTCACACAGGATAATAAAGGCTCCAGTGTTAATAAATCTGCTTGGCAGGAAATGGTTTCTGTTCTGACACCCATGTAACACCTTCTCTCCCTTGTCTCTATCCCTAATTGCATTTCATTTAACACACCCAATTACTGAAATGACTTCTTCCAAAAATAAACTGTGGGGTATTCGGAGCCGCCTCAATTCTCAGCATTAGGGCTGTTTTCAGCCAAGAAATCTGTGCCTTTTAGCTCTCTTGGCAAGCTCAGGTGCAGGCCAAAGCACTTGTGATTCCTCCCCACCAGTACAGTCCTGGAAAAAGAGCTAGAAAAACCTGGAGCTGGAGCAGGTGAGCCACAATGGTTACAAACCACGATTCCTGCTTACTCATTAGGTATTTGTTACAGTGCCTTAAGTCAGCAATCTCAACAATTCAGCTGGTCTCAAGCGAGAAATAAAGGAGCTGGAGGAAATCAGGCCATGGTAATTTCCCTAAACCACAGAGTTAACATGCATGATAATGAATCAGGTGGAGAGAGGTTAACCGGGCTAGCTGTGAACTCACATGGGGGCTGACACAATAGTTCTCACACCTAGTGAGGGGGCTAGATGGCCTCCCATGGGCTTCAATCATTTGTCCCAGGCAATGCTACAAAGACCCCTTCAACGAACATTTTTCAACAAGGGTTTCTAAAAATCAGGCTCTGAAGGTCCCCCCCACCCTGCATCTTTAAAATGATGGTGCAATCTTCACGGACGGGGGGAGAAATCCAGGCTCCACTGACATCAATGGGTGCTGGAGCATTAAGGGCAAGGGGGAGCTCAGAGTTTCATCCTATGTGTCCCACTGTGCATTAGTTTCTCTGTGCAAGATGCAACACTGCATGCAGGAACCTGTAGTTTGTAGCCTCTGCATTAAAGGAAAGGGTGACTGAAATCTGGTCCTTTTGTTTTAGAAATTAGATGTAACTGTAGGGCTCTTGGCTACTGGCTAGCATGGTCCTTGGTTGAGCAAAATTTTTCTGCCCCTGAGTTATGTGTATGTCCACATCCAGAGGTGCATCAAGAACATGTTGCTCAGCAGGCCTCTTGAATTTGCAATAGAAGCTTTCCAGACTGGTGCTCTGTAACTATAACGCCTCTATAACTGTGGTCACAGATGGAGCATAAATGCCCCATTATTGAAGTTGAAGGGCACAGCTTACTTTCTGGGGAATAATAGAATGAAATAATTTGTTAGAGATCAACTCGATTTTTTTTTAAATGTTCTGTTCCTTCAAGGGCGCTGTTGAACATACAACTTACAACTACCCCCCTAACTAATGCATTATTATACACCAAGCTGGTGCCTCTAAAATCAAATGGGATATAAAATGACTAGTATTTAGTGCCATTAGGTTCAATAGATTTATACAATATTTGCATCATTGTCTGTCTCTTCTTGTTTTGGAGGAATACCAAAGCTGGATGAATGTACTAGCATTATAAGCCATTCATGGGGCCTGGCTCGCCTAACAGATGGAGGCCCTTATGTTTTGGCATTGCACCCATATGGCAGACTAATATGCAGTTCAGGAATAAAATATGTTATTTCTCTCCTTCCCTAGCAATCTCAAATGCAAAGGCTCTTTCAGATGCAAACCAAGGTAAGGGAGTTCATCTGGAACTTGTACCGCAAGATGCTGCGAGACTGAGGGGTCAGGCAAAATATTTTTCCTGTATGTAGTTGATAGTAGACTCGAAGCCTAAATTGCAACACTTTCTTGAATGCAACATGTTGGGTTTTGAGCATGCCATTTGGAAAGCTATTCATGTCTATATCATGCTCAAAGCCTTTCACCTCAGCCGATAGGGGTTCAAATCAGCCTGAGGTCACATAGGAGCATGGCGTATTACTTCAGCCCTCTCTCGAGTGGGGCCTTGTCCAGAAAACCAAGCCATCCTGCCACTGGAAACATGCCATGCAGGCTTTAATTGCTGGAGACTCAGAACTGCCATAGCAGGGGGTGCTGCCCGTCAAGAGCAGGGTGCGTGTGGCAGAGCCTGTCCATTCCTGGGCTGTACCTACCTCTATCAGGCCTTCTCATTCAAGAACACTTCAAAGGATGGGGCCAGATCCTGAGCTGGAGTAAATTCACTGCAGCTATGTCTGTTTGCACCAGCGGAGGGTCTGGTCCCTACACTGTTCTTTTTTTGGGTGAAGTCAGTGACTGAATTGCATTTGTTACTGTAGGGTTCACAGAAGAGGAAGAGGCGAAGGTTTCTGCAGCCGTGTTTTCACCAAGGGGACCAGTATTTTAACCTCAGGGCATCAAAATTCCTATGGAACTACTTAGTCAGCCAAAACTCCACCCCCACTGACACCAAGTAAGGCCTTCGACATGTGGCACACTAACCAATAGGCTGCATGGTAAATTAGGATCCACGAAGTGTTACCCCAACGACGTGGCTGATCTATTGCTCCCACGTACCTGCCTTCAGGAAACAAGGACCAAGAGGCAGTCTGGTCTAACCAGCCCCCAGGAACCCCGGTAGTTGTGACCCTTTTCTCTCTGGCCAGGTGTATGAGCTTCATGGGGCAGGGCCAGGGTGTGATGGGGTCACTCACATGCCCTGGGAGTTCCCGGTCCCTCCAGGCTCACTCCCAGGGAGCAATCGCTGGGTGATGTCACCCTGTTTCCCTCATAGAGCCCAAGTTGCCGTGGGAACCTGCTGTTTTGTGCTCCTGTTTCCAGAGGTGCAGCAGCAGGAGCTGTGCGGGTAATGGCTGCGGCCGCGCTCCTGCTCTGCGGCGCCCTGCACCAGGGCGGGGAGGGAGCGGCCCATGGGTCAGGGTCACCGTAGCCGGTCTGTGGCGCTGGGCACGGTGTAGGGAAGGGAGGCTTTCTTGCTCTATTGTCCTTTATGCTGACGTTGCTGCTGCTCTTTCTTGGCTGGCTGTGTGAGGGAAGGAGCTCAGGCAAAACTCAGGCAGTTATCATCCACGCGGTGAGCTTTACTAAGGTCACCCTTGTTCTAGGGAAGGCCAAAGGGGGAGACAATGCCCAGAGAGGTTCTCTCAATACTGTGGCACGGCAGCTGGGCGACGGGAAGGCTCGAGAAGCGGCCGTTAGGGTGTGGTGGCCATTGATAAATTCCCAAGGTGCTAAAACAAGATTTAAACAACATCCCCTGTGGGGGAAAAGAGGGATGGAGCGATGAAATTACTGGGGAGTCTGCCATGTTTGGACAGAGATGGGCAGATGATTTTCTGTAGGACTTTCTCTAACCGGTCGTGGTACAAGGTACCAGCCCCTTATTCTCTGTGTAATAAAGCTTTGGAGCACCGCAGTTACTCGTCACACAAACGAACCACACGAGAAACCCTTACTTGAATTTGAGGTAATGCTGGAAAAGGCAGGAGCAGGGAGTGAGTTTCAGGAATGATTGGTGCTGGCTGTGTAGAGCTTAAACTTGATGTTAAATTTCAGCTGTGAGGAAAAGTCACATCTGTAGGTCATGTATTTACCACTCCCTCGGGAAGCTCATTGGGAATGAATGCAGCAGGCCTGCTGGTAAGAGAGTCACACAAACAGTACTGTCACCTAACAGCGGAAGGTCAGGCAGCCAGGAACAGCCAGGAAACCAGTCCCATAGAAAATGGTTTCAAGCGCTGGAGGCCACGTGAGCGCAATAACTGTTATTGGAGCCGGCTATGTGGTCACTTGGCCAAAGCCTATGAAGGTCCACAGGCAAGAAACAGAGTCAGTAACCAAACGGACCTAGAGGCTTGGTAATGAACTGCAGCCAGTCTTTGGACACAAAGGTTGGCGGTGGAAGTGAGGCTCTGCCAGGAGCACAAGGCAAATTCTATAAGGAGCTGGTTTTACCTCATGTCCATGAACCCAAGGCTTGGCAAGACTGTGAAGGCTGGTGCAACTTTACTCAGTGGTGCCCTGTACTATATTGTTTCCAGCCTGTCACGTGCAACATACAAAGCTGGTAGTGGCTGCTTTGTAGAGCTGGATGGGACACATGATAAAACCCATGGGTCTGCCAGTAAGCAGAATAAATGTCGGTGACTGTGAATTCAGAGAACCCTCCACAGTCTTGTGTTGCTTGCTTCACAGGGGAAGGTTCTGGAAACTCTTTGGTTAAAATGTTGAGGCTCCCAAAAATGTAGGGCTGCATCTGTCCACAGCCTACCTCCATTGTTGAGCATGGTTGCTGGTGGCATAGGGTTGTGATATATGCTATAAAGGAGGAGAGGCAGAGACTAATGTGGTTATCCAGGCTCCCCCAGTGGAATAATCTCACTCAGTGGGTGGCCCTCAGGATACACCTGTAACCATTGTAGCGAGATTTCCTAAGCCCACATCTCCCGATGTGGTAGTATCCACAGTGATAATGGGCGGGTTCATGAGACACGCTTGTCACCCTACTGGAATTGTGAAAGAGAACCGTCAGTAGCTCAGGGCTATTTGCTGTAGGTTAGAGATCTTCAGTATGGATGGGAGGCGGGAAATGTAGGCCATGTAGTGACCCATGGGCTATACCTGAGGTAAGGGTGAATGCAGCCTGCTCCATAATGTGTGGCAAGTTGCCTGTGTGGCCCTCAGATGGGCAAAATGTGGATGCTCTTCGTGTGCTGCCTGGAAAGCTAACAATTGTCCTTTCCTTTTGCTTTTCCTTCAGGTGTGGTGTATCCAGTAACCTCAAGCCCCACAACCATGGAGCGAATAACTGGGGAATGCTCACTGACCAGACAAGAGAAGATGAAGATTGTGATCAGCCTCTTGAAGCAGGCCCCGCCAGGAGAGTTCTGCGAGGTCTTCAGTGATCTACGCCGGCTGGTGGGGGACAATAGCCTGATGTGCCAGGAAGCTGCCTCCCTCTGTGCTCTGCACAACAAGCTCCACTTCACCCCCGTCAGGAGGAAGGAGTGCGAGGTGCTGCTGACCCGCCACAACGAACTGGAGGAAAAACACTTCCTCGACCCCGAGAGACAGGTCTCTTTCAGATTTGACCATGTGAGGAGCGAGGCAAGTGAGTTTCAGGCTCTCCTGCAGGAAGATGAGAAGGGCGAGGCATGGAGAAAGGCCCTCTATGAGGGCCTGAAAGCATATGTCAGCAGCCACTACCCTGGGGGGCTTTGCAGTGTCTTCATCAAGGACACAGCCATCCGGAAAATCCTCATTGCCTGCGTTGCCTGTCATCTGCACAGGCCCTCTGCTTTCTGGAATGGCCTCTGGAAGTCAGAGTGGACTTTTGCCCTGACTCCCACTTCCACTCAAGTGGCCGGGACCATCATGGTCCAGGCTCACTACTTTGAGGATGGCAACATCCACTTCACAGCGTGCAAAGATGTGGCTGAGACTCTGCCTGTCACCACGGAAACCCAGACCGCCCAGGACTTTGTGAAACTGCTGGAGGAGGCAGACAACCAGTTCCAAGGTGGGCTGATGGAAGAATACCAAAGGATGAGTGATACCCACCTGAAGGCTCTCCGGAGACAGCTGCCCATCACCCACAGCACAATCGACTGGGAGAAAATAGTGACAGCTAAGATTGTGGAGGTGTCTGCTGGCCAATGAAAGGCCAGTTTGTAGAGGATAGATTTGAATAAAGTGTCCAGAGAGGGGAGAAATATTAAATACGCTATTAAAAAAAAAAAAAAGAAAAGAAAAGGAAAATTGAAAAATGAGAGCGGCAGAGAAAGTGAAGAAGAGGAAGAGTTCTATGGTGTCAAGGCTCAGGGTGCTACGCTGGGAGGTTGGGAGATCCAAGTGGGAGGTGTCTTGCTAAGCAGTGCTGAGCGCAAGAGAAGCATTCACACAGATCAATAAGCAGTCACCTTGGTGTGTCAGCTTGTTGATAAAGTGGAGGGAGTCCCAAGAAGAGCAACCAAATTGATGAGTGGGCTGCAGAGAGTGCAATTTAATGGTAGAGCACTGGACAGCACCTGGTCTCTGTCTCCCCACCTCTCAGGCGTCTTCAGTACACAAGACCAGAGCCAGTACAGTACACCCCTTCTCAGGGACTAGTTTATTGGGGTATCATTATTTAAACAGTTTCTCTTCCCACTCTCTCAGGAGGGCATTGTTCCTCCTTTTGGTGGCCTGGGTGCTTTGCCCTTTCAGCCATCTGTCTCTTCTCAGCCTCCAACCGGCCAAATACAGTTTCTCAGACTCCCACCAGATGAACTCAGTTCCTCCTTCCTGAAGTCTGTCCTCAGTCATCCACAGCCGAACATAAAAACTCAGCCCCTCTAGATGCCCCGCAACTCTTGTCCCTTTGGAGTCATGGCGTTTCCCAGGACTTTTTTCTTTTCTTTTTCTTTACTTTTTTCTTGAGACGACAGTCTCTAAACTTTCAGGCTGCTCCTTGAAGGCTTACCAGGCTGCTTCTCTCAGGACCTCGGCCCCAGCACATCCTGGCTAGAGCCATCCACGCTTCCCTACTGCTCCTGATTCCCAGGTCTCACTCTTCTTCCTGGGGAAGCAGACTCAGCTAGTGGGTCTATTCCTCAGACAATTAAGCCCCTACACTCTTACCCGGTTCTATCTCCTTAGACATCAATACAGCTTTTTAATGTTACCCCGCTTTCCTAATACCCTCCCTGAACCCCTCATCGTGTGTTCAATCACCTGAAAGCATTTAAATTCTTCATCAAGAGTCTCTCTTTTCTGGGAACACTCCTGGCATTCCCATATCAGGTGATCAGCTGTTTTTTTAACCTTCCATATATTGCATAACTCATCTTTGTGTCTGTTCAATAACTATCAAGTATTATCAAACCACATTCTTTCATCCTTTTCGAATAGCACGTTATCCTCTATTTTGGGGTAAACTTCATAGATTCTTCTCTCTCTTTTCTCCATGGTCCACAATTCTTGCTATTCCTTTCTTAACTAAGCTTTTAAATTCCTGTGTACTCAAATAGATCTTTATATCAATTTCTCCATTTTTAAAGCATCTTTCTCTTCCGTATCTGCCATTTCATTGCCAGGTATCCCAGTGTATGCTGAAATCCATGCTAGTATTATGCTCATGCTCAAGCAAACTAACTGCGTTGTCAACAACATTTCATTTATCAGCTCACTTCTGCTTTCTGAGGAACCCCTCTTAATTGTCAGTGTATCTGATAATGCATCTGAAAAGATAACAGCAGCAATAGATTGTATGTCCCTTATGCTAACATTATTAATATCATCATAATTAATTCAGCTGTCATTATGACTACAAAATTAGATAGTCTTTTAAATTTCTTAACTCCAGTATCAGGGATGTAAAAGGCTGTTCCCACTCTATCTGTTTTTTCATCTTTAGATCCGTCAATGTATATTCAGCAACAATGACCCCACTTATCATATATAATTCAAACTTTATCTGTCATAGAGAATGACTTTCTCTCTCTTTATTTTATTATATCATTCTAAATCAACATCCGGAGAGATGATTTTTCCAGGTATGATTTACTGTCCCATAACTAACTATTGAGTTTAATCTCTTTGAGCCCTTCCTTTTCACTTAACTCTTCTACCCACATCTTAACCCTAAAAAGCATGAGGGAGTTTATTGTGACAGGCTACATTGTGTCCATTTAATTTCCAACATTCAGTTGCCCAGTGTTCTTATGTGCCCTGTTTCCCTTGACCTTAGCCCAAAATGTCAGATCTAACATTTTCATTCTTAAATTGACAGGCATTTCTCTAGTAGTGACACCGAGGTGTCATAACAGAGGCACCACATGCAATTCATAGTGCTTGAGCGTGAACTGATTCTAACTTTTTAAGCTTCAATCTGGATGCAGAATTAAAGGCTCCATCCACAATCTAGGACAGATCTTATTGTCACTCTGTACAGCATCATCAGCACCGTCTTATCTGCTCCCCCAATTAACTCCAGCAATACATCTCCGTAGATTAATCCTACCTTGTATTTGTTTGTAACCCTTTCTCTATGGCCTTCCAAAGTTTGATAATAAACTAACAGGATACCCATTAACTTGAATGGTTAACTGCATGCACCTGTCCTTCATAACAAATAAATTGCACTCACCTCCAGTATTTCTTTTAGTGAAGCTCATTTCCTTTTGTTTTAAGGGTGGAAAATTTAAATCCCCAAACTTCTCCCCAACCCAAGAACTCCCTGAAGTCTTCATTGATTCTTTCTCCATTCATTTTAACTCTCCTGTGCTTAACCCATTTGGCACAATCATCCACAAATAAGGTAATACCTATTCCCATCCTTACACTTTTTGGGAGATCACTTATAATGTTAAACAAGGTAGGGTTGACAACACTCCACTGAGGAGTGCCATCAATACTATAGATACCCAATAAGACTTTCCTTACTTTACCTGTATGGTCCTCTCACTCACTCAAAAAAATCTCTTATCCACTAGAACATTCTTCCTTTTATCCCTACTGTGGTCAATTTATATAGCAAACCCTCCCTTCATAAACATATTATATGCTTTTTCAGTGTCCACAAAAACCACAGTTATATACTCTTTTGTTCCTCGTACTTTTTTGTATTTCTGTTTCTAATCTTACAATATGATCAATCATGAATCTCCCCCTCCTAAAACCACTTTGCACATTATTTAAGATGTTATTTTTTTCCAACTACACAACTAATTTCTCTTTTATCATTCTCTTTCCATAACTGTGCCCACACAAGATGTAATAACAATCAGTCTATAAGCATCAGATCTCTTAGGTAACTTGGCTGGCTTCTCTACTGATACTATCACCACATGCTTCCATTCAATTGGTATTACTCCTTTTCCCATATACTATTATGTAATTTTAATAAAATCCTGAAACTCCCTGCAGGTAATTATTTAAGTATTATATTACATATACTGTCCTTACCTGGGCTGTATGTTTGCTTTTGTTTATAGCTCTTTTGAGTTCCTGCATACTGAAGTTGTCATTCAGTATCTCAGCCTCATCTTTCCAACTATTAAAGATCTCACAATTTTCTTGATCGAATTTTCTCCTCCCCACTCCCTGAAAAATCTATATTTTGATACTCATCATTACTAACTTTCCAGAACACTTTTGCTAGGATTTATGCTTTTCCTTTGTTGGAATTAATACCTTCATCCTCTTTGATAAGACCAGGGACAAAACTGTTGTTGCCCCATGGTCTATTCATTTTCCTAACTTACTTGTAAATCTCTGAAACCTTGGCAGCTGTATTTAATTTTCCCATAATACATCTTCCAACTCTCTTTTAGTCCTCTTAATTCTCTGTGCCACTGCCTTCTTTCTTTTGTTTCGTCGAGTCTTTACTATTCACTATGGTTTAGCTTCTCTACCTGCCTTATTTCTCTTTTAGTTGCAATCTTGCATTGCACACGAAATTGGGTTTCTGAATTTAGAGCAATTTGTTACCTTATGAATAGATACTTTGGATGCTGTCACAATTCCCTTTATTATATTATCATGAAATTCCACTATATTATCACTTAAATATTTATTAACTCCAGCATTCATCACACATACGCCTGAAGAACTTCCAATCAGCCCTTTTAAAATTCCAAGTAGGACTACCTCCAGTGTCTTCAATATTACCCTTGCTTGGTACATAAGCACAGGGAAACGATCTTTACTCATTCCCTCTTCCTGGTAAATTTACCAGGTATATTTACTAGCTATATTGCTTGTTGCATTCTCAGTGCCAGATAGGAAAAGGAACCCAGGAACTGAGCGAACCCTTGCTGGTGTTCCATTATTTAGTATTACCCAGTTGGTGTTCATCAATAAACTGCTCCGAACATTTGTCATTGCTATTAGATTGCCCACTTTCCCATAACTTGTTATGGCTATTCAAATCTTCACATGTAATATATGGATCCTTTACTTCTCTAATGAGCTCTTTTAATTCTGAGCTCTCCAAATCTTTGCAGGGGTTGTAAACATCATAAATCCTTAAAGAAGTGTTTTTATTCCGCATTGGAATCAATAGTAAAATACTCAAAATTCAGTTTCAATATAAACTAATGTTGAAATAAATGTAAAGGAAACCCTGTATTATTTCTCTATCATATCGGACTATCCTATCCTGGGACTGACTTTAAAAGACAACTTTTTCATTAGCTGTGTTTCCTGTATACATATAACATGAGGTTTGACCTTCAATTTCTTTTAGCACCATATTTATTAAACTGCAGTATTGGCCTCCCTCAACATTGCATTAACATGCAAATACTTTTCTGCAGCTTTTATTATATGTATTCTTTTCAGTTCTTTCCTCTGTGTGAAGTGCAGTTTATTACTTCTTCCATGAATGCTACAAATTTCGCTTTCCATACAATAATATTCTTCTCCTATTGCTTTTATGCTTATTTACCATCTCCTTTATAACACTGTATTGTAGCCATGGTTCCTTCCTCTCACTGATTTTCCCCTCCTTCGCCAGCTATTGCTTTGAATGCCTTTTAGCAGTGTCTGCATAAAATACCTCGTTGTTAATTCTTGTTCTTTGTATCTCCCTAGCCTGTTTTGCTATCACGAATCCTCCATAAGCTACTGTGCTTATCCCAACAGTTGCTACATCTGCTCCTTCCACACAAGTTTCATGCTAATTTTCCTCTCCACATTTACCACATTGTGTTTCCCCTTTCCACATATCTGCCACATATCCACATTGTTGGCACTTGTAACATCTCAAGGGGGTAGAATATATAGTTTAGTTCACAATATTTGTAATCCTCGCTTTAGTCTATCAGTAAAAACCCTCCCTCAAAGTGTTAGTTGCACACCTGTTGGTTTGTTCTCTCCTCCTCTCCTGCTAATTAATTGCTTGATGAATAGCACTTGGGCCACTTGTTGTTTATGTACAGGGCCCACCTATACCTTTTTAAAATGTGTCAGTCTTTTCCAGTGGGATCCCATATATTACCCTGCTTTTTTCAGTTAGATATTAGGGCAGCTAGCAATCCACTTTTAATTTTCCAATAATTTTATTTGTAAGCAGTTTCTCAGCCCATTCTTTACAAGTACGATCCATCAATAAATCTCCATCCTGTAAGCTTCTAGCTCTTGATATATCCCCAACATTTTCCCTAATCCAGTCAACTATTTGCAAAGGATTAACATCACCTGTCCTCACTTCCTTACCCAGCACTTTGACAATTGTAGTGTTTTGGGTGTTCCACCCTGCTCTTTGTTCCCTTCTTGCCTGCTTTTTCTGTTCTTTTCACCCTTTTTCTACTTTGCACCCATTCTTCATTCCTAGCTTCCTCTCCCTCATTTCTTAGAGTGACTTCTGTACTAGTCAGCCTACATTTTTCTTCAGCCCTCACCGCACGTCTCCCCAGCCCTTCTCCCACTTGGCAGGGACAGACAATTAGCTCAACTTCCCTAGCCTGCCAGCTTTCCCTAGCTCAGCACCACTGAGGCTCTCAGCTCTGTTTATATAGCCTTTCCTAGTGCCCTGCCTACCCCACAGCTGGGGGTCAGTTACAATTCCATCTCCTTAACACCCACAGCAAGGGTAAATTATCACTTGGTTGCTAGGTCAGAGGCCCAGCTTGCCTTAAAGGGCCAGCCAGCCAGTGATAGGGACCAATGGGCCTGAGAGAAAGACAAACCAATGGAGAGGGCAAAGGTCTTTGTGGTCTTGTTCCCAAACCCCATAGCAGCACAGCCCAATGCAACTTGCCACATCCCGAGGAATTCAGCCAGGGATCAGGCTGGAAGGGTGTGGGCTTCATGGTGCCAACAGCACTCTCTACAGGTTGTGCCCCAGCACAGCAGCAGCATTCTTGTTCCCACATTAAAACCATGCAGCCCTTGTCTGAGACACAGCCAAAGGAAATGGGAAGCATGAAATCTGGAACAAGAGGAAAAATCAGCAGGACACACAATGCATAAATTAATGTCATGATACAACACCCTCCCTCTCCCCGCGTGTTTGGATTTGCAGGTCCCAGAAGGAACCATTGCTTCAGATGCTGACACACCATCACATGAAATGAGCCGGCTGCATAGTCTCTCTTGTAGAGCATTGCATGTTCCACCTCTCCTCATTCTCTGCCCCATCTTGCAGTGATTAGCATGGGGCGCAGTGTTAGATGGTATGCCAGAGTCCTCTTTAAGGGTGCCTGGATGACTCAGGTGAGTGGTTAAATGGCATGGAGCCTTTCAGCTCTATAGCACAAGTTCAAATCTAGTCGAGGTCAGTAGCAGCCAAAAGTTACCACCGATTGTCGGTCTCTTGGCAGAACATTTTGGTGGTGTGAGTTCAATTCCTAGTACCTAAGTATCAAGATCAGAAAACCACCACACAGCTGGCCATGACTGGCTGTCTTGTGAGCCACCAGTTCAGACACCAAGGGCTGGGACGATTGTAGAGAACAAAGTCCCCTCTCAGGCCTAAAGGTCAGAGCTGGGATGGTTTTGGATTTGTGCCGCACTCTCGTGATGATGGAGAACTTCCTTCTCCAGCACTATAAGGCAGGCACCATTCACTGACACAGAGAGAGTATCTCGTCTGTCCCATTCAGCCCCAGCTCCATCTACACGGGGAGACAGGCTCATGGCTAACGACCAATCTCAGCAATGAATGCCCCTGAGCTGAGGCTGAGAAATATCACTTTGGAACCGACACTTAACTGAGATGTCTGGACCAGTGTTGAAAACAGGTTAGTCCCAGCTAACAAGCAGTGCGCTCAATTGCTTTCAGCACCCATTGGAGGAGAGCCCCATGTTCCATTTCCTAGTCCAGAGAGGGGTTAACAAACCCTCCACTCTGCACATGCCATTGCTTTTCCATGGTTTTTAGCAGCTGTTCTGGATTTTTTTTCCTTTGGTCTGGAGTTTTACACGAGAAATAGTAAAAAAAAAAAAAATCCCACTCCAGGTTACTATAGGAAATGCTGGTGTAAGCTGTAGTGAGGTTTGAAATTACTACAGTTCTTTTTCACGGGGAGGGGTGAGGCAGAGAGAGAGGAAGAGAGAAAAAGGGGGCCAGACCAACATATGGGCCCAGAGAGAGATGGAGAGCAAGAGAGAGACTGGGAGGAAGAGAGGAAAGGGAAAAGACAGCCAAGAGCAGAATGAGAGCACGTGCCAAACTGTGGGGGAAGCTGCTGCTGTCATTTGGGAGGTTATTAAGGACATTCATAGTGCAACACACACGTCTGGATTCCCATCTGAGCAGCATCAATAAACTTTTAGTTTCATTCTCTTTGGAAGAGGAGCCTTAATTAGGCATGAAGAGATTTATCCAGCAGCAGCCTCCTGGAGCAGGTTGGTCCCAGTGACATCTGGTGCGATGGCTTCCCGCTCAGTTCCAAGCAGCAGCAGCAGCAAGAATTTATTAAGACCGACACCCCCTCCCCCTATTCAACAGCGAAATCCAAACTGCATCCGTCTAATTGCCACCGTTACTGTTTTGATGCAGAAGGGAAGGCAAATGTGAAACTCAGCTGCTCACGTATCCTCTAACAAAAAAGGCAATACACTGTATGGGTTTGTCTAGGCTAAGACGCTGCCTTAGTGCTGGGGCGTATTGTGCCAGTCAGGCCAGCCATTTAGTTAAAGCAGGAATGGATTCAGTAGGTTTTTCAACTCACTGGCCACCGCTGCACATTGTTCAGAGGTCAAGTGAGAACTGCACCATACTGAGCCATGTTTCACAGGATGGGCCTGTCCCAAACCTAAGAAAGCCAACGGGAGTCTTTCCAGGTGCTTTTGTGCACACAGATAACTTATCAGTGGCAGATCCTAAACAGGATTTTTGAGGGTGATTATTGTTTAACGCAGAGCCATTGTTTTAAGCACATCCCATTAAGTGAATGCAGAGATTTGCCATTCAGTAAATAGGGGCAGAATTTCACCCCTGGTTTAATGCATTTTGTTTCAACAATGAACGCCTGGAGTCCAGTCCAGGGCCAGCAGTGTCTCTGGGATACTCTGCCTGTAGGGATGCTTTACAAACATTGGGCATGTACTTTGATTCAATCAAGCCCAGCAGCTGTTACGTGTGAACCAGGAAAACAACCCCTTTTTAAAAAAAAGCTCCCAGTTACTTCATGCCCTTGGCTAGACCTCGTGAGGCTTTGCGGGTGTTTTAAAAGATCTCGCAGGAAGACCTTTAAGTAATAGCCACACTGCCCTTTCAAGAAGGCAAGCTGTCACTTTCCCTTCATTGCTGCTGCAAGGAAACTGGGCTGTGCAACTTCCCCAGTAGGGGTGCCAGCTCTGGCATTTTAGTAGCTGTTCATTATTTAATCAATTTAAAAATAAAAATCACACCATTTTTTTTTTAAAGTGATGGTAACAGCAATCATTAGCCAGCCTCAGGCCATTCTGTAAAGGTGACCAGCTGAATTTAAGAATCCAGTGGCTTTACTGTTAGCCACCACTGCCTCATAGCTGGGCATGAATGTCCCACAGGATGGCCAGGCTTGAATGATCATTCATTACTCAGTTGTGTAAAGCCTCTCATGATTATAAAACATTTGATTTCTGATGCTTCTTTCTTTTTAATCTCTGCCTGTCTCTCAAAAAATACAAATAATTATAGTAAACTAAGGTACAAGATAGGATGTATACTCAAAAAAATCAAGATGAATCTAAAGGTTAAATCTAAAAATCTGGGCACAAACAAACAATGGATATAATTTCCTGGGGTTAGGAAGAAACTTTTCCTACAGGCAGTTTAATCCATAATTGTCTGCTCTGTGGTTAGCTGCACCTTATTGTGAATCAGGTAACACTTATTACTGGCTAGATGGCAATTTTTGTGTTCCTAAACATGACATATAGTTCTACCTTTCAAAGGTTATGGAGCCCGGCACTCTGATTTCAAAGAAACAATGTTAGTAATTTAACCCCACAATGTAGGAGTGCAGATGACAATAAGCTAATACGAACAGGAACTCTTTCACAATTAAAGACAAAATTCTGTAATGCCATTTGTTGCTGTTGTTTAAATTAAACCTTCTGCATTCTTTGTAACCTAAGCAAACCCAAATGCATTCTGTGACAAATGAGAGTTAGGAAAGGAAATTGGAATAGAAACAGGAAGTGAAATTGACTAACAAGGTCAATCTAGTTTTACTGACAAACAAACAAAAAAAGTCGAAAGTAAATTTGTTTTTAAAGAACCGTTTCATTCTTCTTACTGCAAGCATTAATAGTAATGCAGGGAAGGGACTGATTTATTTAAACTATGGGTGAAATTCACCCGTGGGCAGAGGGGCCAGCTTGACATTTACGTACCACTTGAATCCTACCTACGTCTTCAAAATAAAGATTAGCTGGGCCTTGAATGGTGCACAGGCCTCGTGGTGATTCTCTGCCCAGATGTGAATGTCACCTGTATGATTTAATCTTGACAGGGTCCCTTTAAGCCTTCACTTTTGATCTTTCTGTTTAGCTGAGACTTGGACCCATTACTTGTTTTGGAGGGGACGTCAAAGGGCTGTTTAACAGGTAGTGATTGGGAATCAGCAGTTCCAATGTGCTTATGGTTTTCATGAGCTCTTACAGATGCTGAGTCCCTTTGACTCTGGCGCAGTGTAAGTCTTTGCACTGACTGTGCTGGTTTGCAGCATCCTACCTGCTACGTTCCAGCGTTTTTGCTTTTTCTATTAGTTCTTTAGGAGAGGAATAAAAAAAGCATAAACATGGCATCCTTCTGAGACTGTCAGCCCAGTCTGATCTTCACCATCATGTCTCCTGGAAGGCCCTGTATCTCCTTTCACAGCAAACCTCATTTAAATCAGCCTGCCTTTGAAAGCTCCCTCTGGTGTCCCTGGAGTCACAATCACAACCTAGGGTGAGCTTTACACTGCATCTCAAGGGCTCCGTCCAGAGTCCAGTGGCCTTTC
This sequence comes from Mesoclemmys tuberculata, assembly GCA_007922155.1. NCBI lineage: Eukaryota > Metazoa > Chordata > Testudines > Chelidae > Mesoclemmys > Mesoclemmys tuberculata. Next base: position 12,434,886 of record ML675644.1, on the reverse strand, counting down.
CAAATAGGCTGCTCTGACTGTCACACCCTTCTCACCAAACCATGTGGGTCGGTTCTGAACTGGTGACCGTCTGGAAGAAGTCGTGTGCCATTCACCGGGGACAGTAAGGCAGCCCCATTGCTCAGCTGGATCCTGCTGCATTTCTCAGTTTCTGTCCAGTCCCTCAGGCACCCTTTCAACTGTTTAGCCACAAACAAAGGCTCCCTCCCCTCTCCCCCCCTCGTCCCCGTCATTAGCACTAAGCCAAGAACACTGTTTACTGGGAAGTGCCAGCACCTGGGTTCTTGGCCAAACAGACCCTAACTACCCACCTTGGACCAGTCACACATATGGTCTAACATTTACCCATCACCCTAAAGTATTCTTAAAAACCAAGGTGACCTTCAAGCATTTTTGATGTTGCAGAACTAACTTCCTTCTGAGCCTACCCAGCCCAAGGCGAAGCCTCTAGTGCGGCCAGCAGCTTCAGACTCTCCCGTAACTCATCTGTCCTTTCCTTGGTGAACACCAAACACTTATAATACTCAGGTCAATATAGCTAGGCACCACGTATATATATTTTTGTCACTGTTCTGCACATTAACAAAGAAACCCAACTCTACTAGCCACTGCTCATCCTTTTGTCCCGCTCCCCCGTTCTCCCATGGTGTGTAGCCTGCAGGAACATGAGCCACGGAAGCCTGTCTTACGTGGCTCCATCGCACTCTCCGACAGTCAGTTTCAAGGCTCCTTGCTGGTGCAGCGTCTTTAGGGCTTTGAACTCCAAGGGCATGGTGTGAGGGCTGGCCTGGGAGGTGTAGCCGTACTTCAGGCTGTCATAGTAGTGGTATTTGACAGGCTTCTGGTTCTGATCCCGGGGAAAAGGCCAGAAGCCATAGAGATCGATCCTGTTGCAGAAGCGGGTGGCCAGGGTGTACATGAGTAGGCCAGTGGTTGGTCGTTTTATGTGCACTTTATTTGTTAGCCAGTACCTGGAAGGGGAGAGAAAAACCAAATCCTGTTATTCATGCCATATGTATGCAGCCTTCATGTCATATACTCTCCCCTTCCCTTCCTCTGCCTGAGCTACATCAAAGACCGATTCAATAGTGAGAGACGTCTGATTGATGTAGCAGTGCTGCTGGCCAAGAAATAACTACTGCTGGGTTTGCTTCATGACTGAGCATCTGTCTCTCTGTCTAGGAATTTACATCACACTTGTCATTGTGGCATCTGAGTCTTTTACTGCTCTACAGTCCCTTATGAAAATAAAAAAACCTCTCCTCCAATAGTCGCCCTCAGTATTTCAGTCTACAATAATCTTCCTTACAGCAGAGAAGACCAATACTATAGACAGGTCAAGTAGGCTCTGCCAACGGCTCGAAACACACTCACATGTCGAGTACATAGACAGCTCATTGTTATCACTGATGCATGCATGATATGTATTGAATCTTCTAGTAACTGTAATAGGGCTGTGAAAATTTGTGATTTCAAGTAAGGGGGTTGCCCACCTGAAAAGCTTGAGAACTGTAGGACATACGGAACATACCACAGCTTTTTGGAGTAACAGTGCATAGAGATGGAATAGGCATAGTTCTGCCGCAATGGTTTGGAGCCAGCACTGTTGAATGTTATTCTTCATGAAGGATAACCGAGAAGATGGGTGGAAGTTGCATCCTGTTGCAGTGGGCCAAGGTATAGCAGAAGCCCTGTTGGAAGTGGTAGTGTTTTGGGCTGTGACTAGAAAATACCATAGTATTATTAATTTTCACAAGGGATGTAACAAGCTCCTGGCGTTTGACAGCACAGAGCATCTCCCTGCCTTGCTGAGCTGTGAGCACTGTCATCGTGAGGCTAGGTGGGGGGCAGAAAATCTCCCCCCCGTGCATTCCTCCCCAACCAAATCACATTTGATATTGGCCATGTTCTTCAGCTGGCATCTGTGGCTGCAGACAGAGCTGCCTGGAGTGCCCACAGCTGCTGCTCTCCTGTGATCACGCCCGGCTTGCACTTCCCCAGAGTCCACAGGGAGCTTGTTCAAATACCTGCTGTAGGGTACGTTCACTGTAGATGCCCATGGATCATTTGTAATCGGGATTTCAAAGAGCCTAGTTTTAGGCGAGTCCTTCTGCCAGACTGACAGAGCTTTTGATGAGAGACGAAGAGCAGCGTTTGGCAGCTCTTTGCGGCATTGCTGGGAGGCCGGCCAGAATTCTGAACATCGATTTTGCTCCCTCGGGCCCACTCCACAGTGCAGGCCTTACACTCGCATACAGTCCCACTGATTTCCATGGGACTCCTGGCAGGTGTTAAAGGACCATTCAGTTGCAACCCTATGCAGGGGCTGAGCCTCAACCCTGCAAATTAGCTTTGCCGAGGAGCCAGGAACAGTTAGCATCCCAGGTATAAAATGTACTTGTCTCCATTCTCCTGGATGGGGGAAAAAAATGACACCCCTCCGAGTGAGCTGGTGAGTAGAAGTGTGTAAGTGCAGCTATTTGGACAGCACCCTACGGGCACGCTGGGAATGCAGTCCTGCTTTCCTGTAGGTTAGCGGGGTGTCCGCTGGCTGCTAAGCACTAACATCACCTGCTATCTGAGTGGCTGTGGCTGTGGCAAAGCATTCTGCTGTGACCTTCCCGGAAGGCATGCCTCAGTACAACGGTGCTCCTTGGAACAGCTCACCCGCTCCCCAGTCAGCATCTCAGAGGGTGGTGCTGCCCGGGAATAACAGGGAAAGAAACATGGCGATGGGGATTGTGTGGCCACCTCTGAATAGCTCTGCTCAGAGGCATTGTCCGTGCATCTTCTGGGTCTGCCAGGCCTCATATGTTGTAGTAAGAAGAAGGTAAATTTTGCTGCTGTAAAGAAGCACAGGGGTATCCTACTGGTGGCCATGAAACAGCTGGGCCTGTGCACGTTACACTGCAGCCCGGAGGGCAGCCATTAGACTGATAAAGCCAAGCAGAGAAATGGGTTATTATTACAACCATTTCATACTGAGAAGCAGGGGAAAGTCATTCAGCAGGGAAGCTACCGTAATCTGGCTGACTGGGAATCCCTGAAAAGCTAAATTCGTCCTTTTGCACTGGTGGAATTACACCACGGATGAAGGTATCCCATAAAGTTTAATAGCCTCCAAATTCCCTATACCCCCTCTTCTGATCTAGCATTGGCATCTTCATAGTATCTTACTGTGCCCCGCCTTGGGTTGTGATAGGACTCCACAGAGAAGAAGATCGGCTACATCACAACCTAGCAGAGGTGCTTTTTTCAGGGTTGGTTTGTTTATAGATTCTAGGAAGCCTATGAACGGACCATGGCCTTCTTGAAGTTCCACTGAGAAGGCCGGGAGGCCTGAAATTTTACCAGCTGTCCCGGTCACAGGGAGAGCAGAGCCTTTACAGGTATGTCTATGCTGCCGTCCAAGATGTGACTGCATCACATGTAGACAAAGCGGAGCTTGCTTTGATCTAGGTAGCTCGAATAAGGGCGGCAGCGAGGCGGCGGCAGCATGAGCTGTACGCAACTCCTCAGTGCTCCCACGGCTTCACTGCCGTTGTAATTTGCGCTGGCTAGATCAAAGCTAGCTTAGACACACTCTCCGGGCACGTCTCCACTGCAAGACAAACCCCACAGCAGTGAATCTGAGAGCCCAGGACAACGGACTTGGGCCTGTGGGGCTCATGCTCCTGAGCAAAACTGAGCATTGTAGACATTCCCACTCAAGCTGGAGCCTGGGGTGTGAGACCCTTCCCTCTCGCCGAGTTTCAGAGCTCAGCATCTGAGCAATAGCGTGCGGGAACATCCGCACTCTACTTTCAGCCCCGTGGCTTGAGCCCCGTGAGCCAGAGCTGGCTGAGGCAGGCGATGATCCTCCCTGCCCAGAGGCTCTTTGTACATTGTGGATGTACTCTCAGAGTGTGAGCAGTTGGGGCCTCCGCGGCGCACACAGTCGCAGGAGGACATGAGCTCCCCTGCACTTCAACTGCATTTCCTGGTGAGGGAGATGAGACAAGCCTGCAGCCGAGGGTTGAACGACTATTTGCAGAGCCCCTGCCGTGAGGGGAGAAGGTCCGACTTGTGTGGGTTTCTGGTTTGCAGTTTTGGGTACCCTGGAAAGGGAGAGTTTTGATTTGTCCAGAAAGCCAAATGGCCCAAGTGCTAAGAGCAGGAGGAAACAGAAGTACTGAAGTGGGGGAAAAGCATGGCTGCCTCTGGATGCCAGGCAGATACGGCCATACCCTGGCAGTCTCTCCTTGTATCTGTGTGTGAAGTCTGAGTAATTCTTGATGTTTTATGTCATTTAAAAAAATATCTTAATGGTAATTAAAAAAAAAAGAAAAAAATCAGTGCCAGCAACAGGAGCAACCCTCCCAAAACAAACTTGTGTGCACAGCCCAATATTCCCGAGTAACCCTACAATAACAAAAATCCATGCATCTTCCCCCTGGATTTCCCTTTATTGTAGATACTAAATTTAGACACCCTGGCTCCACACTCCTCACGCTCTCAGCCATAACCAGTTAGTTCCAGCCCTTTTGCCACTTGGCAATCACTGGGTGGCGTTTAGCAGCAGCAGTGCCCACCCTCTGGAGTATTTCTGGGTGGCGCATGGGCAAAATAATTTCCCTTCTCAATGTCCAGAGATCTGCTGGTGCCAGGAGGCAAAGATGCCTGCTGCTTTAGCGCTGAAGAGTAGGGATGAGGTGGGAGGGAGAAAGAAAGGGAGGCGCCAACTCTGGGCCCTTTTGGAGACAGAGAAGAAGATGGACGTGCTGAAAGGATTGCTGTATAGCACTCAAGCTATGGTGCCGTCTGGACTGTGGTGAATGCATCTCATCCTCACTTTGTGGGAACCGAGAGCTCCTCAGGTGATGTCTGGAAAGGACACGGGGGTGCTGTTTAATGAGCAGCTTGTAAGAGCAGCTGCATAAGTTATGCAGGAACAAATCACTCTCTTATCTCTTTCGCCGCTCTGGTCAATTTAGACAGCATCCACATTGCCGGTGCATGTGCTGTTCCCAATTTGGGAGAACAGCTGGGGACTGAAACAAACACTAATTAATTTTGCAAATCCAAATGAGGTTGTCTGGGCGCACATGGGATGCTGTGTCAATAGCACACCTTTCATATACGAGGTCTGGGATTTTAATTAGGAGGCGAGGTAATCTTGAGGAAGGCAGTAATTATTTTTCAAATTGGCTACTCCAATCACCGTAACTATTAACTACAATGTTTTATGGAAGCAGACAGCAATAAAAGGAGAGAGACTTAAGAACAAAGTCTTCAACTTGATGCCTCCTTTCCCTGATGTATTCTGGCAGCCTGGACCTTTTTCAGAAAGTAGCAGTATGTCATTTATGGAAATAAACCTTCAGAGGCTTAAGCAGCCACACAGAGGTGGGCTGATGTTTAGGTGGGTCTGTGAGTGAGTAATAGAGACTGTAATGCCATCAGGCAAAAGCTGCCTTAAACAATTCTTGCACAGAATCCACAACAGTTACCCATAAAAACCTTATGGGATCCCGATGTCTGACCGCTGTAAGGGCAGGATGTAGCCCCTTATGGTGAACTTGTTCGCTACTAAACTGATACTTGATTCTAGTAAAAAAGGCCGTAACTTCATGAAATAAAGCTCCAGTTGTCCTGGGCTGACCCAGTTAGAAGTGGACGAGGACGCTGGGACGATATCAATTTCCAGTGAAATTTCCAGTGGTTGCACTTCCTCTTCATCTTCGCTCCTAAAATGTTGCAAAGTGTTATTGTGTGTCACCACCATTGGTATGTTCCACTCCAGAAGTGGTTGTATCCCAACTATGGAGGAAGCGATCTCTGTACAGTACATCTGTATTGTAAAGTTTGTTTTGTGAGTCTTCAGGATGGAAAACACTCTGTCATGGTCATTCGCGAAACTGTAGTCTCCTCTGAGGAGGGTGGCGATTCCTCTACTCTGCCCATCAATAGGATTCACAAGTCTCCCTTACATTCATCTCTGCATGCTGAATTCAGAGCACAGAGCCTGTCTGGAGTTTGTGTGGAAAAGTTCAGTGCAAAATACCTCTCCACAGGCAGACAACACTGCGGGACCGCCAGCTGTTTGTTTCAATAACAGAGAGAGCTGCTTTTCAGCTAAACATCACCTCTGATCCCCACGCTGATTTGTCCTACAAAAGCCTGGGCGGGGTTGCACATATCCTTTAAGGGTCAAACCCACAGGGCAAGTTGAACAGAAAAATCCTCTGATAGGAGTGTGCCTCTGGAGCGAGTATTGGAAATCCCAGGTCAGACAAGAAACCAGGCTATAGGAGTATCAACTGCTGTTTTTCCGTGATAAAAGTCACAACGGAGAAATAAATAAATAAATGTAACTCTAGGCTCTCTCAAACCAACTTGTTCATAACAATGAGATGAAAAAAGCAAACACACTCTTCTGGAGATGCTGGGCCCTAACTGGCAGAAGCTTGCTGTCGGTTTGCCCTGTATAAACTGGTCAGATGAGTGGGTCAAATTCTACTGTCAGTTACATTGGTATAGACCTGGAGTAAATCTATTGCAGTTACTCCAGATTGATGCTGGCATAGCTGAGAACAGAGGCTGGCCCATTATCTGTTCAGTGCTTAGCACGCTGCGGCTGCTATCGAAATAGCAATACATAATCAGAATGCAGCTAAAATATAGGGGTGATCCTCCTTCCACCAGGCTAGCATCTGGCAGACCTATTCTGTCTGTCACTCTAGGTTCTTCTACCACCCTTAACAATGGAATAACTGAGCGCCACGTACAACCATCAAACCTGTGTTAGTCACCTGTAAAAATGGGACCGTAACGCCCCTTTAACTTGGATTCCAAATCTGGATCAGGATCTGAATTTGACAGTTGTCTCCTAACTGAATAAGTCGGAGCCAAACAAACCCCTCCACAGCCACAGTGTGTGGCGTAGGCCCATCTCGAACGATCAGACGTGAAATCAAATTGAGGGGAGAGAAGCCATCACACATCAGCGTCTCTTGCTTTGAAAGCGAACAACTTGGCATTTACTGTGCGGAGAAGCCAGAAGCTGTTGTGCTACTCTCCCTTCATTCAGAATTCAGCTGCTTCCTTACAACTCACTCCGTGTGTTCTAACTCCTCCTTCGAAGAGGTGACAACTTTGGTAGTGACAACGGTGTAAATTCCGTAATGTAAAGAGGGAAGAGTGGGAAAATAACTCTCAAGAGAGCGGTGCGCCTGCCTGCTTTTCCCTGACCCTCCACACGGGGAGGCATGTTCCTCTGGGTGTATCCCCCTCCTATTACTTTCCTTTGCCTTTCCACTCCCTCCCTGACTGTTACCTTCATCATGTCTTGGCTCTTACCGTCCTGGAAGCTGGGACCTCATCTGTAAAGCACCAGGCTACAAGTGGGAGAGCACAAAGCCTAAGCCCCTCTTCAATCCCACTTTAAGTCTTACTTTGAGGACTTCAGTGGTGCACAGACTTTGCATGGCCCCCCCCACACAGGGATGAATGTTAGTCCATTATTATTATTTATTATCTGTGCTGCAGTAGCGCTGGGCAGCCCCAGCCATGGGCCAGGCCCCCTTTGTGGTGGGTCTGTACAAATGCAGAATACAAAGATGGTCTCACGAATCATACGCCTTATTCTGATGGTGAACCTAGAAGGAGACCTTGTCACGTAGGTTAGGGCTAACCACGATTTATCTATTTTTTTAACAGAGGGTCTGAATAAAAAGCCAATAAAATTAGAAAATGTCCAGCGCCTGAAGGCAGTGGTGATGGGTGTAATGCAAATGCCAGAATAGATAAAAAAGGCAGACTGAAATGTGTCCATGAATTATCTATAAAAACAGTGACACTCAAGCCTCCACATACACAGCCAGTTAAATTCCACCACCCTATCCTTTTCTCCTGCCTCATGCAAATGTACTCTACCAAAATCTGCTTGGCAATGAAATTGCCAGGCTCCTAGGAGACACAGACAGCTGACTCCGTAAGGAGGCTTGCTTGCTTTCCAGCCTGCAAGAGAACCACTCAATTCCACACGCCACTTGCCAGCTTGCTCTGGGGGCATTTTATAGCAGCACTCAGAAACGCTCATACATTCCAGGAATCTCATGGTACAAGGGCTGACCTAGAGTGCTGGCTGCAGGTGTGATGAACCCCTCCCCCCCCGTTTCCAGGTGGGGCTATTCTTATTCCTAAGTAGAAATTCCATTTCACAGCTGCACGTGTCTGTCCCCTCCCCTTCATGTCAAGGGGTTTATACTCCTTGCACCTCCTGCCTTAGAACCCCAGGCAAATCATTGAGATGCTTGGCTTGTCATTTCTGACTGCATATAGCCACCCTCTTGCCTGCTCCACAAATCATCCGGAATTTCTGATAGCCTGCTCCATAACAAAGCTCTAAGGACACCTACCTAAAGCGCATTCATAGCCAGAAAAGTGATGTTTCAGCTGACATAGCTGTGGACGACAATAATGACTATTTTATATGGACAACAGTACCTGTCCTTCCAAAGGATCCCAAAGTGCTTTATGAACTACAGGGAGAGATCTTGATTTGGCCACCACTGAAAGGCAGCCATCTCTGGCTGGCAGGCAGAAGCTGTTTAGCAGTGCACAGCTTAGGACAGGGAGTGAAGAATTGTAATGTAATCTGGTAGAACCAGGGGGAGAAACTGAGGATGGCTGAATTTATTTACTAGCCCTGGAATCTGGCTGACACACCCCGTCCTCTTTCCAAAAGGTGCTGTGGAATCTTTAATAACTCCAAGTATCAGGGCTTCTGGCCTGGCAGGCGAGTCTACATCTCTTTCCCATGCTCTTTCTTGGTGACTTTCAGATCACGCTGGCTCAGCTGGCAAGTCAAAAGGTGTCTTACTCGAAGAGTCAGTTCCTAACATCCTGCAGGTGAACGGTCATTAAATGCCTGCTATCCTCTGCAGACCCCGACCCTGCGAAGGCATCAGCACCAGCAGCAGAAGGGTTAATAAGGAGCGTGGTCTCGGCCTTGCTCTTGGGGTCGCACACCAGAAATTCACCAACCCAGCTCGTGGCTAACCCTCCGACGTGCCCTTCCCCAGCCCTGTGTATCTGACAGTGATGTGGGATCCTGATTGCCGCGATGTAGCGTTCCGTGGTCATTAATTAACCATCAGCTTGCAGCCTTATTCTCCCGCCACTGGGCTGCGAGGTAGGAGAACCAGAGCGGTAGAGCAAGTCCGTCTGTTGCCCTCATGGCTGCAAGGCGGATCCTCTTGGTGGGGTGCTGCTGACTTTGTGGCTGTAATTGAATTAGCTCCTCTCAGCACCAGCTGGCAGCTCTCCTCAACCCCTCTCGTCGCTGCCATGCTCATTACAGACAGGACTCGTCTCTGCAAGGAACACCAATTCTGCCCCCTGCTCTGCTCACTTCATTGGCTGTGGGTCCTGGCCCCAGAAGCCTTTAACCCTGAAACTGGAAGGGGTGAGTTGTGTTTAATGGCTGAATGGGAGGCCAATGCGCTGCGTCGGATCTGCAGTCTGTGTCCAGTCAAAATATATCCAGCTTCCCTTTGCAAGGTTCCTCTGCACCCATGCTCTGGACTCCCTATGCACCCATCCTCGCACTGGGCAGTGCACTAGCGCCATGGTCTTATGGGGCTCTCGTCCTCGGGTAGGAAGTGCACCTGCCTCCTGGTCTGACTAGTGTCGTCTGGCTGGGCACTCTTGCCTGCGGCAAGCATTGTCAGAAGCCTGAGTGAAGGCCGTTCCTTCCTAGCATCCTGGAGCGGTTCCCCCTTGCCAGTGCATCCCATCAGACTCTTTACACTGTCACGCCCCATGTCCTGAATAGTCACCAAGATCTGCTGGGAGGAAACGCGATCCCAGAGCAAAGGAACATGAACAAAGGATGCCCTGGAAACGCACCCCCAATTGCATCGAGTAGCACTTCTGAGCCAGGCGCTTCCCACGGCTCTGCGGTTCTGGGCGTTCACTCTCTGTAGCTCCCTCATTCACTCGGGATCACCAGCCTCTCTTCTCTAGTGGCTGCACTGTGCAGGCGGAAGGCTGCTCCTCTCGCCTGCCTGGTATCTGGTTTGTTTTGGGCACCGCATGGGAGAGCACAGTATCGCTCAGTCCCTGTCACAGCCTCTGTTTGACTTGTTCTGCATTTCAGAGGGCTCCAGCACAGCTCGACGGGTTGCTGTTTTGCCAGGCCCCCTTAGACAGCCTGCGGAGGAGCTGTTCAGCCAGTGAGCCAGCGAAGGAGGTGAGATCCATTACCAGACTGCCCCGTGGAGTCCCTCCTTCGCCCTGCTTCCCCCCAGCCGGAGACACAGCCAGCCCCTTGCCAGTTTCTCACGCAGCATCTCCTGCGGGGAGTTTCTGGCACAGGAAAGTGCTGCAATCACAGGATTAGCAGCCTGTTGATTTACAGGGCTTATTACAGGAGCTTAATTTTATTTTGACAGGTTTAAAGTAAGTCAATTATAGCTGGAAATAGCTCAAGGTTTGGGTTATATTTTTTGCCTCCTGTGTACTGTGGGATCCTTCCCTCTCTTCTGTGTGAATCTCCTGCCTGAGAGCCCTCTGGGCCCACGGAAACCATTGCCCTGCCAGGGGAAAGCAGGGATTCATTTTGATCCCACTTGGTGCTTCATCCAGACAGCAGGATTCCCCTTTCCTTGTTGGCAGGTCAAGGGGCCCCACGGAAACTGCTGTCTGCTCACGGGCGCTCAATAGTCTTTTGGGTTTGTTTCTGCTGGAAACCAGCCCCTGCTCTCTTCCCACACACTCCTGCCCTCAGGGATGTTCCCAGGAGCTTCCCCGAATGCCCAGTCTCTGCTGACCGTTCTGCCCCGGCTGGGATAAGGCTCCAGGCAGCTCAGATGAATGGATCAAATGTACGGGAACTGACAACAACGCTCCGGGAGGAAAAGAGGGCAGGGGAGGCAAATCCACAAAGCAGGGGAGGGGCTGAGGGTGATGGGAGAGGGGTGCCCATGCAGACAGGTGTGTGAAGCATCCCAGGAGGGGGAGGTATAGGCGAAAAAACATCTGCAAGGAAGGGTCTGCTGCTGACCCAATTTCAGAGAGCAAAGCTTGGATCACCTCTCAGAGTCCTCAACGACTGATCATGGCCCAGCTGGCCACCCAATACCCTGTGGATTCTCCTGATCTCACTCGCTGGCTGACATGGAAGCCTCAACCCTACACTGATAAACCCCTTTGTCTTGGTCCCTGAACCTGACCTGCACTACACGTACGTCTCCTGACTAACTGCCACTCACCTGAGGGTCCGGTGACAAAGTGGGAAACGCCTTCTCCTTTATTCCATTCCATCCATCCATCATTAATCTAATCTATTGGCCTCATCAACATAGCACGGAGGGCCTTGTACAAATGATGCTACTGACCGCCTCGTGTCCTCTTCATTTTAAGCCTTCTCCTTGGCTTTCTCTAGCGAGCAGTCGGGCCACCACCAACTCCACACAAGAGTGCTGAATTCCATAGCCGTGCCCACGTCTGACCACCCCAGCCCAGCCTTCAAGACAATGCCCAAGTTCTCAGCATTGCCACAACCTGAGGATGTTGCATCACCATAGTGTTGCAATGATCAATGATAACAGTCCTCAGCCGTTACGCCAGCTCCCTCCTGGTTCTAGGGAAGCTGTCGTTTATCCCCTGAGAGCCTGTGATCTCAGGTGGCTTTAGTAGAACCCCTAGGATATACAGCTTCCGTTTTGGATCTGATGACATTAAAACAAGGAGCAGAAGAACTTCATCACATCCTTGCCACTGCTAGGCCTGCAACACCTCCATGGGAAGGGGGATGTAAGAGGCGGAGCCAGAAATAACAAGGGAGAAGGAATCCGTATTGCTAACACTAGAGAGAAGGACCAGATTTACAGCCTGCGAGTTTCTCTATTCACAGAGAAGGTAGACCAGAAGCTCCCCTCACATTGCTTCACTTAGACTTAACCCCCTTATAGGTAAAAGGATATTAAAGTCGTGGCCTCTCGCTTGAGATTAGCAATGAAGTTGCCAGTCATGGAGTTGGAGTTTTATGAGGTGAATACATATCCACCAAGAAGTGGGCTGAAACCACCAAGGTCATTTCACACAGGCCACTTGGGAACAGCCATCAGACGGTAGCAACTTTCCTTCATTCCTGATGCAGGCTAGACTGGAATCAATGAAAGACTTTGTTCCTCTTTCCTAATCACCCGACCCAACTAGCTCCTTGAGGACCATGCTTGTGACCCAGACACAAGAATGGGGAAGGAGCAAGAAGATTAATCACTAGCTAAGGTGCCCACAGTGCAAATTCCTCACAGGAAAACAACAAATACCACAGTCAAACTGCAGGACTGAAATGCAGGCCTAGGGCTAACAAAGTACACACAGTCTGAGGGACCAGGGACACTGGGATCAGGTTTACTCTCTCAGCAAATGCCAGGGCCAGAAACGATCACTTCCTCCACTGGGACCTGAACTGGGAGCCTCAGCTTGCAAATGATCAAAAGCAGGGGTTCTCCAGCTCTGGTCTATGGACCATCCATTGCTCACTGCACCCTTCCTGGCGGTCTGCAGAATGAAACACCGAGAGACTGGGAGTGGGTCTGGGTCAGGCCCGCTCCAGCTCAAAGCATCGCACTCTCGCTGTAGAGGTTCCTGAGATGCCAGCTACTAAAACAATGCCAGGAACACTCCGCTTTGTTGGGCCTGAGGCACGTGTACGTCCGACTGTGGGAAACCGGCAACAGATCAGCCCAAACAAGGACAGGTCCCCACAAACCATCCTTTCCATGGGGTGACTGAGACGCCCCTGCCTCGTCCCCAGCACAGCGCATCGCCCATCAGAGGCCTGGGGAGCCAGAGAGGCATTCTCACCCTCGGACGGCGTGCAGCAGCCGCAGCGAGGGGTAGGCGGTGCGGACGCTGAGGCGGTGCTTGAGGATGAGCTCGTTGACCCACTCCACGCGCTCCTTGCCCCCTTTGGCCATGAACGCTGGGATCCAGAGAATGCTGCCATTGAGGCTGTGGAGGCGCTGCAGTAATTTCTCCCGCCAGGTCTCATTCACCAGGTCCTCGAAGGCACGCTGGATGACGGATGGATTCATCGTCACCAGGTCCGTCTTCAGCCCCACGTCCCAGGCGTATTCCTGAACAGGGGCCAGATTACACCTGCAACACAGGAGGGGGCATCAGGGCGTGCTCAAAGGAAAGGGGGTGACAAACGTTAGCCGAGCGCGTTGGGGACTGTTAGAGCTGGGGAAAGGTGCCCGATTGCCAGTCCTGGGGCTGCACAGATAGGGCACAGGCAGTGACAGGGCAAGCTTCCTCACAACTCCCCATGGCAGCAAGGTGCAATCCTGCCCTGGAAGGATCCCTTCTAGGGATCAGAGGGGAGCTCAGTCTCTGTGGCTGTCAGGCTTTGCCCTCTCTTCGAAGAGACACCACCAAAGGGGCCAATCAGTGCCATGGAGAGTGGTGTGTCGAAGCAGCGTGGGGTGCTGGCTGAGGGATCAGGAACACTTCACTTTGAATCCTGGCTCCACCACTGACTTCCTATGCAACCCTGGGCAAGTCACTTAGACGCCGTGCCCTGCCTGAATGTAGGAATAGCAACACCCGATGGCAGTTCGGGGGATTCGCATTTGTGAACGTTTGTAAAAAGCTGGGTAGCATTGCTGTGATGAGGGCACCTGCCTATTGGTGGTGTCTGCTATGACACTGCTAAAAGCCTGCTAGGAATATAAGTGTCTGAAGGCCCCTGGGCATCTTGCGACATTGTTAATGTGACATCAGAGCACACAGGATTGGAACGTCAGAGTATTCCAATGCAGGCCGTGGCTACAATTTTAATACAGAAAACCCACGACAGGCAAAGCAGACGCAGAAAGTGTGTTTGGACCACACGAGAACGTGGGAAATGGTGTCACGCATGTGCGTGCGTGCATCTGTGTGCCCAGGTCTATGTATGCATGTGTGCTTGCATGGCTGGGTGAATGGCTACATCTATGCATATATAGGCATAGATTTCCTTTTGAATGTGTGTCTGTCAGTTTGCATGCGTCTCTGTGGGGAGGGTCATAAATGGCCCAGAGTGTGAATTTTGGATGTACGTGTGTGCTCATACAGCTATGTGCACAGGTAAAAAAAAATAAAAAGTAACAAAATATCCATGTTCACTACTATGACAAATTTGAATGGAAGGGATTTTTCCAGAGCAGGGAAACCCTCTCTGCAGCAGATGTCGTGTGTGTCTCATTGCATCAGAATTGCAGCCTTCAGTTCTGAATGTCCAGGGGTGAGGTGCACAGAGTCCACTGTTACCTCCGATGATGGTGCGTGTACTTGGGGAAAGGGGGGGCACACAAAGAGCTGGCGGCTAGCACGAGCAGAACCTCCACTGGGAGGAGGGAACAGCTGCTCAAGGAGCCACAGGAAAGCCACATGAGAGTGGAGTGGGTCAGAACTGGGGCTCCTTTCACCAAGCCCCAGGGCGAGTGTGTGCAGTGAGACACCCATCGCTCGTGATATGACAAGTCACTCCAAGGACCTTACTGCACTGCAACGTGCAGAGATCTGCTATAACTGGAAGGGCCAGTGATACCCTGTGAGAGCGTTTGCTTCTCGCCAGGAACGACACCATGATACTCGTGGTCCTTAGTCTTAGCCCTGCTGAGGTAACTTTATCCGGAGCTCCTTCCCTCCCTGCGACCGGCTGCTAACCGTCTTCTAAACAGCAGACCCCCAGGCACCAACAATGGTACTGACACCAGCAAGACGGGCAGGCCAGAGGGATCGATGACTGTGGGCTCCACAGGCCAGGCTACGTAGGGACTGTGACTTTCAGAATCCTCTTTGGATTGTAGTGGTGCCTCCTATGAGAATGTGCACACACACACGTGCACGCACACAAAAGGAATTCATTCCTTCTGCTCTGGAAACCCCTCACACTCACTCTGGGACTCCAGCCCATGTGCTAGGGCAGGGGAAGCTGGGAGGCACTGAGACTGAGGGCTGCATTTGCACTGAGCCGGGACAGAATCATTCCCATTCCCCACTGGTTTTGTGTTGCTGCCCACAATCCACGTCACTTATTTGTGTCGCTTTGACTGCAAGACCGATGACTATACGGACCCTTACTATGCACCAGAGCCTGGTGCTGGCAGCATGGAGCGTGTGAGCAGCTGATGTGGCCTCACAAAGCCCTGCTTCAGGCAATTTTGTGTGGGGAAACCTCAGAGTACCCCCAAGCTGCCTGTTGCCTGCATTTCTGTAGCGCCTTTCAGCTGAAGGTCTCAAAGCATGTCCTGAACACTGACGAATTAATCCTCCCAACTATTCTTACAGTAAGCCTTCGTCATTATCCCCGTTTTACAGAGGTGGAAACTGAGGCACAGACCAATTAAGTGATTTACTCAAGAGTACACACACAGAGAAATACGATGCAGGAGTCCTGACTCCTAGGTCCTTGTCCTAATCTTTAGGGAATGCTGCTTAATGGCTAACAAACTCAAAGGAAATACAGGAACTGAAAACCAAAGACATGGCAATCTCTTTGCCCAGGAACGCAGGTCAGTTTTCCTTGTCACTCTCTTTGCTGGTGCCTCGTGTACACCAGAAAAGGTTGTCAGGGAGAGCTATGCAGGTCTAGCTGTACTGGCAAACCCCTCCTAGTGTATATTCCGTTTGTACCAGCAAAGAGGGCTTTTGCCAGGAGAACTTATTCTGGTTCCCTGAGCAAAATAAATTACACGGCATAAGCACTTTTATGTAACTGTGTCTACACTAGGACTTTTGTCATAGAAATGTGGCAAAAGAATCACCCCATCAGCCGACCTTACTCTTCTAGTTCCATAAGACGCTGGCCTAGCCTTTGCTGCGACCGCAACAACCTTTGTTTTCTATGCTGGCTTTTGTTTCATTTCAAGCTGCTGAGCCAACCACCCGGGGAACATTCCCCAGAGATCAGAGAGAGGCCCGGGGTTCCACCCTGTCACACAGGAAGGTTGGGTTGGCTGTGTTCATCCAGAGGGCAAAGGTGCCATTATCTTCATTCCCATGTCACACACGGGACTGCCTTTGTAAGCCACTGATGGATTGGGCTGTCTCCATAATAGACTTGCCAGATAGTCAATGTCCGCACAGACATAAATCACCAGCAGACATGCAGAGCTCCTCAGCTAACAGATCTGCATGGGCTTGGGCGATCAAGGGGTAGACACTTTCCTTCTCTGTCTTTGCTAATTATTTTGATAATTGTGTGTGTGTGCATGTTTGGGTGAAAGAGAGAGAGAGGAGGGGAGGGCGTATGTTTGGCTTGTGTAGGGATCGTCCGTGTTTCTTTAGAGGTAAAGGGGGTGGTACATCTGTGTGTGCATGGATGCTTGTAGAGGTGTCAGTGTGTTTATGTGTAAGAATAGAGTTGGTACTGGGGTGAGAGTGATGCATGTGAGAGAGGATGTGTGTTGACAGAGTGTTGGTGCACTTTTCTGCAACAGTGTGTGGGTGGAGTGTATTGGAGGAAATGAGCGGTGCATATGAGAAGATGGGTGTGTTTTTAGGGGTGGGAGGGACAGTGTGTGTTAGGGTGTGAGCAGCGGGTGTGTGAGAAGGACCTGTGTGTCTGGGGGGGTACGGCAGGGTGATGGTGGAGGTGTTCATGACATGTGGGCTGTTTGTGTGGAGGGAGTGCAGGTGGGTGACAGGGTGTGGTTGTGGAGTGTGCCGGGTTGTGACGCGGAGGCTTGTGATGTTGTGCCTCCTCAGACAAAGCCACCTCTGAAAGGCCCACTTCTGAGATGCTCCGGGTACCTCACAGCCCTGGCTCCTTCGCCGACTCAGATTTCACACTCCCCGTTGGGTTTTGTTGTTCAGTGCCAATCTGGCCCGCCCTGGCCAGGGGGTTCCTTGCACTACTTAACACACACACAGCGGGAAGGGGGAGTGATTGCGGCAGAGGGAAGCCTGGAATACATTGCACTGTCAGCCTCCCAGGGAAGGGAAAGGTTCCGGCCCGATTCACCTGGCTTGGAGCCTGAGGGTCCCATCCCTGGAGCCCCGTGTGTTTTGTGGGAGTGAGTAGCAGTCCTGCTGTATGGGAGGCAAGGCCTCTCTGACCCGCCGCTACCTGATCACGAAGCTGTGAGCATCGATCTCCCCCCCGCAGCCGCTGTTCAGCAGGATCCCCGAGTTGCCCACGATGGCGCAGGTCTGGAAGTGCTTGCCCTTCAGGGGCGAGGTCCTTGGCAACAGCTCGTAGAGGTTCTGTGAGACGTTCATGGTGCTGTCCCTGTCAAAGACGTAGTGGATGATGTCCCCGGGCTTCAGGGTCCCCTTCAGCACCGAGATGTCCTTCTCTGCATCCAGGAACTTCAAGATCTGTTTCCTTGGGAAAGGAGAGAAAGCACATAGGGAAAGCTTGCGGTGTGGCCTATGACTGCAAAGCACCCTCCTCCTGCCTGAAATTAATAGGCAGCAGCTTTAAAATGAACAAAATACACACAACACACAGTCAATCTGTGGAACTTCTTGCCAGAGGATGTTCTGAAGGCCAAGACTATGACAGGGTTAAAAAAGAACTAGTGCATGGAGGATAGGTCCATTAGCCAGGGTACGCAGGGATTGCTGTTTGCCAGAGGCTGGGAATGGCCGATGGGATGGATCACTTGATAATTGCCTGTTTTATTCATTCCCTCTGAAGCACCTGGCATTGGCCACTGTTGGAAGACAGGACACTGGGCTAAATGGACCATTGGTCTGACCCAGAATGGCTGTTTTATGTGCTCCAAAGCCCGGCTGCAGAGAGGCTGACAGCCTTCAAGAGCCGCTCGGACTTGGGTATTGCACCTGTTACCCCACCAGTGCTATAAAACAGCTCCCCACCTTAATTTGTGCATCTCCCATGCCCCCCTTTCTACTGGAGCAGGCCCTTACCAGGCCCATCACTGCTGCTCTGCTCTCTGCCAACACGGGTCACTGTATTTACCCACCAGATGGCAGATTTCCTTCCCCCCCCCATGAGTAGCCAGCCATGGTCACTCTACAGCACACTCTTGCCCCTGTTTGTCTACAAGAGCGGAGGCTCAAGTGTGCGTCGCTCTGTTAGCACGAGGCTGCCTGACGGAGCTGAGAATTCGTTTCCAAGTGATTGCTTACAGATATGAAGTCTAGCGCAGCAGGAGATAAACATTTTCTTTCTTTCTCGACTTCTTTAGATGATATACAGAGGCAATTTGCCAGCCCGCACTGGAGAGGACCAAATCTGTCTCTTGTCCTATAGATAATTACCAGTACCTGATCTTCAAAGAGAGTGTCTGGTTGTGTCTCCATCTGAATGAAGCTGGTTTAATGTTGTGCTTAATGCTTTCATTACTTCTGTCAACAACAGCTGGAGATGAAGAGCCATTTATTACTACCTCAGCTCTAGAGAAAAGAGAGACAGAGAAACGGGGGAGACATGATGCGTTAGCATCCCAATGGCATCTCTAATCGCCCTGAGGCGGCTGGCATTCAAACTTCTTCAGAAAAGCAAAATTGCAGTCATCATCAGAGTAGGGAAGGAAAGCCCATTTATTCTGTTACACACACGCACACATTTACACGAACACAGACAAACTCATACACAGACTTACCCAAATACACACAGACTTGCAGACAGACACATGCATACACAGCCAGACACACTGACACACACACACAGACTCAACCTGCAGATAGATAGACAAACACAGACATGCACACAGATTCTCAGAGAGCCTTGGACACAGACAGACTCACACAGATTCCATAAGCAGACAGTCTGGCTCTCGCATGCTGACACAATCAGATGACCCCCACACCCATACGCATGCACCTCTCACAAAGGACAAATCAGATCCATCCGCTGGGTTAAATCAACATCAGAAAAATGTGACCTTTACTTCACCCCAGTGAGAGAAATGAATTTATCCGAGACGCTGGGCATTGCATGCAAGATTTGGTACTAGTGGCAAAACGCCCCATTACGAACAGCAGGGCTCTTTGATAACTTTCCTTCCCTTCAGAGGCGAACAATGAGATTTCATTGCGTCCGCTCTGCGTTAGGGCCCCAGACCTTAGCGAATGAGTGGTCGGGGAGGGCCAGAGAGCAGTCAGGTGCCCAGGTGCTGCAGCTCCGGAGATGATCATTGTTGAGACCCTCAGATTTAATCACTCAACCAACAAACAATTAAGGCCCCAGTATTCCAATTCAGTTTGCATCACCTAGCAGAAATTATGGGAGACACTGCATGTTTTATGTCAGCGAGCCTCCCTCTAAAAAGAATAACCGAGAATCTCATCAGAAAGCAGGGCATGTGTGTGCAGCCCAAAAAAACCCCTTCACACTCCAGAGTATGCTGAAAAATTCACAGCCAGAGGGTTTGCTGCCAGCTAGGCAGAATGTCCCTCCTCGTTGCAAGGAGCCTCTTCCAGCCGGAATAGAGTTGACAAATAAAGAGATCTATATCAAGCAGGTAAACACCATGGAGGGAGAGGAATTACCTAGGAGGCATCCCTAGGAAACATGGGGTGAAAGTAGAAAGGGACGCTTCTGATTGTAGCAGGTAAAACTGTGCTGACAGTGAGCTATGGCAGCTGGGGGCATCATGACATAAGGCCAAGTTCATACCCAATGCTGCAATGTATAGGGTAGCAGTACAGTGTGAGTCCATTCCTCCTGGAATGCCGGCTGCCCTAAGCGAGTCACTGCCGGCTGTTTGCTTCAGATACAGATGGGGAATGATTGACAGGAGATTTCAGGCACATGTGAGGATATTTTGGGACTCATGCTACTTAATATTTAGAGAGGGAAGCAGAATGTATTTCTAGACGCTAGTTGCCACTTTGTGCGTGTATACAAAATAGCAAACTATGATCTCCAGAGACTGCCATCAAGGACAGCTACCCATCTTGCACTTCACCACATAGTCTGATTTCTGGCAAGGCAAATTTAGAAAATGCAAAAAATGTCAAAGTTAACTGGGTGGAGAAAACCCTCCTAGCAATAACTGGGGTTTTCTGGTGCATGATGCTTTTTGTATTTTGATTAAAAGTGTGGCATCACCACGTCACAATGCAGTGGAATGGCTCGGTGTGTCACTGGCTGGTGTCACTAAGCTACCCAATGGCGGCACGTAACAATGTCGTGATGACATGGGATGATCTTGCAAATGACCTAGAGGAATGTCACAGTACCACTGACGGCCCGCAGTGCCACAGAATGACTTTGTGATGCAGTGATGGTTTTGTGTCACTGAACGGCATTATGCTGCAACAGACTGATGGTCTGATGTCATAGAAAGGCATCCCTTTTTAATACCACAGTGAAAAACTGCAAAGGTGGAAACTTTCCCAATGACTTATTTCGTGCAATTAGTAACTTTCTCCCATATTCTCAATCACTGCACCTTGCAGATCCTTGGTCATTTGCAAATAATTATTGCATTGAGATAGAAGGGGAGTGATTAAGAAAATGCAAAGCAAAAGTGAAAAGAAACAGATACATTTGCTAAATAAGACGAGTACCATCCAGCAAAGAAGAAGAAGAAGATTAATAGCTGCCTTACAGCAAAAACAAATGAACACAAAATCTAATTTACAAACCTATTAGATTTGCTATGTAAGCTGTTCACAGCTGATCTGATTGTACCTCTGCCTCCAGAATTCCTGCAAGACAAAGGAAATGCATTATTTATAAACCCAGCTCTTCTTTGTACAGCACTGTTCAACAATCAAGAGATCCCCGCTCTGAAGAGCTTCAAACTGAGAAGCTGCTACAACACTCACTCCGGGCCATCCAAAATGGCAACACCTGGGAAAGTGGGGGAAAGGTTCTCATGCCCATCTTGGTTAGCATTGCCCCATTGTGACTAAATCAGATGTGGGAAGCGATCCCCTTCTGTGCAGTCCAAAGAATCAGTGAAAAGTCATTTTCATTAACTGCTTCGGAGCTGCTGCAGACTTCTAGTAACGATCCTGATCCTCTCATCATCACAAGCTGCTCTTGGAGCCAGAGAGGGGGGTGGGCAGCAAAGGTATCTTTAAACCATCTTTATGCTATCTTGAGCCTAAGGTTGGCCATGGGTCGGTTCCCAGCATGCCCCTGTGTGACTGCCTCCAGTGTGTCTTTCTGGCAGCTGTGGATCAGCAGGGAACAAAGACTCCCTGGCCACACTCTCTTTTGCCTGGCCAGGCCCATATACCAGTGACTAGAAGTAGGAGTGGCACAGGAGCTAAATTTCCCGCCCATGGTCATGGGTAGGAACAAAAAACCCACAGAGGGGGCTGGAATCCCAGACCCAAACTTCTGCCCATTGGGGAAATTTGGATTCCAGTCCTGAGCTGAACTTCACAGCTTGGGCCCATCTCTGAATAGAACTTTGCGTCTGAAGATGCCCCTTGCAGCTGGAGCTCTCATCGTACTTTACCTTGTCCCAGTTTTACAGGCGGGATCCAGAGGCTGAGAATGTACACTGGACTCCCCTTTTCCCTGAATCTCCATCCCACCCCACCCGGTACCTAGAATGTTGTCAGCATGGGAGAGGGGAAGGATTAGTTCAACGGAGGGGATGCCCTTTTGGTTGGTTGTTTCTGTGGGTTTATGCTCTGAGTTTCAAACTAACATCCAAACTGCCCCGAGCACTAGGTTTATTCCACTGCCACAATAACTCCCAGAAATGGCTTTGGTCACATTGATGAATGACACGACCATCATATGGCAAAGGACACAGGCCAAATCGGCCCACTGACTCATTTACAAGCCCTGGTTGGGGTGGGCAGCATGGGTCCAACCTGGTCCTGACCATTTCTCGCCAGCAGATTCCAGTCAAGTGATGGGTAACTGCTTTTTTTCCTCCCCAGCCCTCCCCAGCAAAATGCCCCAGCAGTCAGTACTGGCCCCCATCTTTTACAAAGTATAGAAGAGCTCTTTAGCGGAAACTGTCAGATTGCATGGGCCGCACGCTAGAACATTTTGATTTTTGCCAGAACTGCATTTTCCGTTAGAAAAATTCCCAACCAGCTCTATTAATAACCTCACCCACCATCACAGGTGTCTGGCTCCCAGATAATCAAAGTATCACACAACTGAAGGGTCACACTAAATTCATCTCTGCTTCTCAAAAACTAGGTCACAGCAGTGCGTAGGAGAGCCTTCCTCTAGATCACCAGGAGACTTCACACTTCCCTCTCAGAGGAGGAGTTGGCAAACAAGATCCACTTCTAGACTGGACACCTGCAACTGCTTTTATCTTGGGCTGTCAGGCCAAACAAAAATCTCCATCTTGTCCAACAGACAGCAGCCTATCTCCTGGGTGAGTCACGGGGAACATATCACAACAACGGATCCTCCACCGGCTCCCTGTGTCCAAGGCTGGCTGCAATTCAAAGTCCTGGTATTAGTCTATGAAAACCTTCGGGCCAGACTGCGATGTCTTACCACAAATAGTCTTGGTGAAATCATGGGCAATATTTAGTATGGCCTATGATGGGCTGGATTAGATTACCCAAGTTAGAGCGTTGCTCACGATCCTAAGACCACTGCACTAGCAGACACAGAAACTACATCTTTCTGAAGTCAGACTCGTGGAAGCCAGAGGTAAGACATTTCTAGTGCTGGCTTCTAGACTAATGCAACACCGTACGGGGGAGAGGAGAAAAAATTGGACAAATAACCAAACTGCACAATGCTGACCGCAGAGCTCACTCTTTCATTAGCCTGGCATTCCCAGGGAATTGGCCTCCAGTTCCTACTGATGTTCAATAGGAGCTGGGGACATAACTCTCTTAGACCTATTGGAACTACCAGCTTTAAGTCTTTTATCCCCTTAGCTTCCTGTGTCCATTGCCTAGGTGTTAGCATTATTGTGCTCCATAATTACAAAAGCTGCTCAAAAGATTCTCTTTGTTTCTTGCAGAAACGTTTGGCTTTTCATCTGGACTCTTGTTTTTTTTTAATTAAAAAATTCTCTTTGGGGCCTGTTCGCTCCCGCTGCCCAGATACACCAGCCCCAAGAGGGTAAGCAACAGAGAAGAAAACAGGACAGTACCTCCAGAAAGAATTTGAGTTTGGAGTGAAAGCTCAGAGGAGCTGGGAGACAGGTTCCTTGCTTTATCTGAGCTGGATCCTCACCCCTTCTTAATAGCAAATCCTCCGAGCAGCTTGTTTGGCATATGTTGCTTTGGGGCCTTCCATCCTAGGCAGCTGCCTGCTTCCCATAGGACACTGTATATTTTCAGACAGGAGGGATTCCTCCTGTATCAGCTTTTTCATTCCGTTGACAAGTCTGAGAATCAATTGCTATTTCATCTCGTCAAGGGGGTGGCGGGGCTGATTCATTCAGATAGCTTATCGGCATTTATCGAGCATCCATTTGCAGGATGCGGGAGCACTCAGGATTAGTGGGCAATCTGTGCATCCTTTTCAAACACTTGTCCTTTGAAGAAGCAGTCCAAACGGGATTCATGCTCCCTCACACTCTCTGTAATACAGATACAGACTGGATTAAGGTCTTAGAAAGGGAAACGTATTTCCCTGCTGCCTGAATAAGTGGTTGCCCAAAATCTCTGCCACACGCAGGGAAGGGGAATCGTTAGAATTTAGGAGATGGAGAAGAGCCTTGTGGCTATGACTGTGTCAAGCTGAGAAGATGGCTGGAAATGATGTTGGTGGAAGAACCCTGCTACCTAAAGACAACACTGTATTGATGCCACAGTCATCTGACGAGGGAATGTGAAATGTGATCTATGGCAGATGATCACCCTGAGTCACTTGTTCTATGTCCAGTTTTATTTCCAGTGCTCGCTGGTTATTGACGTGGCATGAGAGTAACAAACAATGGCTCTGTTTGCAAATATTTCTTGTAAGTTCTTTCCCCTCTTCTCATCAGTTTGTCGAGTTTTTCTCCTGAGGGTGCGTTTAAAGCTCACAGTCCTGAGGGCATGTGAAATGCCAGCCATGGAGAGCACTGCCAGCACCAAAGCCCATGCAGGATTGAAGAGGTATCCTCCCATTTACATCTCTAGCCTGAGGGCATAAAAACTAGTCCTGGTGACTGCTCTGACATAAGGGAATTGGAGAGGAACTCTGTGCCCTATGTCTTCAACCTGGTGCCAGCTCAAATGAGGGACAAGGTGCAGCGTAATGCAAGGAGTTCAGGCAAATGTTTCATTTCCCCGGCTGACACACACAGCGGATACCCAGCTTGAGGACCTCTGCATGGCTAGTCATGGTCACGGCAGTAGGCACAACGCTGGCAAAGAAGAATCTGGGCGGTGCTCTCCTGCACTAGGTGGGCAGCTGAAATGCTGCTCATGCCGACTGCGCCAGGCCCTGAGCTTATTTCATTTATTCTTCACCACCTGAAGCCGCGGGTGTTGATCAGAGGTTTGGCATGATAGGAGGCTTCATGGACCAATGGTCTGACCTGGTCTGGAGAATCCTGTGTCCCTCCAGTGAATAAATATTAAAAATATGATTGGACACTGCCCCTTTTCCTCTTCACATTCTAACAGCTGGATACTTCCCCCACATCTCCTCTCAGTGTACAGTTCAAGGCATCGTACAGCGTGGCGATGGTCTGCGGTGCTGCTGGTCCCTTCCCAGCTGGGCAGCTCTCCAGTAGTGCCTGTCCAAGCAAATCTATTGTTTACACACTGCGGTCCCAACAGGCAAAAGATTTTCCCAGGTTTGTCACGCTCCCAGACAGCACGTGCAGGCCAATATCCCTGGGTATGCCATGTCACTGGTCTGCCGAGAGGAAAATACTAAAAGACGGGCGGTACTAATTAAGAAGAAAAAGCAAAAAAGTCAGCCCATTTTATTCTAACTCAGTTGCTCCAGACTTAAATCTCTCAGCCTCCAATGGTAAAGACCAACCACTATTAAAGCTATGTGGACAGACCTTGATGCAAAAAGCTGCCTAATGTTGCATGGCTGAATTCTCTTACTAATCCAGGTGTTATCAGTTTGATTTTACCGTCAGCCACGCAGCTTACTAACCTGCTTCCCAATTCCATTCACATAGCTCACGTCCTTTGACTTCTGTTTGGAGACGTTTTCCAGTGACCAACTAGCATATATGTATGGTAGCTTTATATTTTGATGAGTAGCCCAGACTCTTTAATTTTTGCTTTGAGGTGGTTGGGCTGAATTTGGGCTATAGAAGATGGCATGTTGGCTTAGAAGCTCTGCATACAAATATAAGGTGACATGATTTATATATCACAGGATGTGGAGGCCAGATTGTCCCATGGATCAGTCTGAAGTCCAAGCTTTAGAGCTGAATGGATCATTTACGATGAATCATTTATTTGAAGAATTTTCTGGTCACAACTTGTCTGTGCCCAGCCTGTGATTTTTCTCAAATGCACTCATTTTCTGAAAGGATTTGCTTACTCTTCTTTGAGACTAGGTTCTTGGTCTGTAGTTTATTTACAAGCCATGTGCCGTGAGTTTTCGATAGGCAAGTTCCATACCACTTTGATTGGACAACTGGATCATGTTGCCTATTTGAATGAGTGGAACTCTGAAGGCAATTGTCTGGTGCAGATTCTCAGGATTATGAATTCAAAATGTGTTTTCCATGGATATACTCCATATCCACTCAAAATTTGCAGTCGCCACAAACATCTTTGCCAGTCAGCTCATTCACTAAAATATTCGTGGAAAATGAACACAAAAAAGGGCACAGTAAAAGTGAACTGGTTGAACATTTTCAAACAAATCTCAATGATCATTTCTGCAGTATTCACTTAGTTCTAGTGGATCAGTAGCTGGTTCTGACACATCTGGTCTGAGTGACCTTGGGCAAGTCATTTTAGCTCTGTGTCTCAGTTTCTTCCCTTTGTAAAATGAAGACAATAATAGCTACCTAGCTCTGGAGGGGTGGGAGGGGTCGGGGGTGGAGGGAGATTGTTAAACTAAATTTTAACCCTTTGATATTCCCAGAAGACAGGTTCTATTGAGGTACAAAGTATCATGGTTATATCTGAGGATCTCAAATGATTAACAAATACTGATTTATTAAGTTTCACAGCCCTCCTGTGTGCCAATACATTTGATCATCTCCATGTTACAGATAGCGTAGAGAGGTTAAGTGACTTGGCCAAGGTCACCCAAGAAGACAGCGTCAGAAGCAGGAACAGAACCTCTCTCTCTCTCACATGCACACAAACACTCAACCACAGATTTACACAAACAGAGATATGAACTCATACACAGACTCACACAGACTTGCAAATAGACATACAAAAATATCATACACAGACAAACACACTGACAATCAATCATTGACTCAACATGCAGACTCCTAGATGTGCACACACAGACACACACACAAACAGACAACGCACACTAGCACAGAGACTTAGACACACACACACAGATTCTATACAGTCTGGCTCACAGATGCTAACACAACCAGATACCACTCCCACATACACACCCTCCCCCTTGCAAATGACAAATCAGATCCACCTGTTGGAATGGGTTGAATCCACATCAGAAAAATGTGACCTTTCCTTTACCCCAGGTAGAGAAATGAACTTAGCTGAGATTTTGGGCCCTGCAGGCAGGATTTGGTACTAGTGGCCATCACCCCATTACAAACAGCAGGGCTCTTTGATAACTTTTCCTCCCTTCAGAGGAGAACAATGGGATTTCATTGCACCCACTCAGCACCAGGGCCCCAAGACACTAGAGAATGATTGATGGGGGAGGGCCAGAGAGCAGTCAGGTTCACAAGTGCTGCAGCCCCAGAGATGATCATTGTGAGACCCCAGCTTTACTTACGGAGCCAGTGAACAATTGAGGCCCCAGACCTGGGTGGAGAATAGTCATCCTGTTTTGTAGAGGATTTTCCCATTTTGAAATTGGGGCTTGTTTTCATTCAGAGCCAGGGGGGTGAGCTGGCAGGAAACCAGGCAGGCTGCAGAATTTCACTGGAATCAGACTATCTTTGCAAAGCCTTTTGCTATTGACGAACTGGCAAATTCCCACCAAAAATGTTTCATTGAAGTTTTTCTGACGAGCTGTAGATTTGGGGCTTTGGCGTGGTCCTTTACAGAGACAGAAGCTGACTGTAAGATTTGGGTTTGAATGACGAAATCGTCCTCTGCACCCCAAAACTTGGGTTTGGGACAGTGCTTAGGTGTGATGCAGCCTGGTGAAGGTTCGGTCTGAGTCCAGCAAGCTTGACAGTGGATGATTTAGCTGGGCTTCAATTTATACATGGACCTTTCACCTGGACATGTGATTGTGGCTTCAAAATTAGCTTGGTTTGTCTCATCCGGTTCTCCCTTTAAGCACATCACAACTCAGCACGTCTGGCTCAAGACAAGACCAGCTGTGCAGCAGCAGTGGGTGCTGCATATGAGGCGTGAACTGAATTGACAGAACAATGGGGGACCCAGAGCTGGGCTAGCAGCAGGCATCAGAAATGAAGTACCCTGGCAGAATTGTGCGGGGCCTAAGACTGGAACAGCAAGGATGCTGCAGACCAGAGCTGAGTGTGGGAAACTTGTTGGGTGCTGGCTCTTAGCACCCCTAGTATGCCTACATTTTCATTAGAGAGACCTGCCAACTCCCACTCTCATGGCCAGCGAGTTTCCCTCTGTTGGAATTAGGAAACTGTGACTGCGTCTCTCTGCTGGGGGGAGGGATCTTGCAATGTGTCTCAGTGAGACATTTGAAATCTCACTTACCCATGTTTAACATCTCACTTGTTCACGGTGTCACCACTTGGCAGCATTGGTGTTAGAGCCTCCTAAATATCAGATGCTATTTTTAGAGCTGTGAGCTTCATTTCTCCTAATGTCATGAGACTGAATTCTAGAGAGTGCGTCTATGCTGAGGATTTCAGGAAAAGTCCCGCACCCTTGCTGTAGGGCTAATGCAGCTCCAACAGGACTAGCAACAGTGGAACCACTGGGGTTCTCATCTCAGAGCAAGTCTAGAAGAGACAGTGGTAAAAATGTGGAATGCTGAACTATGCTACAACTCCCAACTTTGCTCGTCTCAGTGGAGATGCACAGGTGCTAGACCAATGGGGAGAGAATGCCTTACAATTCTCCAGGCAGACATGGCTCTGCCATTCAGATCCTGCCTTCAGTCAGTGGAGTCACTCCAGATCCACAGCAGTGTAAATGAGAGCAGAACTTGGCCCTCAGTTTTCTGCCTTGGCACAAATAGGTGTTTGTCTCATTCCAAGTGTAACCTGAAGACACAGGAACCGAGACACTGAGTCTACAAAAATCCGACGCCTGGTGCCTGAGAAAGAAAAAGCCAATTGCACTGACATGCTGACACAGGGAAATCAGCGAAGAATCAACGTGAAAGGCGCAGATCTAAACACTGAAGAGCAGGTGAGGCAGCCTAAAATGAGGCAACAGGAGGGAATCCTCCAATTGCATTTCACACGGCCATCACGCAGGGATCTACTTTCATTGATAGCAATGGGCAGCTACATGGCCACCCCTCTTTCAGTTGTTTTCAAGCATGTAACCCACGGAATCAACAGATGGGAAAATGGCACTTTTCCTAAAACTATCTTACCGGCTCTTTAACTCGTTTAAAAAAAATGAGCTCGATGGATAAAAAAAAAGGTATCTGTGAAGTGTCAGGTTTCAGATCCACACACGTCCAATATACTGTCAATGGGGCTTGACTTATCAGGCATTATTACTCTTGTTTTATCACTGTTCTACAGTAGCATGCTTCAGAAAGTGGGATTATTCACACACTTCACATCACCACGCACCCATGCGCACACAGACAGCGTTATTCCTCATGTACCCCACGGCAACTCTTTCAATAATAGCATTGGCTCTCTTTTGAGCAAAACAGCTCTGCTTGAATCCCCCATTTACTCTTACTTAATCACAGTTGAATTTACACTAATGAAACAGCCAGCAAAAGAAGACAAGAAGCAGCCACACAGGGTTCAGAGAGAGACACTCAAGTTATTTTGGGTTTACTTGGGTGAAAAAATCCTCTGAAAACCTAGGAGAGACTTAGAGCAGAGATGCTTCTTTGATCCCTGGCCAAGACTGACAGGAGCCTCACCTCTGAGACAGAAGTGGCAAATCAGACTGTCTGGAAGACCTAAGCAGACCATGATGCTTCATGGCTCACAGCAAAAGAACTTCTGGGCTAGAAGTGCTCTAAATTCAACACATCAAGTTGTCACTCCAGTCTTGTTGTCAACACAAACAGATGTTCAGCCATCAGAACTGACCCCCACAGCCACCCCTGGTTATTTCTTCTGCCCTAGAACCGCAACCGGAGAACAAAAAGCAAAACCAATGGAAAAGTGCTCACCAGAAGCCAGACACAGGCTTGCAGTGGGATCTGAAGCTGGCCAGGCTAGGGATCTGATGCACTGTCGGGGGGGACTCTCAAATGAGAACAGTGTGCCACTGAACCTGGAAAGCAGACAGTGGCAGCAGACGTGTGTCTACAGCAGGATATAAGGAGACGGGTAATCTCGTCTGTAACAGGGTCCCAGTTGCACCTTCAACTGAAGAAGTAGCCAAAACAGAACACAGACCTGGTAAATGATCGTACAAACCCACGCCACTCAAAGGTGAGGTGCCACTGTGTTCTGCAGCCTCTAGTCTACAGCTTCCAGAAGCTGGGTCAAGGACAGGTTTACAATAAGCAGCCGGGGGGCATGGCCAGCTCTATGCTTGAGAGAAAAGGCCAGAGTCTCCTGGAAATGGGCAGCACAGACTGCTGTTACTATGTGCACATCCAGATGAAGTGAAGGATTCACTTAAACCACACTGGCAAACAGTAGCATGCCACCCCCAATTCTCCAAGCAGGCCAAAAATCATTGGCAATACTATGCATTTGAAAAAGCAGCATATATTTTCTCTGTAATTGGAGCTGCGAGGCATGCAGTCTGGTCCAGCAGAGAAAGGGTTAATACACACGAAGCATGACAAATGTGCACCAGGATGGCTTATTGACAAAGTCACCTGGTGACAGCAAGGGCATGGGCTCCCTTAATGGCTCTGACAGATAATCAGGGCAGTGAGGGATCCCTGCAGAACTAGCTAAGGGACACTGTCCCTTTAAACTTCACAAAGAGAAGCACATTTTTACTCTCAGTAACTGACAATAATTATTCCACCAGCCGCGGCATCCTTTGTCTCTCCCTGCAGTAAGAGGCAGAGGGGCAGGGCAATTATGTCCCATTGTGCCACACTGGCTAAAGTGAATAAGAAAAAAGCCACATTCATGTCACGGCTTCCCCAAGGTGTGTTCTAGAGGGGAGCCTTACACGGGAACTTCACTCTGAGTATTTCAGGGGAAACAGAGCAGACGGCACAGGGGGACATGCGGAAAGGAAGTCTCTACAAGATTCCAGCAGCCTGCAATCAGGCAGGTGTTTGAAAACTAAGCACCAATGTCATTGGAAATGCCAATGCTTTATAAGGGTAACATACCAGAGAGAGATGAATGGACTTGTCTAACCACAAAAGTTGCACTTCTTTGACTATAGCAGGACCACTATACATCAGTATAGTCGAAGAGATACAACCCATCTAATGGGGCCACAGTTATACCAGAAAACAGGCACTTATGCCAGGACAATTTGTTCCCGTTCAAGAAGGGAAACTATTGTAACTCACTAAATAAAATGATTTCTGTGTCCACGGTAGTGGTTTAACCAATATAACTTGGTGCAAATCACTCCTCTAACTGACGTGGTTATACTGCTACAAAAACTATGCACAGGGCACGCTGAAGAGAAACAGAGGGGCGAGTTGATGTGTAGAACTGCCGTGAGTGGTTCCTGGAATTGAGTAACTCCTGAATTCTAATCCTGGCACTGACTCCCTCCATTTTAACCTCTTTGCCTCAGTTTCCCCCATCTGCAGAAAGGAGTGTAATAACATGTGGAGCAGCAAGAAGGATTGCTTGGGAAGGAAACAAACTAAATGACTGGCTTTCCCTGAAACATCTGTCACACTTCAGTAACTACAGCCACTCCTGTGTCTTAGCCTTCTCTTTACCTGTGATGCTGAGGACTTGTCCTTGGAAAAAGCCTGATTTTTTGGGGGTCACCTCACTAATCATAGTCACACGCCTTTCAGTTTGCATTTCATGAGCATTTTATCCATTCTTTCTCTTACTGGGATGCTTGAGGGTTTGAGGATGAGACAAGCATGTTCTCCTCCCACCCAACCCCCTTTCCATATGAGCCATCTTCTTCCACCCCCTCCTCTTTGTTCAGCTTTCTTGGCCTATTGAAATGAAAGCAATCTGGGATCCAAGCATTCCTGAACTCGGGGGTGTGAAATGCAGATCTGGATGCAAATCCTGCAGTTTCCTGGCAGCTCAAATTTAGAGCAACTTTGCTTTCAAAAATACACTAAGAACTGCTGGAAAGCTTTGAAACACTCTGTTTCTTTACGCTGTTCCCCTTCTATCTGCAGCTGCACATTTGCAGCTACTCACTCCTCTTCATATGCGTTTAGGGTATGTCTACACTGCAATTAAATACCTGAGGTTGGACGTCAGCTGACTTGGGCTCTCAAGGCTTGGGCTGTTTAACTGTGGTGTAGACATTCCAGCTCAGGCTGGCGGTTGGGTTCTGGGACCCCTCTCTCCTTACCAGGTACCAGAGCCCGGATTCCAGCCCAATCCCGAATGCCTGCACTGTAATTAAACAGCCCCGCAGCCTGAGCCCTGCAAGCCTGAGTCAGCTGACACCGGCCAGCCGTGGGTGTTTAACTGAAATGTAGACATACCCATAGAGTCTGCAAAAGATGCTGGAACCACACAGCCCTGGAGACTGAAAACCAAGTTTATACCCCTAGAACAGGTGCAGCAAAGGCAGTAGCAACTTCCCTACGGTGCCCCGCAAGTGTCCCTTAATCCTGACATGAAGCACCCCGAGTAGATTATTATTTATTTATATTATGGTAGCATGTTGGGGCCCCAATCATGGATCAGGGCCCCTTTGCACCAGGCTCTGTCCAAACACATAACAAAGAGTCAGTCCCTGCTCTGAAGCGTTTAGACTCTGAGGACAACCGTGCAGATCAACCTCCGTGGCCCATTCAGTCCTTGGCCTCGTTGCAATAGTCACCAACCAGAGGGCAATCAGAGTATCTGTTGAGGTGACGTGTTTAGCTGTTACACTAAGAACTGGGCTGAGACCAGCAAACACATTTCAGAAAGGCCGTCACCTGGTAACAACTTGCAGTCACTTCCAACCTGGGTTAGATTTGAATCTAGAGGTTTAGGCTCCATTGTCTATTAAAAACCCACTTCTATCCATTACAGATCACTGCTTATGATCTACAGACAGCTGCATTCCAACAGGCTGTTTGTTATTCCTGAGGAGCTCACTTGATCCTGCTGGCTCTTCTTCACCTGAATTCATTTGTAGTCCCTCCTGTGAGGGACCACTGTGCTCGCCACATCAACAAACTCAGATGCCACAGACTGGGACTACGGATCCTTCAATAACCAGCATGCAGTTGTCATCCAAATGTACAACAACAATGAGGAGGGGAGGTGGGTGGGGTGGGGGACATAGGGAACCCCTAATGAAAATGATCACTGATAAGTAACTCCATAAAATGGTTTTCTGCAGAGGTGCCCGTAAACCTGAAAGAGACAGACCTCGAGGGGGTAGAAGCTGGGACAGAGGGAAGAGGAGAGGTGGAGCAGACAAGGGGGAGAAGAAAAGGAGGATGGGGGTTAGAGCTGTTTGACTGATGGGAACAAGGCAGGGAGAAGGCACCTTTTAAATACACTGCAACTGGTTTATTATTTCAAAGGAGCTGCCAAACCAGACCAGAGCAATGGTCCAGCTAGGCTGGATATCCCTGTCTCTTGGTGATTCAAAGGAAGGTAATTGACATCTGTAACTGCCTCCTGCCCTCAGCACCAGGAAATGCACCCAATATAATGTAATAATAAAATGATGATGACAATTAATAAATGTATTTGTACAGTGCCAGCTGTGTGCGAGGCACTTGTGCTGGGGGGAGAGGGTGGAGGGAGGAATCTCTTTCTGCTCCGAACAGGAGTGAGGAAACCCTTGTCATTTTGGCCCAGATGGTGTCAGTACCTAAGCGATTCTGATTCATAGAAACATGGGATCTTTTGCTTCCATGCTGCCTGCAGCGGTGAGTTCCGCAGGTCAACAGACACCAGATGTTATTTAAAAGGTGCCCCCTTGGTCTCCCACATTGTGCCCCTATAGAATGCCTTGCCTTTGAATGCCAAGATGCCCCTGGGCGTAGGTCATTATGGGATGGAGTCGCGCCCAACGGCCCCCTGGCGGGATCCCCAGACCCAGACCCCGCTCACCTGGCGGAGAGCAGCGCCTCAGGCTGGGACTGGGGCTGGGGAGGAGCCTTGGGAGCAAACACAGACGCGGCCAGGGGAGGGGGGAGGAAGAGGGGCTGGGCGGGGGGCGCAGGGCCGGCCCCACCTCGTGGAAACCCCTGCACATTTCAGACTGCGGTCTCCCCACTCCGCCCCGCCCGGACCGGTACCGGCTCCATCACCCCACCCGGGCCGGTACCGCCTCCATCACCCCGCCTGGACCGGTACCGCCTCCATCACCCCCGCCTAGACCGGTACCGCCTCCATCACCCCGGGCCGGACCGGTACCGCTTCCATCACCCCGGGCCGGGCCGGTACCGCCTCCATCACCCTGCCTGGACCGGTACCGCCTCCATCACCCCGGGCCGGGCCGGTACCGCCTTCATCACCCCGCCTGGACCGGTACCGCCTCCATCACCCCGCCCGGGCCGGTACCGCCTCCATCACCCCGCCTGGACCGGTACCACCTCCATCACCCCGGGCCGGGCCGGTACCGGCTCCATC